>CAMZMU010000036.1:46911602-47195621 GCA_947311845.1 Poa pratensis
TGATTTTTAAATATGAAAAATTTCACACCTGAACAAAAATTATTTTTGCACAGATAAAAGAATTGAATAAAAAAAGTTTATGAACGAAAGTTATTTTCGAACTATTTTAAAAGTGAACGAAAATTATTTTTGAACGATTTTAAAAATTGAACAGAAAAAGGTCAGTGAACAATAATTATTTTTTAACATATTTAAAAGTGAACAAAAACAATTATGAACGAACGTTATTTTTGAATGATTTTAAAAGTGACGAAAATTATTTTTGAACGATTTTAAAAAGTGAACAAAAAAAGGTCGGTGAACAAAAATTATTTTTGAACAGATTTAAAAAGTGAACAGAAAAAAGTTTTATGAACGATTTAAAAAGTGAACGAAAATTATTTTTGATCGATTTTAAAAAATGAATAGAAAAATTTTATGAACGAAAGTTATTTTGAACGATTTTAAAAGTGAACGAAAACGATTTTGAACAATTTTAAAAAGTAAAGGTCGGTGAACAAAAATTATTTTTGAACGATTTTAATAAATGAACAGAAAAAGGTTTATGAAAGGAAACTATCTTTGAACGGTTTAAAAGGAACGAATTATTTTTGAACAATTTTAAAAAGTGAACAGAAAAATGTCGATGATATTTTTTATTTTTGAACAGGTTTAAAAAGTGAGAAGAAAAATGTTTATGAACGAAATTTATTTTGAACGATTTTAAAAGTGAACGAAAACTATTTTTCAACGATTTTAAAAGTAAACAAAAAGGCCAGTAAACAGAAACTATTTTTGAACGATTTTAAAAAAATGAACAGAAATGGGTGCAAACATAAACTATCTTTGAACGATTTTGAAAGTGAACAAAAAAAAGCGGTGGAATAGAAACTTTTTTGAACGATTTTAAAAGTGAAGAGAGAATGGGTGTGACCGGAAACTATTTTTGCACGAATTTTAAAAACAGAAAATGGGGGTGAAAAACAAAAGGAAAAAGAAAACAAAACAAAAAGAGAAAAGAAATAGGAAAAAAATTAAAAGAACGAAAATAAAAAGAAAAAAGAAAATGAAAACCAAAAATAAAATGAAAACAGAAAAAGAAAACATAAAAGGAAAAAAAAATAAAATAAAAAATAAAAATGAAAACAGAAATAAAAAGTGAAAAAGAGAAAAGAAAAAGAAATAGGAAAAGGAAAAATTAAAAAAGAAAACATAAAACTAAAAAAAAACGTAAAAGAAAACAAAAACAGAAAAGAAAAAAGGAAAACAAAAACAGGAAAAATAAAATACGAAAACAGGAAAAGAAAACAAAAACAGAAAAAAACTGATGGGCCCATCCGCGCAGACGCTATCCTCCCTTCAGGTGACGCGGGGAGGATCCGTCGCCTTAGGGCGATATATAGGATTCGCCAGAAAACGGGGTGGTTCTCTCAAAAAAAAGTAAAAGAAAAGGAGGGCGGGGTGCGGACGAATTGCACCCGGGCGCGCTTGCTCATGGCAGAAATGAGTGGCTGTGATTAAATACAACATTTTATGTTCAGTGAAATAAATGCTCTGCATGCATGTTCATTTGTCTAGCAGATTTAGGATTAATTAACAAAATGATGATTTTGAAGCCCAATTTATAAATTGATTATCATGTTTTGCGGTGCAAAAAATGATCTAATACATTTCACAGTTTGCAAATTATGGTATGTTCAAGTTCGCCCTGCAAAAAGGGCCAAGAAAATCGTCAGTTTCCAATATGTTTGGGTTAACTAATTATTGAGTGACTAATCACCGAGTATTATGGATGCATTGAAGAGGCTGACATGCAATTTTTACAGAGAGCAAGCGTGCCCGGGTTCACCTTGGAGTTTTCGGTGGTTAACGAGCAAACCCTAAGCTTGTTGACGGCGGCGATGGAGGCGGACCTCGAATCGGAGCTTGGTTGTGGGGAGTGCGTCGGCCACAAGAGAGTAGATCCGGAGCTATCCTCCTACGGCGGTGATGCCAAGAGGACGCGCGAGGGCAACTACGACCTCGACCGGTCCTCTGCGGAGATGGATGACGACGACGACGACGACGAGGACTGCGCAACGCCGCAGAACACCCTCGAGCACTATCGCCAGTTTTGGATGGACTCCTATGGCCGTAGTGGTGCCTCCTTCGAGGACGAAAGTACGAACTATTTCTCATCTAGATTCCCCGTCTCTTTATTTTTCCCCCATTCAGTTCTTGGTTTATACTACGTTCTTACTAGTCTGATTCGTGTCTTCGCGATTTATCATACCGGGAATTTCATACATTTTGCAGCTGATATTCGTCCCATGGCCCACACCGATGGACCGATCGTGCCCCTTCATGTTCAGCCCATGCACACTTTGCAGATCTTCTCCGTGAAGGTGACCCAGATCAACAGCCCCCTCCAGTGGCCTCTCGATGTCTATGGAGTTGTTGCCGTCCGCGACTCATTGGATCATAAGCGCAACATCCTCTTCCGCCTTCGCAGGGATGAATGCCAGACCCTCACATCGCCACAGGCATGCCTTTTTTCTTTCTATTCTGCCCTAGCGTTTGATTCAGTTTCATCTATGTCGATATGTAGCAAGTATGTCACTATTGAGGCAAGAAAGGTTTGATTATATGACTTACAGCACTAGTAAAGCTTAATTCTTATCTTGTGTACATTACCTTTCAGAGTTGACTAGCTGGCCTCACTTGTATTTGTATGATTTGTACAGGATTCACTATTGGAACTTAGAGGCCCAAGCCGCGCTGTTCTACTGATGGACCGCCCTGCTTTTGAGATTGACCTCAAAGTGAAGAGCAAAGAATCATCATCAGAAGACAAGACTTTAAGTTCCCACGCCTTTATATACAATAACTTTGTTCATGATCACAAGGCCAGCTACGCCATAACAGAGGTGGTGCCTAGTGAGCTCAGCACGATGGAGGTCAAATTTGCTCATCTTGCAAATGCTGTTGAGGCAACCATCTCTGTCTGTGTTTTCAGTGGACTGAATGCTTTCAAGGCGCGTTTTACCGCTCGCACTGAGAGCATTGACGAGGATATGGTGCTTCTGGACTCTCATTCTGCAAATGTGCCCATTAGCGAGAGTGGACTTGTTGTATTGCAGCGCCATGTCGTTGTCGTGGAGGAGACGGGCACACTGATTCTTGGTGTCGAGGCTGCACGAGCTGATGGTGTTGTGGGCAGCGAAGGCACTGTTGATATGCAGATGGAGTTCCGTGCAAGGTCGGCTTTGAGAAGTGAAGACTATTTCGATCTTGGCTTTAGCACGCTGCGTGTCGTGATTTCCTGGTCACTGCTTCCATAGATAAGGGTTTCAAAGCAGCCAACTTACTAGGTACTGTATGCTATTATTATTACCTCGTAGCTAGCCATGTTTGACTGTTTAGCAAATCGTCCTGGGGTACTGAGTAGTATGTTATGTGCTTCCTGATCTGATGGGCTGCCACTTGGAGTGGTGCTTGGCCTACAATTGTGCACCAGCTATTGAACAAATAGTAATGTGGTGTGGGCAAAAGATTATCTCTTGCTCGATTGTGCTTATCTGTCATCGTCGTCTCTATTTTAATTCCTTTGCAATATTTTTGTATGCTTCCATGTTTTGCGTCCACCTGCAATAATTATATTATTGTTGCTGATGCTAAAACATTGTTTCCAAATTCCAAATGGTAACTCCATTTCTTATTACAGTGCTTCTGTTTTCGTAGTCATTTGCTTTAGTCAATGAAACCAGAGAGAATACCTCTCTCTGAAAGAATAGTAATGTTGAGTAATTTCGTTAGTTCTGTAACGCTATGGGTTACTGTCACAACGTTGCTGCAGAACAGCAAACTTGCATATAAGTAAAGCCTTATACTGATCTAATTTGAGGAAATGATACATCGTGCTTGCGTTGCATATCGTTGATTTCTTAGACTTTCAGGGAGTCAACCTCCTTTATTCCATTGCTTAAACGAAACCATAGTGTTTAGTAGTACGCAGCCTTAAAATTGAGTAACATAACGCTAAGTAAAATTAGAATGCACGGTGGCCCATGTCTCTCAAGTCTCAACCGGAAATACAGTAAACTAGATGAATAAGCACGCTTCGCCGCGACGTAACGTGCTGTTAGCGGTTTGTTTGATTGCAAAATTAAGCCGTATACATTTCTAGATGGAAAAAAAATAGAAAACTTAAAATTTTTGAGTTGCAAGAAATCGATAAAAATATTCATACTACGGTTAATAGAGATCAAACCAATGAGAAGGCAGGTATCTTGGCTTGTTTTTCCATATGCACAACATGACATCAACAGTACAGACAACAAATTCTTGAAAATTTAACAGAACGAATAAGATAGAATTCATAGGAACAAAAAAAAAAAATCTCGCAATTGGTAGGTGCTTTGCCTCCCAGTGACCTTCAGCATCCTGAAATAATGTCGTAAAAGGGCCTCATTGTCCTGAAACAAATAAGATTTTATTTTTCATATAAATAGTTCGATGCACAACTATTTGTTTTTAATCCCAGCAATTCAAAATTGTAGGACTGCTAAAATGAGAACCACCCCAGAGGTTAGAATTTCCGTAGAATCCTTTTAATTGTAACCTGAATGTAATTAATCTATGAGAGTTCCTAGGCATTTGACATATACATAGCATTCTCAATAGAATCAACAAGATATAACCCCTCATAGGCTCGAATGCAGATTACAAATCGTTATAACGCCTGCTTCCTGTTCCTCAGTAATCCAAAAAATTGTTGTCCTAAACACTGTACATGTAGTTGACACTGGTTTGTATAGATGTAAAAAAAACACGCATACATGGTTTGTGAGTTTGATGCAACTTTTTTACTGATTCTTCATGTAAAAAAGTACTGCATAAGAGGTAGAAAGAAGGTACACATTTTCTTGTAGATAGGAGGACACATGTGAAATAAATTAGGCAGACAACATTGTCTTTCATAGGCCAGGAAGAGTTTTTATCTCTCGAAATTTTTATGTATCAGAAGGTTATTAAGGTACCAAGCAGTGTGTAGAAACAAACATGTCTTAACTTATGTGTACTTTGCTGATCCAATTGTTGCATCTTAGCTGAACTAATCTATATTAACATATATTACAATGATATACAAATCCAACACCTACAGAAGCCAGAACTAAAAAGTTGTATGCATCAGGTAAAGTAACCCGATAAAGCCCTATAGACAATTGGATAGACTGTAAATCTGGATTCATCCAAGACAGCAGGATATAGGAGATGGATTCATGGTAAAAATAATTATTCCCCTGTATAGATCATTGATATCTTGTGATGATCCATCAAATTTTGGTATAAGTTAGGCATGGGGAAATTACTCTTGGTAAGCAATAAGAGAAAGCAAGTGCTTTATCTGAAGCTAAAGCTAGGTTGTTGAATTCAGTGAGTGGTGTGCCATCAATAACCTTTCGGTATAGTATGCATAGCAGATCAGTTAACAAAAGCGGAAACATAAACTCACATATTTACACTGAACACATTATAATCATCAGGGAACACGTTTGATAGTCTGTTTTCTAACACCAACACAAATTGATGTACACTGCGATAATTTTGTACTGGATGGTCATCGTATCGCATTTCAAAACACGGTGCAAAAATGCAAACTATAATTAATTAAGTTAAGAAAATAAAATAACAATACTTTATTAAAGAAGGATATTAGACAGAGGAATTGTGGATTGTCACTTAAAAGCCAAAATACTTGTGAAAGTAGTGGAGCTACAATGAATAATGTGTTCGCTAGCTTGTCATACTGTTCTCTGATTCAGCAAGATGAATGACTCGTCCATGAGACCATACTGATTGTACAGATTTCACGGATAACAAAATTGTAGTTGATATATTTTTTCAACCCATTTATGTGCACGGCCCAAGAAAGCACAACGGAATTGTAAAGGTCAGAAAGGTTGATCCATCATAGGACAGATTTATCTACGGGATAAAAGGTTGATCCAGAATGTAAAGTTCAGAAAGCTAACGAAAATAGGAAATTCAAAGAAGGGTTAATTGGGTCTGTGCCATTCTAATTTTCACCTGTTGGAGATACAATTGCAAAAACTAAACTTGGGAATATACCACTCTAACTTCTTCGTACCTCTACATATGCCATTCTTTTCAATGCCAAACCATATACGTAATTGATTATACTTTAGATAAATTAGCTTATATAATGCGTGGCCTTAGCTAATTAGGATTGCCTAGGGGGGCAAATAGCAGGAAGACCTAGCTCTAATGCGCAGTAAACTTACGATAGCAGCCTAGCACTCTGGAAAAATGAAGCTAACGCACAAAAAATGATTCATTCAGACTAAAAAATCTGTATCTTCAGAGCACAATCTGTCCATCTCAGACTATGAATTCCAGCAAGCAATTAGGACAAAATTCTAATGGCAAGTTTCTATTGCACTGTTAAAGCAGGCATTATTCACTATGATTCTTGATTTTAAAGCAGAGAAAATAACTATGCCACTGGAGTTTGTGTTGTCCAAACATGCCTGAGCAGTCTAGCAAAGTGACATAGCAACATCTCTTGAGTTCTATTTATACAAAAGTCTAGGCCGAGAGCTGCAAGTACCATCCAGATTCCAGAAGAACTCTAAAATCTAAAGCTGAATGCAAAACTAACTCCATTCTAGTGAAATTAGAATCTAGCACCACATCTTTATATAAAAAATAGAGGGAGAAGCCTAGAAAAGTTTAATCAATCTGCAACTTACAAAATAATTAGTAGGCTGCTTAATTTAGATGTACAGTTGAACGCTTCTTTCTACTTTCTTAGCAACAATTGTTTCTTTACGTACAATAGCTAACAGTAAGGGAGGAAGGAAAATAAACTAACTATATTGAAATTACATGTCGAAATGGATTATCCATCTAACTGAAACGATATACACACGAAAGGGAACTAAGATAAAGGAATTACAATTAATTACAGTTCTGCGTTTTACTGAAATGACAATTGAATGCCACTAATTACTTACAGTTTTGAAGATAAATCCTCACATTTGAAGACAGGGAAATCCTAAAAAATCGCATGGAGATATACCTATATAAATTCAGTGACAACTTCAGATACTGATAAGATAGGTTCAGTGATAACTTCTATTGTAGCTACAGGGGAGTCAAGATGTGAGATTTCGTGAATATATACCCAAATATCAAGCTCTATTTTTCCAGCTAAAGCATATCACTCATGAGATATGAGAGTTCATCGGACACTACTCCCCAAATATACTGGAATAAGCACAGTATCCTAGTTGAGCATCTCATACTTATAATACTGACATAAATCACATGTAACATACCTTCTTTAAATACTGACAGAAACAACATGTAACCACAAATTATCGTACTACAACAACTTCCTGACGAATAGCAGGCTAATCAATCAACTACAACACGAGGAATGATAGCAAATCTGAAGATATGATAATCTCGACGAACTGGCCATCGATCTAGATGTAGTTGATCACCAACATCATGTCCCCTATCACTGTTTCTCATGGTGATGAGAATAGCTTGGCCAACGTCCAAACCTCTGGCCGAATGAAAATCCCTCCACGGTTGCGAGCATAGAACGATGCGACCGCCAATATCCGTGGTGTTCCGTGGTGTATTGAACACCGGTGACCCTTCCTGTTTCTCCACGGCATACTCCAATAGTAACATTATTTGTCAGGTCAATGCTTTCCGCTACCGCCTTAACTATTTTATGGAACAACATATAGCACCGCATGAAACAACAAAATAACTATGTCACCAACCCGCCTCAAATGGATGATAACATAAGCAAATACAGGAACATGAGAGATTTTAGAAACATACCACAACATGTTGTCCGCTAATATTGGAGACATTTGTGTTGCGAAAGGCACCTGACGTAGCTACCTCTCGGCGATAGTCTCTGAAGGAGACGCTCCTTCTCACGCTCATGTAGGTTGGCTCTTTTGGGCAATGAGCACATCCTGCAATGGGTCGTCCTCCTCACCCATATCCTCGTCACTCTCGTCATCCTCCTCAACACTCATGCCATCCTCCTCGACACTCACGGCATTCTCAGAATTATCGATGCCATAGTAATAAAGACAATGGTGGTTCGAGGTTGTGGTCCAGCCATAGAACAATGGAGTGTAACACCTTCGCTTATATTGTTCGTGGCGATGAGTTCCGCCAATTGTTCCCCATAGAAGTGGGTCTTATTTCTTTATTTTTTCACTCTTATCTTGTAGATGGTCCCATGAACATCAAAATGCACGATGTTGCCGACTAGCTCGTTGAACTCCAACCGAATATTGCACGTTACAACCTATGCAACATTACAAAAAGAAAAACATGTTAACTAGATAGTAAAATGAAAACACAACTTACAAGTGAAAGAAAAAAGAATTGGCTGTTAATTACCAATGAATCAACTTGAACCTCGTGTAGCTGAATAATAAACGAGGACCCAATGAACTATTCATCTGCGCACCGGGAGTAGCATACTTCGCAAGCCATATCATATATATTGCAGCTTAATACACATGCATATCGAACATCACGATAATTTAACCATCCATATTAAACATGAAACCGTCTAAACATCAAATCTAATATATTAAACAGTCTAAACATCACGATAAACATCCATCTTAAACTAACATACAATCATCCAGTGCATCTAAATAAAACAACATCCACGATCAAAATTGCACCTAACGTAACAAGGGATCCAACTGCATAATGAAACCAAGCCTTCTTATCAATGGCATATATTCTAATCTTTCTAATCTTCAACGGGGTTGCATCCATCTTGATCTTGTGATCATGATCCATATCGGCAACATACAACTCCAATCCCATCTTCTCTTCTTCTTTATCTTTACCTTTTCTTTCAATTCCCGATTTTCCTTTTCAACAATATCTAACCTTCCAACAACAATTTGCAATTCAAATATGGAATCCTAAATAAAAAAATCTATGTCAACTTTTATCGGCATAATGTTTTGGAAACACAAAATGAAAATAATAGTTTTAAAAGATAATATAGCACGTCCGATTCATTGAAGGTAGGGTAGCCGACGAAAATCAAAACCATCGCGAACAGACACTATATATCAAACAATGCAAACTAATTAAGTCGTGTACTTAATTGCATAGTAAAGGAACATCACGATAAGCATCACCCATACTAAACATGAAACGGTCTAAACGTCGATATCTAAAGATAACGCGAGTATGATATATTGCAAATTATACATAAACCACTGCTCTAATACATCAAACAGTCTATACTCCACTATGATAATTCCAAACATCAATATCTAAACCACCGCTTTATGGGGTCGGTTGCAAACGACCTGCGGCCACCTCCCTCTCCGCCACTGCTCTAGCAGCTCCCAGAACCTGGGATCGTCCGGTTCATCTGTCTTCTCCTCCTCCTCTACTGGGGTTGCGTCGTGGGAAGGACCGGCGCCTCTGTGGGACGGGCCCGCATCGTGTGAAGGGCCGGTGACATGCGAAGGGGCTGCGCCGGGTGACCGTACACCTCCAGCTGGTATACCATCACATCCGGGTGCTCCATGTAGTGTCTCACCACCGGGTCGTCCTCGGGGCGGGCTTGGCGCCGTGCAATCTGCTGCTTGGTCATACGGTGCTCCCTCTCCTCGGCCCTGGTGGCGTATCTGATTCCCAACGGCGCGAGTTGGGCCACACGGTGGTGATTTACGGGGAAGTTGAGACACCCAATTGCATGATACCCATACACCTGGACTGTAAAATTGTCGTAGGCGCGAGCCGCCTGCTCTGCGGTTGGCTAGTTGCCAACCCAGCGCCTAAAACCTACTAATGTTGAGCTCGGCTCCATACGTGGCTGTCCCATCAACCCTTACCATCCGCCTCACACCAGTATACCCCATATTGTGGGAAAACTAAAATGCAAGTAAGAAAACTACACATTAATTCGTTATAATTAACGAAAAAACTAGAAGTATTTTGAAATTTCAAATAAATTGTAAAAAACATTTGAGCATAGATATTAACATACTACGTGTTCTTGAAGTCGTTTCATACAAAACTGATATTTTGTGGCCTGTGTAAAGATGACAAAATTTGGTGCTAAATTAAGTCTTTTCACGATATTTTTTTTGTATTTTTACACATTAGAGAAAAATAATGATTTTTCGCGAAACACATTATGAACTCATGAAATGTGAAAATGCATCGGCAAAATTTTATTTCGGATTTGTTTTGACATTTAAAAAGTTTTTTCTAAGATACATGCCAAAATACCATTAGTTTTTACAATTTATTTGACATTTCAAAATGCTTCTAAGATATTTTCAAGTGGGCTTACCATTTCTCATTCTATTAGTAGATTGTCTTGACGTTAAATCCAAATGGTTTTATCTTTAGAAACACGGGCGATTCTTTTTTTTTGCGAGGGAAGAGAAATTGTATTACTTAATCAAGAGTATTACTTAATCAAGTGTATGGACTTGCTTAGCATGTTGCTTTATTTATAAAGCGGGGCGAAAGCCTGTTTCGAGAGATCAAGAGTATTACAGTCCCTAAGGATGAAATTAAGGATCTCATCCGGCCCAGTACCAATCCACACATTAGTGCTATCATGAACTCTACCATACCGAGCTAATGCATCACTAGCCATGTTTTGAGAACGAGGAATCTTTACAATACGAATATCACACCCAGACCTCACCATGGCTTTGACCTCAGCGACTAGATGGCCTAAATACGAAACATCCTTCGCCGTACTGGTCACCATCTTTACCAGAGACGCATTATCAGTCTCGACAATGATAGGTTCTTGGCTCCATTGCAAGGCAAGAGCAATGCCCACCATGCATGCTCCAAGCTCGGCCTCAAGTGCTGAAGTACAGTGACGCAAGGATCGGCAAGAAGAAAGCACAATCTGTCCCGACGAGTCTCTCAGGATTATTCCTGCGCCCGCCGTGCCGTTTTGTTCGGGTAGGACCTCGCATATGTTGAGCATCACTCTAGTGTGTAAAGCGTGTCTAAGCACGTCATACGTAACATAATCCATACCAAACTTACTCGATCAGGGTTTTGTGTGGAAAAAACCATGGCATTACTGTGAGTTTTAGAGGGTGCTTGGTTAAATCAGTGTGGCCTCGGGTACTGAGGTCAAAGTTGAACTAAAATACCGGTAGACACACAAGTTTTACGCTCATTTCAAGTGATGCCTTATGGTGTGAGCAAACAACTGATAGCTCCTGCTAACACTTCGGAAAAGTCTGCTCGATCGTGGGCTTAGATTAACCCTTACAAGGATGCAATCACATGGGAACGGGTACTTTCTTCAGTTTTGCACCCTACAGTGTTGCAGCAGGCGTGCTCCTGTGGATGTACCCATCACAAATTATTAAGCATGCACGCTGTAAACACTAAGGCAGAGAGAGTAGAATTTATATAGCAGAGATGTCAATATCTGAAGCTAGGTGGTTTCTGTTCAGCGCACTTTCCTAATTAAGGCCCAAAGAACGTAAATCTAACAATCCATCATGTGAGGTCCAAAAAAGGGGTCAGAACTGTAATACAGTGTCAGCCATGGACCAGCTAGCTTAGTTAACATAACCTAATACGTATGTGGTTTTTCTTTCAGAATCTTGGTAGCCATCTCAAATCTGCATCACTCTGAAGATTCCAAGAAACAGACCTCCAACACAGGCTTCTAAGCACGGCGACGGAGAATCAAACGCAAAATGGAAGCAATGTCAGTTCCGTTATGGACCCCGAAGGCTGCAACTATCCTCAGCATTGCTGGACTAAGCTCGGCTGGGTTACGCTCCATGGTTTTGCAGTAAAGTGCAAAAGCAGACAAAGTGGACCAGTTCTTCATGGAATTCCACATGTCAAAGGGAAGTGGCTTGCTCTCTTCCGTCTTCATAATCTCAATGATCAGGTTGAGTATCTTAAGAAATCTGGAAGCTTCACAGAACATAATTATGAGCTGTGCAAGTGCAAGTGCCCTTCTCCGACGTCTCCATTTGCGGCTGTTTGGAGCGAGTGTAGCATCATAACGAAGCAAGGCGTGGTATCCATTTGTTAAGATGTGCTTGCCCACAGTAAACTCTAAGCTGTAACGTGCAAATGTATCAGTAAAACTCAAACTCTAGTTTTCACATGCAAACAATATGGAAACAAGGAGTATATGTGCCAATTCAAATCTGCAAAATACACGTGCAATATTTCTATTTACATGTTCAAACAAGGAATGGGTGCTGCATGGGTGCAAATAATGATGATTATTTGATTATCAGTTTAACCTTTAACGCACCTCATCTTTCCAGAAGTTAATTAGCACATTGCTCCTGAAGCAGGAACTATGCATTCATGACGTTACTTGCAGTGCATGCACTACTATAGTAATGCTGACTATTAGAGAGTACTGTATGTACAGTACAAGCAATCAGTAGGATCATTTATGGCACTTCAACTGGAGTAGTAGTAGTACCAAGTGCATGCATGCTAAGGCAAAAATAGGAACTGCCAAGTACCCCCTTTGCTGAAGAATTCATGATGTTGTGTATACAAACATGTTCTAAATAAGCAGGTTGGACGATCAATTTTGCAAGTGCGTTACTTAGAAGGGTATAAACATGATCCTAAAGTATTTCTCTTATCAAAGTAATGGTACTTATTACGAAATCAATCTGTTGTAATGATTAGCTGTGAAGATTATACAAGTTTGACAAATTCTATTATGTGCTGTCATAGATTGAATTTACAGACAGAGGATATGTACAGGGTACTACCTTTCCTCTTCCTTCACGACTTCCAGGTAAGAAGAATCGATACCAAGGTTAGCCCATACCACTCCGTCAGGCAGACCAGGGAAAGTATTGATATCATCAAATTTCAGCCAAGTGCCATCCCCTCGACAAATAGCTAAGACATGTATTTAACAATTGTTAAGTAGGAACCAAGTGGGATAGGAATGCAGAAGATATACAGATTGAGGCAACGTACCTGTGAGATATCCATTGATCTCATTGATCAGTAGAGAGACACCTCGGCGTCCATTATAGACGAGATTGATGCGCCGCCATCCTGGATTTGCTGAGGTGATCGGGATGTCGCGGAAGCGATCACGTGCAAATATTGAGAGCCCGTTGTAAGTCGCGGCTATGTAGCCAATCCATCACATTCTCATAAGACTCCACTCCAGGATGATCAACGTTAATGTCGATGGACGGTATATCCTATATTGAAAACACAGCTTCATTACTTATCCAATCACTATATATATCCATAGTTTATATACTTACATAGTACACAGTCGCATTTTATACATAGAATGATAGAAGTACTAAATTACTTAACCCACTCGACATATACATTGCCATATATTTATACAGTACACATCCTCATCCCATATAAGAGTACCAAATTAATTCTATACTAGCATTTCATTTTCACAGAATCATATAGTAGAAACAGAACTGTACATGTCTTGATTCAGTATAAATGCTTATCCGTTCTGAACACTATCCCAATGCACAGTTCTGAACGCTATCCCAATGAACAGCGCTACAACTGTAGCAGCTCCAAACATTGCTCTGCAGCAACTATGGCAGCGCTATTTTGGCATTTTTTTTGCTCACTCGGGATAATTAGAATCTCGTGGAATTGATATAGATTAGACAATGCAGCAACTAAATTACTATATACACCAACATTTTTGACAGAAAGCTACTGATTTGAAGAAGTCCAAATTTGTCAGCATTTTGATACGAAGTTAATTAATTGGCATGGAGTCAACAGCCTCGGCAGCTAGCATAAATAGGCTTATCCACGCAAACATTCACATGAACAAAATAGGAGCGGGGAACCGAAAAAATGAAAACGCATAAAACTAGTCGGAAGAGGCCGTCGAGGTGCATCTAAAGAGGTAAATGGGGTACCCCAAGGAGCTCTCACAGCGATTAGGAACTCTGGACCATTGGATCGAGCAGTTACAGCTCGATCTAGACCGTCCATTCACTGCCTTACTTTTTTAACTGCCTAAACGTCTCACTGACACTGGTTCCGAATATCGTCGGTCCCGCTCCGCAGAGACACATCGCGTGGAGTCCTCGGTGCGCTTCAGAGCGTTTGGTTGCACGCGTCGACCGTGGGGTCCCAGGGATGCGTGTCCATCTCGCATTTGCTATGCTTGTGTGAGAGGTGTGAGCTGCCCATGTTCTACCCGGATTGGTCGCTGATTTGTGGGTCTTTCCTCGGAATGGCCCACGTTTCAGTTGGTGTAGCTCGCTCGAGTTACGTTTCAGATGTTTATTTGGCCTACAGAAAATATCTCTTTGGAGGGGTAGTATCGGGTTTTCACCTTCAAGTGGACCGAGCATCTCTGTCGTTCTCCTCGCTGTCGATTCCTCCATGGTTAGTAGGTACAACTTCTACAGTCACCGTCCCCTATTCCTGGCCTCGACTGGGGAGAGGAGCTCGCACGCCTCATTTTTCTGCTTCGCCTCTCTCTCGCCCCCTCCGTTTCACCTCCTCCTCTCCCTCCTGCCACCTACTTTTCCGGCCGTAGCTTCAGATCCACCGGGGCGTCGCCGACCTCCGGCCAGATCTGACGCTATGCAGGGCTTCGGTGGTAGTTTGGGTCAAGATGAGGCCTTGGTTGACCAGTGGGGTTTCATTTCTTTGGCTTCTTTTGCTTTCTTTGGATCCGAGTCGTTGGCTCTTCTTTGTTTCCTTTCTGGCCGCAGGTTTTACTTCTCCTTCTGTTTGTTCTTCACCTTTGTTTCCATCTCGGTTTTGGTCGTTTTCTTGCCTTTTCTGGTTCGCTTTTGGACCTCTCCTGTGCTTTTATCTTTTTTTGTCGAACTGCTTGATTTCTGTTCTGTTCTTCGTTCCTTTTGGTCTCTTTCCGTTTTGCTTGATCTTGATTTTCTGGTGCTTTTTGTTTACTCAGATTTTTCCTCATCTGGATCCTTCTTTTTGGATCTGATCTTCTTTCTTTGGTCTTGATTTCTTCTCCTTCTTTGTTCTCACGGTTCCTTTTGTTGTTTCCGTACTGTGTTTTGGTTCTGTTCTGTTCTTCGTTCCTTTTGGTCTCTTTCCGTTTTGCTTGATCTTGATTTTCTGGTGCTTTTTGTTTACTCAGATTTTTCCTCATCTGGATCCTTCTTTTTGGATCTGATCTTCTTTCCTTGGTCTTGATTTCTTCTCCTTTTTTGTTCTCACGGTTCCTTTTGTTGTTTCCGTACTCTGTTTTGGTTTGGTTTTAATTCTCTCATTTTTTACGACTTTAATCCTTCTCCTCTGTGCTGCCGGCTTGCCCCTCCTCGGCATCCAACGGGAACTGCGGGACCATCGCCACTCGTGCACTCCTCTGCCGCTGCCACTCTCCTCGCCTCCGTCGAGAGCAGCTCATGTCGTCGCCATCGCTTGGATGGAGCGGAAGGCCACCGCTGCGTCAAGCCGATGCGAGATGCTGCTGGGATGCTGGCCCTCACCCTGATTAGCCGCTGCCTGGAGTCGCTTGCCGCCTTGTGGTGTCACCTTGCTGCGGGCTATAGCTCCCTGGCCACCGTGCCCTTCGCCAGCGCCCAGCAAGGTACCTTCGCAAATTTAAATCTCTGTTCATCTCATGCTTGATTGTTGCCTGCTGCGCTGCTTGCTTGATGTGTCTCTGCTTGCTTGACGTAGGGATGCATCCGTGCTTGATTGCACGTCTTCGTGCTTGCTTGTTGTTGTCGATTTGCTTCCTACTTGCTGGGTCGATGATTGATGCCGCCGCTGGTGTTTGCCATCTCTCTGAATTCGTGCCATCGCATTGGCGCTTCGTAAATTTTAATCATTGTATTGGAATTTGCCAGCAAGTTTTTCAATGAAATTACCTTTGTAATTTTTCGTCGGTGTATTGGAATTTGAGAATCTCATATGTGTCAGGTTAACATATGTCCTTATTTGTCCAAAATCAATGTCAACCAAACTGTATAAATAGAATACGCCCAGCATAACCTTATATTCATGTCGAGTTCTTAGTGCTATGTTGAAGACCAAAATTATTTTGGTGCATGGTGCAAGGTGTTTTTAATTTCTTCATTATTATATTTCTGCACGGGCTGCTAATAGTCATGTTTCTAAAACTAATTCCATTATTTTCTCTTACATCAGCAGTTTAATTTAAATAAACTACAATGGTTTCTGCTAGATGTATTCTCTATGATCGAATAGCTCCAGAGATGTTTCTTATAATGTGCTAGATTTGTTGTGTGTGTGAATGTTACAGCCAGTTGTAGGTGTGAGCTATATGTGCTTTATATTACAGAAATTCGTTTGTTGTTTATTAAGGTAATTTAGGTGGCTTGAAGGAGTGTAAGCTACATGTTTGTTTCTATTACAGAAATTAGGTTGATCCTGATTCAGATGATTTAGGCTGTGGTTTATGGTGGCAATATGTCCTTCAGTGTAGAAATTATGCTCATATTATTTGTCTCTGTTGCTTAGTCAACTGATAGACAGTTACTTAACACCAATAATTATGAGGTATAAACTTTGGTTACACAACTAAATTGGCCAATGTGTTGTGATAATATGGTGTCCTCTTTTTTACGATTGTAGTGGCCTGCTGGTCTATCTGTTTAGATAGTTGCTCTCTTTTGCTGATCTATTTTAGTGGCCCATGGTGGAAATTAAAATTGAATAGTGCCTGCATCCACATGGAATTGTTTCTTCTGGTTTTGCCCGTATGGAATTATCTGAACATCAGTATCTTTCTGGTTCAGTTTAATTATGGAAACACAATAGTTTTGTTGTGATTATCCTGACAGGTTGGAAACAAAATATGCAACTCATAGTTTTTCTTTGTCATATTAGTGTAATTTTTTCAGTAAAAGTTGAGAAAGAAGGTCCATTGTTGCTCATCCGTTTAAAATGGCATAGGCTGGGGAAGCTGAGAACAATTAAAGTAGCCTGTAGACACTCCTGAACCTCCCGCCTCCGCGCTATTTCCTCCTATGTTCCGCCTTTTCGTGCGGAGGGACATGAAGATGATCAATCAAATTAGGACTGTTCATTTCATGCATATTTGTATCCCTACTATGTCCAAAGTTTTACTTAAGTGGCAGATTTGTCAAATTAATAATTAGAAATTCAGAACTGTCATATTTGTATCCCAACTTTGTCCAAAGTTTTACTTAAGTGGCAGATTTGTCAGATGAATAATTAGAAATTCAGAACACGTCAGTTGTCCATGTTATTTCCAAAGAGGGTTCGAAACTAATTCATTTAACTGAATTTTTAATATATTTCATAGATCTATTCTCCTCATGGTATTCTGGCGGCTTATCACATATTCCTGGTAACACAGTGCCACAAGTTTCTCATCTTTGTTCATGTTTGTGCCTGAAGGTTTATGTTGCTAGGTTTGTTTTTGCTTTGGAAACTTTTTCCCAGCACATAAACTAGAATACAAAGGGCCAAAGTTAAGGCATACATATTGATATTGTGAGCAATATTAGCCAAGAGGTGTCATGTCATATATTCTTATATTGTGATGCCCGTTTTTTTTTCACTCACATGCGCTGAATCCGGTCCCTGAAAATTGCAAGTAATGTCTGTGATTGGGAAACAATTAGTTGAATATACTTATCTGTGCGCTGAATATGGTCTCAGAGGAGATCTACTCTCTGAAGATTGCAAATAATGGTATGAGATTGGAAAAAGTTAGGTTTTGTCTCTTGGTTATATATATATATATATATATATATATATATATATATATATATATATATATATATATATATGCCTCGATGATGATTTGCTTTGAATGATGGATGGACTATTTCAGAAAAGTATGAACTGATTTAATTCATCTCTGAGTATTGGGCAACTTATGAAGTTCAAGCTGTTGTAAGCTTAAGTTTTCCTTTCAAGTGCTACTGGTTGGATACTCTCTTCTTGCTGCACTGATACTCCGTTGTTGTTTAATTTATGTGTTTGATGTATTGTTTGTTTATTTGCTGTTCCCCTAGCTCTAACTAGAGTACTAGACAGAGAGGCTGATGAATTGTGGACTTCTGGTTTGATTATTTTCTTTGATTGTAGTTGGTTGCTATGCTAGGATTAGTTTCACTTTGTTTGTAGTTGGTTGCTATGCTAGCATGAGAGGACCAATGCGAATATTATTGGTACATACATATTTGAAACTGACCGTTTAAAAATTACCAGGTCCGAGGCAGGCATCTATGCTATTTCAGCAGTGATTTTTCCTACCTTCGAAATCAGTAGTTTTTGTCATCGTGGAAACCTGTAGTTGTTCCTGTTCTCTGACATGTTTTGTCATCAAATGGTTTATTTCATTCTTGAACAAAACTAGGACAGTGCATATAAAAGCGAGTTCATTATATCTTGCCAATAGGTGGTGTGTTATGATTCCTGCAGTGGAGACACCTTCAGGAATGTTGCTGAACTATGCCCTCGATCTCTTTGAAGTTAAAAATACCAAAATAGTTTCCTGATAAATGCTTACGTCAATGGTCACTTAGGTAGCTCTGGAATAGTCATTTTTCGTGGTACTAGAAAGTAGAAATATAAGAGACGATACACATGCATTGGCATAGTACTGGTTGAGCCAGGGAAGTTTTCTTGAAAGCGTTGCTTGACCAATAACTTAGAGCCTGAAATTCAGGAGATCCAAAAAGACTTCTTATCATAGCTACATCTGTTTGAAGTTTGAACTCTTAATTTGACGAATAGTGCAACCTTGATATCATTTTTCTGTTATTTCTTCGACAATCCATTCTAAGACCATATTCAGCGCACGAGTTGTTAGATACCGAGGTGCTTGTGTTTGCACTTATATATATTTGATTATGTACACTCCAGCCAATGTGCATTTGTATGCATTATCATTCCTCTTTTCTCTTGCATGTCCTTTTTATTGAAACTTTTCATATTTTTATAATTAAGAATATACTAAGGTGAAGAGTGGATTGGATCATTTTGTATTTGTGTCTTTTTAAAGACTTTCATGGCTTTACTTCAAAACGAGGTTATATACCAAAAAATTATGACTCAACAACAAAATAAGTATTAGAATATTACCTGTTTATCATGCTTTTGATCATTGCAGCTTCCGGCTAATTGTGTCATATATAATTGATTTTTATCTTGACTCATCCATTAAGCACAAACTGCTATAGTTTTGCTTTCCCTGTTATTCCTTTTAATTATTGCCATTGCATCTACTTTATCTGCTAACACATACTATTTGAAGTTCTTTCATGCTTCTGAAATTAGTCTTTACATTGTCCTACACTAGGGGCTTATCCCTTTCCTACACTAATGCCTTTCCACTTTTATTTGTTGGTGTCATGCATCCCATCAAGCGAGATGAAACATTATTTTCACACCTAATACTACTTATCTAGGCTGGAACCAGTGAAGTATTTCATGTTTGCTGAAATATACAAGGCCATATTGCCCTCGAGATATTATGACGGTTCAGGAAGAAACAATTTTGGGGCCTATCCAAATATTGTCCTTGCTGTAATCCTCAATCCCTCTTTGCAAAGAGTATATTTTCCTTTTTTATCTGCTCGAGTTTCATTAGCTGGATATAGAGCTACATCTCCTAAAATGTATCGAAATGGTCTACCCTCTATGCACTTCAGTTGTATTTTGACCTTCAACTTATTTGTATTATGAAAGTCCTGCTACTGCTGATACACATAATGTTCTACCCACTAATCTTGGCTTAATAAAATCATGTATGTAAACATTACGTATGGAAGGGTGATGTGCTTTGCTCTTAACTTAAACTGCAATTGTCATGTCTAATATTTATTTTCCTACATTATCGGCGTCTACTAATTTTCCGAATATGATGGTATATTAAGAATGTATATCATAGCGTTTTGCAAATTGAAAACCAGTGTCAACGGTGGGTGGCGGGCGGCAAGCTGCGCCTGGGGATCTAGTGAAGTGAAGGTGACGCCCCCCTGCAGCGAGAGCTCCGCCACCGCCACGGGCCCACGGCGTGGTGGTCTCCCGTGGTTGGGAGAAGGCGGTGGTGACAACGAACCAGGAACTGGCCACTTGTTGGACGGACGGAGCACGCGGAGGTCGGCCGCAGGAAACGACGACGACAACTGGGTGTTTCGTTAGATACCGGCCAAATCGACCTTGTAAAACCCTAAAGCTTACTGTGTCCTCACCGCAAGTGGATCTGGCTGCTGGGCCATCGCCATCTCCTGGTTCGTGCCGGCCGGTCGGGAACGGAGCTCAAAGAGGAGGGAGGCGATTGGATGGAGACTACTTGCAAAGGGATGGGGATTGGGTATCGGCGACGGAAATGCCGGGGCTTGTGCTGGTCGTTTGTTTGATCCAGCACCCGTGGGATGAGGCCCATGGCTGTGGCTTGGGTGGGCAGTGGGCAACAGCTGTAAAAATCGACTGACCAAACCCACATGAGCCATTGCTCTCTCTTCTCCTCTCCTTTCCACCCCGCTCCTTGCTTTGAGAGTCCACGTTTTCTCGCCGGCCCCTCTCCCTGCTCTCTCCGGCGGCTCGGCCGGCCGGAGTAGGGGGTGGAGAGGGTGCCCGGCTCTCTTGTTTTTAGTAGTTGTAGGTCTAGGTTTAGTTGCTTGCCCGTGTGGCGGATTGGCGTTTTGCCGTCCTGGAGCTGCTGTCTCGCCGGCGCACGGCGAGGATCTACGGCTGGAGCTTGCTGCTCGCGTCTCCCCATGGTGGGGATGCCGGCCGGCGGTAGGATCTGGCGAGGCTCCTTTTAATAAGCGTGGTGAGGCTCAGATCGGGTTTTTCTCCACTCGTCCTGGTTGCCATGGTGGTAGCTGGATGTGTGGATGGGCCGGATCTGCTGCCTGCGAGGAGGATCTGCGTTGATGCATGAACGCTGCGTCAAGCAGATGGCTGAAAGCTCTCTCGACATGCTCCTTCGGCTGGAGGATGAAGTAGCTGAGCTCGAAGTCAACTCCTTCAACAAGCGTCGGCGCCCCCTGTTCTTCAGCTCATACAAGTGTAACAGCCCAAAGTTTGAGAACCTAAAAACCTGACTAAAATTTTCGCTTTTGTGTTCATTGAATCATGGCATCCATATTAAATTGCTAAACAACATGATAATTGGTTTGGCAACATTGAAAAACAAAATGCCAAACTTGCTTCAACACAGAAATCTCAAAACAATGAAGACACTCAAACTTGCAAAACAAAAAATACTTTGACATCTTATATTTGTCAAGGAAGTTCCAAGAGTTCAAAATACTATTTAGAACTTGCTCTAAAATTCTTAAAGGATTATAAATTGGGGAATTTAGAAAATTGCCATAATCAAACCCTATGAACAAATGTTGTCCAAACTATTTTATTTTGCAACCCCAATTTTTGTGGTGCTTCTACATGCTGTTGGGAGGCCACAAGATTTTTCTCAAATTTTCTAAAGAGTTTAAGTGCCTCAATAAAATCAGGAAATGCTGCTGGTTTAAAAGGTTTTAAAAATTAAAAGTGAAAAGGACCTATTCGTGATGGCAACAAATCTTCCAGGGGGGTTTTTGCAAAATCGTCTTCTTCTTCCCTGTAGCGACCGTGCGAGCTCTGCTCGCGCCGGACCAGCTCGTCGCCGTGGCCGCGCCCCCTGCGCCCCGCGCCCTACTGCCGCGTCGAGGAGAAGAGGAGGCCCCCACCGCGCGTTGCTACCCTATCCACTCGCTCGCCTGCTCCCTCTCTCCCCATTCCTTTCTCCCCACGAGCTTACGCCGCCGCGCCATGGCCGAGCTTGACGCCGGCGATTGAGGAGCCCCCGAGCAAATCGAAGACCACCACCGTCTCCGCCGTGATCTCCTCTGCAACCTCGCCAAAGGAATCGAGCCTGTTCGCCCGCATTGTCGCGCACGAGCCGTTCTTCTCCGACCACGGCCGCCGCCGCGCCGAGCGATTCCGGCCATCTCCGTCCATCTCCGTCTCCGCCGAGCACATCCACGAGCTCAGGGTGAGCTTGCGGTCCAAATGGACATCTCCATCCCCACCCTCTCTCACTAATTCGTCGATTCACCGTAGCTCTCCATCGAGTTGGAAAATCCGGTGCAATTCCCGGAATTTTCCGGATTCTATTCCGGATTAAGGAAATAGCTACTGGACTCACCCAGTTTCGCCCGGTATACACCCGGAATTGGCCCGGAAATAATTCCGGACTTGATTTCCCGGTGCCAAACCCGGAATTATCCGGACCTGAAACCGGATTCCTCCTGGCACCAAATCCGGAATTTTCCGGATTTGAATCCGGATACTCCTTTTTAACCTGTTCCAGCCCAATCTTTGGAATTTGTTAACATTAATGAGTAATCACCTAAACCCTGCATCTTTCACATGTGCATGTCATTCATATGCAAGTTAAACATCGGGTTTCATCTTTTCTAATTAACAAGTAAATATGCTACTTTACTTAACTCCACGGTATATTCGAGATGTGCCCCTCTAAGCATCCGAACTCCGGTTAAGTTGAATAGATTGAATCATCCTCTTTCCGGGGATTGAAATTGGCATGTCATCATGTGTTTGCGCATTGCATTGTTAAAGCTTGTGTTGAGCTTGATTGTTCTTCCGTTGCTATGCTTCGATAGATCAAGCAGCCGGGGTTACACCGCGATACCCCGACGATCCATACGACCAGCACGTTGAGCAAGGCAAGCATAATCCCCCCTCTAAGCATATCTTATCCTATGTTTCCGCAAATATTTTCTCCACTATAATATTGCATGTGGTTCCAAATGTCAATTTTATTGGATTAGAGTATCCTATAGTTGCATTAAGTTTCCGATGCCATTACCTGTTTCCCTCCTATTATCCATAGGTTTGTATTGTTGGCCGGAGATACTTAACAATGCAATTTGATGCTTAGCCATGCTTTGTTAAATGTTATTCGTCCGATGGATGTATCATGTTGGGAACAGGTGCTTAAATGTCCGGATGATGGTGGAGAAACTGTGGTGACAGGTGATAAAATGCTAAAAGGTGGGGATGAAAGGCCACTGTGGTTGTGGTGCTTTGTCTCGTTCTCGCCGCCTAGGTGCGAGTTCTTTACCTCTTGAACCAAGACTGAGCGTGCAACCATGCGTGAGGTCTATGCAATTGCAGGAACCCTTATTCGACTAAATAACTTGTGAGGGGCTAGCCAGGGTCCTCTAGTTTGAACTTCCATTTGCGCGTGCATCATGATGGTGGTTGTGAATGGGATGAGGATTGTGGAGTTAGGAAAAGAAGTGGCCGTGGGGCAGGTGTTGGAGGCACTGAACCTGTCCTATCGCCACTGATGATCCTGGAAAGTTTCAAGCAAGGGAGAAGTCGTCACCGCTCCCACCCAGTCGGCTTTCCAAGGAAGAGAGTTAATTGTACAGGCAATGGGCCGGACGGTACGCGTGGCAAACATTGTACACCCCTACAGGGTTAAATCTTTTCGAAAAGCCGTGTCCGCGGTTACGGACGACTTGGGAAAGGACGATAAGATCATAGAATAACCTGAACAGAATGATTAAAAACTGGGTACTAAAGGTACCACTCAAGAATGCAAGGTTGACTTCCTCGAGGGTGATTCGGGGAGGTGCCTTTGTAGAACAGGTACAGTGGTTGATGGTGGTTGATGATGAGAAAGGTGATCAAAGAAAAGAGTACTTCTTACCCCTTTTTGAAAATGTTCTGATAGTCGATGCCATGGAGTTGTGTTTTATTAAATAAAATCAGATTTATGCAAAACAGACCTAAAACTTTGAAAGCCTCATCGAGCTAAAGCTCTATATTTAATCTTGCGAGTTCGTCGAACTCAACGTTGTTTGCTTTGTTTTAGAGGAGGACTTCACCGACCTCGAAGGTGGGTTCTTTGTGGACGTCGACGAGTAGTCTGGGGTTCCCAGGTGGCAGCTTGGGACATCCCGGAACAGCTGGCGCTGGATGTTTATCTGTAGGCCTCTTAGGCCATAATTTGGATCTTGTTGTTTAGAACAACTTAATTCGCTTCCGCATGTTGTACTGTTGGGTCTGTGACCTCTGGTTGTAATTTGCTATCTTTCTCTATTATAAGAGTTGAACTATAATGCTTTGTGTCGTAGAGTCTGTGATGTGCCAGTTGTTCCACAAGTCTTGATCTTTCTATTATGCATTGATAGTTGTGCCTGTGTTAAGGCATCAATCGGGGTGTTGCGTTGCCGATGATCAATTCCGAGCAACGCCTGCCAAAGGTTTTGGCCGGGGATTGGTAAACCCGTAACCTCCGGTTGTATCGTTTAACCGGTGACACACAGCATCACTGTATAGCAGTCGGGTCGGGGCGCCACAACAAGCTTGCTTGCTCCTTCTCGGCCGGCCAAAGTGGCGAGGGAGGGGAGCAGATATGCTCTGCTGCAGCTGCAATATGGGGCTGGTGTCTCTTTTGGAGCTGCTTTGATCTGGTGTTTTCGCGCGGCACCGGGCGGCTGCGGCCGAACCTCTCTGACGAGCTCCTGAGGATGGAGAAAGAAGAGATGGCTTCTGTCGCTTGCTCATTTCATAAGCGCGTTTGTTGTGTTCCCAGTGGTATGATTCCCGTCTTCCTTCTCTTGGCCGACCGTGGTGGTGAGGGAGAGGATGGAGATGGTGTTGCTACTGGGCTTGGTTGGTGGCGGTGTGAGTTTGATGCTACCAGTACGGCAAGCTTGGTGTTGACGACTCCCACCAGTTCATCCTTGGAGCTTCATTGGTATTCATCTGGTTGTAGTACTTCGTATCCTTTGCTAGTTACTGTGCATGTTGGATGTGCGTTCTTGCTGTTCGGGATAGGCCGGAGGCGGGTGAGATCGTCTCTGCTGCGGTTTCTCAGATTTAACAGCCAAGAACCTCCTGATTTGGGCTCGGTGTTGGACATTTCATATCTACAGCTCAATCCCTTACCTCATAGGAGTCTGCCAACGCGATTGCTGGTTGAGCCGCTGGCTCTACGGTTGGCTAGATTGCGAGAGGCCCTGGAAGAGTGTGACTGCAGGTTTGTTGCGTCCGAGTTCTCGACGGACCTCCTGATAGGCTCCGGTTGTACTCTTCGGCATATCCACTATATGTTCTCAGTAGCTTTTTTCGGTGCCCAGCTAGGTTTCTACTTTCGGGATGAAAGTTGTAATCACTGTTGTACTCTGCTCTGCTTTGATAAGTAATGTCAGTGTTGGTTGTGTTGTGTTAAAAAAAAACCCACATGAGCCGTACTGTCCATGCTGCCGCCGGGATTTCGGTGATCATAGAGCAGAAAAATAAAATTTACGGGACATATGTTTTTCTATAAATTTTGCAATAAACGAAACATGATAAATTGCTTTACAAGTTTTATAGAATTCTGTGTTTTTACCCAAAACTACTTTTCTACGCACGGTCATCGCGACACGTCCTCCCCTTTCTTTGCCCCGTTTTCTCCCCCCACACCATCCGAGACGGCGATGTCGCCGTGATCGGTAGGAAGCTGCGGCAGAGAAGACGCCGTCTGAGGTGTTTGTGAGATACAAATTCACCATCTCCTCATGGCGGATAGCTCAGATAAGTACTTTTACAACAACATTTTGTACACATCATCGTCCGACGATGGAAGTGATGTTTTGCTCATCAATGAACATATTACAAGGCATCAACAATTGTTCAGGGGATCGTAACAGAGAAGGGGGCTATGCCCAAAGATTACTTTCATCGCACAAAGCCAACATTCCCTGCTAATTTTTTCAGCGATGCTTCTGGATGGCGACACATGTGCTTAACCGCATTTGGTGGGAGTGATAACTTTGATGACTACTTCAAATGCAAGCAAGATTCCCTTGGTAAGAATTGCTTCTCCTCTTATTAGAAATGCACTTCAGCTGTTCAAATGCCTGCATATGGAGTTATTGATGATCTTGTTGAACAGTACATGCACATGAGTGAGTACACACGCCTAGACTCAACGTACAAGTTCTGTAAAGCTGTGATTACGGTGTTTGGCCTAGAGTATTTGAGAGAGCCAAATATTGCCGACACTGTCCGGCTTAAGAGGATTTACTGGCATGCCTGGAAGTATAAATTGCATGCAATGGAAGTGGAAAGGTTTCTGATTCCTATTCAAAATGGTGGAAACTATCCATTTACTTGGCTTTGGCAATATAAGGGACATGTTGTCGAGTGCATGGTTATACTTGAAACTGTGCCTTCAAAACATCTCTGAATTTGGCACTCCTTTTTCGGTATGGGTGGTTCCCACAATGATATCAATGGGCTTCAGCGCTCTCCGGTGTTCTTTAGGCTTTCGGAGGACAATTCCCCATGGGTGAGCAATGAGATCAATGGACACCCATACACCAAGGGACACTACCTAACCGATGGTATATATCCTTACTACTTTTGTGAAGACAATCTCAAATCCCCAAAGAGAGAAGAAGCCTAGGTTTACAAAAAAACATGGGAGTTATAGGAAGGATTGAAGCGCACTTTTCATGTGCTCCAATCTCTCTGGGCTATTGTTCGACACTCTAAAGTTAACACTATGTTGGAGGTGATTACTGCTTGTATGATAATGCACAACATAATCGTAGAGGATGAGCATGATAATAGTATCTATGACCAATAGCGGCAGTTCTAGGGTGATTTGGTTGAGCGGCAACATTAACACAGTTCATCGAATTTCATCATGCGACACGTTATATGTGGCACTTAAAATGGGAGTGTTAGGAAGCCGACCCTAAAAAGGGCTTTCCCCTCTAACAAGTCAAGGAAGTCGGACTCCTATTCGAACTGTTCTAAGTGGCCAATTGTATATTTAGAGGTAGAAATACGTATAGAGAATCTCTCCTAAGATTTGAACAATAATGAGAGAGCAATGCCTTACATCTTGTGTCTATTCTTTGTCTACTTTTCGTGTGTGTTATATTGTACCATAGTCTCAACACCATGCACTCACACGAGCTCAACTTCAAACTCATTATATTGGCGGATATCAAAGACAAATCTACGAATCTTACTAGTATTCTTACGTGGGCACACTTAGATCTCACTAAACTGAGCTCTAACTCGGCTTCTTCATCCCTGATATAATATAAACATTTTGGAAATGTCGTGGGTTAGTCACGGCAGATGCCATACGGGTGGCTTAACTCGGGTGTGAGCCAGGCGACGTAGGATTCACAGAGAGG
Source organism: Poa pratensis (assembly GCA_947311845.1). Taxonomy (NCBI): domain Eukaryota; kingdom Viridiplantae; phylum Streptophyta; class Magnoliopsida; order Poales; family Poaceae; genus Poa; species Poa pratensis. The sequence continues at coordinate 46,938,773 of CAMZMU010000036.1, forward strand.
TAGCACACGTAGAGTTTACCCAGGTTCGGCCCCTCGGTATGAGGTAAATACCTACTCCTGCTTGTATGTATTTGGATCTTGATGGGGTGTACAATGGTGTGCGCCCTAGAGCTTGAGGTTGCTCCGGAGGCGATGGAATGAGATGAGTCTGCCTCTAGGGTTGCGCCTAGCCGGCTTTATATAGGAAGCCGGCTAGGGTTTACAGGAAAAATGACGGGTGACCTAGGCGGTGCTGGCTAATCTGCTACTAGTGCGGCTTCGTGGGGCGCACTCTTGGGGATACGCAGATCACAAACTGATTCAGAGATATCCGCTGCCGCCTTCCCGAGCCGGTGTACCGGGATCCTGGGGGACCAGGTATCCTGGAAGATGTCCTCCGGGTGGGCTCTGGGCCACCCGGCCTTGTGGGCTGACTCGGGGTCTTGGGCCAAGTAGCAGAATTGTCGGGTCGTGTCGTTGAACGAACTACTGAAACAGAGAAAAGAAAACAAAGGCTCGGAGTGGTGGATTAAGGCGTCAGCGTCCGGTCTGACTCAAGTTCTGTTTGATGCCGGCTTGTGCCTGTTGGGACGCTTTGCCGTGCCGACTCGCCTCCTTGCGGGTTGTCTCCTCGTATTCTCCGGATGATGTCACGACATCTTTGACCGTTTGTCTTATAGTGTTTGTCCATCTGACGCCGAGTTGATTGATGGGCCTTGACGACGCATCGACTGCCGCCACCTTGGGATGGAGCAGTGGTAATGATGACGCCGCGACCCGCACGCGCCGATCCAACGGTCAGAAAAAACATTGCGGAGCGACGTGGCTTGATCCGGGCCAGGTTTTCCGGCACGCCTGCGCGGGGCCCGAGGCATCGCGCGATGTGGAGCTAGTGGGCAACGTGGGCGGCGCCATTTACCGCGGTAACGGTTGAGCTTACCGTGGCTATTTAAGGGGGAGGAGAGCGGCCGAGTGGTTCACACTCCACTCTTCTTCTCGCGCCCATTGCTCTTCTTTTTCTCGGAGCTGTTTCTACCCGAGTGCTTCGCCGCACCTCCGCCACTGTCATCGGGCACTCCTGCTCCTCGCTTTTTTCTCCGGTGACGATGGTGGCACCAAAGTGTTAGTGGGAGTGGTCGTCGTTGACGGCCCGCGCACTGGACCAAGCCGCCGCCGAGGGGTTGCTGCCGCCGGCGACAGAGGGTCAGTGGCGCATCGCCACCTCAGACCCGCGCCGCGCCCGGCGAGTTCGTCGCCTTCTTCGCCTTCCCGAGCGCGGGCTGGGATTCCCCATGTCGGAGTTCTTCCGGCATGTTCTTGACTTCTACGGGTTGCAGATTCATGATTTGACGCCCAACTCCATTCTCCACCTCGCCTGCTTCGTCACGCTGTGCGAGGGGTACTTCGGCCGCGCCGCCTACTTCCCGCTGTGGCTGCGGATCTTCCATGGCAAGCTGGGAAAGAGCGGCGGCATGTCGCCTTGTGGCGGCCTCAACTTCCAGGTTCACGGCGACGTCGACTACCTGGATCTCGGCTTCCCCTCCAAGGTGTATTGGAGGAAAACGGGCTTCTACATGCGGGAGCCGGCAACCGACGGCAAGATCGGGATTATTCCCTTGTCCGTGTCGTTGAGCCAGCCCCGCAACCTTCAGGAGTTGCCACAAGCTGCCGACTTGCCTGTGGTGAACCGGCTGCTGCGACGGCTCCAGGAGTTGAAGGCCCAGGGCTTGACGGATCTCAACCTCATCGCCACCTGGGTAAAGAGGAAGATCGCTCCGCTCCAGGCCTGGCCCTCGCTGATATGCGAGTATTCGGGCACGGCAGACACGCAGCGCCACGACCCGGAGTTGTTCGAGTCGATGGAGCAGTTCACGCTCCGGATGATGCGGATCACCGTCCACCCGGCCCCCGAGTGGAACGTGGGAGGCCTGAAGGCCTACTCCGCGAAGAAGCCGGCTCCAAAGGTGAGTTCTTGTCTTTGACGAGTTGTGTTACTTTCCTTCTCTTGGTCTTTTTATGCCGATCTCTTCTGTTTTCTGGGCACAGGAGTTTCGCACGCTCGTCGGGATGCCTCCGATTAGTGGAGACGCTCCCGCGGTGCCTGTCGGCCCAAACAATGTCGTCGAGCGTGACTCTGACGACGAGGCTGACACCACCGCCGAGGCCCGTGGGGCCGATTCTTCCTCTCGCCAGCCGATCCCCATCCCGTCTGGGGATGAAGACGAGGGAGAAGAAGCAAGAGAAGAACGCGCCGGGTCGGAGAACCCGGCGCTTGATGAAGATGAAGACAGTGAGCCCCTCCGTTTCTGGAGGAGGCGCAGGTCGGGGACCGAGGACGCGAAGCCTCGGTCCAAGTGTCCAAAGGTGGCGGCTGCGCAACCGCCGCCGGGCACCTCCGTGCAGCGCACCGTCGTTGCCGAGCGGAGGCAGAAGGCTTTGCGGGACATACCCGCAAGAGCTCGGGACTCTTCGCCTCCTGCGCCTCGCTCGAGGGGAGTCCGGATCGCGACCCTCCCGCCCGCGGGTGACAGGTCAGCTTCTGCTCATCGCCCGAAGTTTCGTTGGCGACGCTATCTTGAATTTGACCCGTACGATTGCCGCAGGGTAGAGGATGCTTCCCTCAGCGACATGGAGGAGGCGCTGGGTGGTAGCACCCCGATGATGGAACCCGCCGCGCGGGTTTCCGGACCCATCGCGAGGGTCCCGACTCCGCCACCTCCGTCTGGCAGAGGCGATGAAGTTCTCGTGCCCCCTCAGCCGGAGGGGGCCTCTGTTGATGTGACTGTGCCGACCGGCACGGTGGACGCCGCAGCGGCGCCTGAGACAGCGCTTGTGACGATGCCGACTCGCGCCGCGATGGCGACGGCTCCATTGGCTGGGCTGACTGCCCAGCCCTCGAGCTTCGACCCGGGTGCGGGTACGGCCAGGCCAGATTTCCGGACCGCTATCTAGACAGCGATGGATGCGCATCAGGTATGTGAATGTCTTCTTATTCCTATTGCATCCTTAGCTGTATGTAGCCCCCAAGGCCCGAGTCGTGTTCGTAGAAGGCAGCTTGGGTCTTCATAGTTTTCTGGATGCGGCATAAGTAGCGGCGTAGCCCCGGGTTTGCCGTAGTGTCGAAGTAGAGGCAATTCGGGGCACAGCCCCCGAGTTCCTGACTCGGTTTGTATGTTGTTTTGTTTGGGGCTACCCCGGGTTTGTCAAAAAGTCGGTGTAGATGCAACCCGGAGTGTAGCCCCCATGTTTCTCGATATTTGAATAACGAGTGCGATGGTTGTTTTTGTTACAGGAGTTGTCCTGGCTACTTGAAGCCGAGCAGCAGGAGACCCAGTGCCTGCACGCCGAGTTGCAGAAGGTGCGCGAGGGCTTCATCTCTGTCGCCGAGCACCAGCGAGTGCTAGCCGCGCAGGAGCGCCAGCACACCGAGGCGTTTGCAGCGGTGCAGGATTCTTGCGTGCAGTTCAACCAGCAGAAGGAGCAAGCGGATGCAGCCCTCACTCTGGCCACCAAGGGGTACGGCGAGGATCTGGAGAAGCTCGAGCGCAAAGCCGCCGGGGCCGAGCGCGAGATGAAGGAGCTGACCGACCCGCTCGCTGATCTCGCCATCGGCATCTAGGGTGAGTTTTCGTGCGCCCTTCTGCTGTCCGTTCGCACAAACTGTGCTTTCTTGTTGAGATTTTTTACCTTGTGTCAGGTGAAGAGGCGGGCGGCTTGACGGCGGTGGAGCAGGTCCACCGGGTTGGCGTCTTCATTCGTGAAGTACGCGCCCTGACCAACGCCGTCAAGGAGACACTCTCGCCCAAGGAGGGAGTCTCCGGACCCATCAGCCGGGTTATGCGGGCTCTCTAGTTGATGCCGAAGGTGATCACCTGGGTGCGGGAGTCGTCCGCCCGGAGCGGTGCCGCCATGGCGTTAGGCCTCGTTCGCGGCCGCTACAAGCAGACGAACCTCAACAAGATCACGGTGAGCGTCCCGACTGACGACCAGGGCCGGGAGATCGACCTTGCGCCGGTGTTCGAGTTCGTCGCTCCATACGCCTGCCGCGCCGCGAAGATGGTCGACCACAACGAGTTCCTCTTCGGCGAGGTGGTGCCCAACAACGACCTGGGCGAGGTGGCGGACCAGGAGCCTACGACGGAGTTTCTGTTTTCAAGAGCCGCAACTCTCCCGGCGCCGGCTTCGAGGTCCGAGGCGTCGACGTCCACGGCTCTGGTGGCTCCTTCGGCGTGATCCCGTTCCCCTGCTTGCAAAGATGAGTTTATTTATAAGTAGTTAGGATTATTCGCCTACGGGCGAAAGTATTTTGTAATGAACAACTGTGCTAAGTGCCGGGTCATGCTTGCGCGTGCGCCTCCGCGGCGTACTTTAATTTGAACCCGCACTTTTGATTATGTTCTTGAGTTGTGCGCTTCTCGTCACATGCTTGTTTTTCGCTTTTGTTGAAGCTAGTCGATCGTACGACCTCGCCAAGTGTGCCCTCGCGTGATGTTTTTTTGTGGCTTGCGTGGTACCCATGGTGACAAAGTCCGATTGCGGCTTCATTGTCAAGTTAGGTTTGAACCGGCTGCACTACTTGCTCACGTTTGCGAGTTGCTGACAACTTGGGGAGAAAACGAAACATTTATGAGATATTTTGCTGCATGAGCAGGGAGTCCAGTGTTGAGTAGCGCATCGTGGCGTCCGGCTCTCTTTGATGACGCATTAATCATATAACGTGCGAGAAGGAAAGCAAAGACTCGAAAACATGTTTGAGATGAAACGGTAGCCCCCGAGCGTGTCGGGTGTGTACCGGCTCTATTTCCTTGATTGATTACACAGTATTACAATGGATACTATGTATAATAGGGGTGAGCAGGCTGATGTTCCATGGACGCTTGGTCTCCTCTTCCGACTTGGAGCTTTTGTTTGGCTCACGCAAGTCGACGAGGTGGTAGGAGCCGTTGTCCATCGCCTTGCTGACGACGAACGGTCCTTCCCATGGTGCCGAGAGCTTATGCATCCCTTTCGACTTTTGGATGAGTCGAAGAACCAAGTCGCCTTCCTGGAAAGAGCGACTCCTAACCCAGCGGCTGTGGTAGCGGCGCAGGCCTTGTTGGTATATCGCCGTCCTGGAGAGTGCGAGTTCGCGAGCTTCTTCCAGGAGGTCGACGCCGACTAGGCGGGCTTCTTCATTTTCTTCCTCATTGTAGAGGGCGACTCGTGGCGAGTCGTGCTCGAGGTTTGTGGGCATGACGGCTTTCGCACCATACACCATAAAGAATGGCGTATAGCCGGTGGAATGGTTGGGAGTCATTCTAATACCCCAGAGCACTGCCGGTAACTCGTCCAGCCAGCAATCCGGCGTCCGCTCTAGGGGTACTTGAAGTCGCGGCTTGATCCCGACCAGCACAGTTTGGTTCATCCTTTCCGCCTGCCAATTTGATTGCGGGTGGGCGACTGATGCAAGGTCGAGACGGATGTCTCATTGCTGACAGAAGGCCTTCATCTCTCCGTCGGCGAAGTTTGTGCCGTTGTAGGTGATGATGTTGTGCGGGTTGCCAAACCGGAAGATTATTTCCTGGGGGAACTTGGTTGCCGTCTTGAGGTCGAGCTTCTTGATGGGCTTCACCTCCACCCACTTGGTGAACTTATCGACTGCAACAAGGAGGTGTGTCATGCCACCGCGAGCGGTCTTAAACTATCCCACCATGTCCATCCCCCAGACCGCGAAGGGCCAAGTTAAGGGGATGGTCTTCAGAGCTGCAGCGGGGAGGTGGTCTTGCCGAGCGTACTTCTGGCACCTGACACAGCGACGAACGATGTCGACTGCATCTTGGTGAGCCGAGAGCCAGAAGAAGCTGTGCCTGAACGCCTTGGCGACCAGGTTGTGGGCACCAACGTGATGGCCGCAATCTCCCAAGTGGATCTTGTGGAGGATGCGCCTCCCTTCCTCCGGCTCGACGCAGCGGAGGAAAACTCCCGATACACTGCGTTAGTAGAGCTCGTTGTTGATGATGGCGTAGGCCGAGGCCCGACGCACGATCTGTCGTGCATGGACTTCGTCGGCTGACAGCTTCTTGGTGGTCAAGAACTCGATGTAGGGCTCCCTCCAATCATTAGTTTCAGAGGTTACCGCCACCAGAGTCGTGTCTGTTGATGGCGGGTTGGCGATGACGACTTCCTCCGGTGGCTTGACCGACGGGTTGTGGAGTAGGTAGAGGAAGACACCCGGTGGGACTCGGTCCTGTTTGGACCCGAAGCGAAAGAGCGCGTTGGCTGCTTCATTCTTCCTTCAGTCCACATGTTCCAGCTCCATGCCGGCGAAGTGGCCGCCGGCTTGGTCGACGAGCCGACGGTAAGCCGCCATGGTGGGATCATTTGCATCCCACGTCCCCATCGTTTGCTGAACGACGAGGTTTGAGTCGCCGTAGCATTTGATGCGACTGACTCCCATCTCCTTGGCCACACGGAGGCCATGTAGGAGGGCTTCGTATTCGGCGACATTGTTGGTGCAGGTGAAGTGTATTTGCAGCACATATTGCATCTTGTCGCCTTGGGGGGGGGGGGGGGAAAGGACAACTCCAGCCCCCGAGCCTTCATACATCTTGGACCCGTCGAAGAATAGGGTCCACCGGCCGGCCTCGTAGGTTGGAGCCGGTAGCTGCGTCTCCATCCAGTCAACGATAGAGTCGGGAAGTGCCTGCGACTTGATCGCCGTGCGGGCAGCGTAGTTAAGGCCAAAGGGCTGCAACTCGGAGGCCCATTTGGCGACTCGCCCGGTATCCTCCCTGTTGCGAATGATTTCAGCTAGGGTAGACGAGCTGACCATCGTCAACGGGTGGCCCATGAAGTAGTGTCGTAACTTTCTTGAAGCGAAAAATACACCGTATACAAGTTTTTGGTAGTGCGGGTATCTTTGCGTCCAATCCGTCAGGACTTCGCTGACGTAGTATACGGGCGCTGACGACTCAGTTGGTTGCCGCAACGTAGAGGAGCATCGGCTCCTTCTCTAGTGGAGATGCAAGGATGGGTGCCTCGGCGAGCGTCTTCTTGAGAGCCACCAAGGCGACGTCTGCCTCGTCATTCCAGGTGAACGTGTCCGACTTCTTGAGGAGCCGGTACAAGGGCATAGCCTTCTCACCGAGTCGCGAGATGAAGCGACTCAGGGCAGCGACACAGCTTGTGAGCCGCTGCACGTCCCAGAGGTTTTCCGGCTTCTTCAGAGCTTCGATCGCCTTGATCTTCTCTGGGTTGGCCTCGATGCCTCTCTCGGAGACAATGAAGCCCAGGAGCTTGCCTGTGGGTACGCTAAAGACGCATTTTTCCGGGTTGAGCTTGATCCTGTACTTGCGGAGATTGTTGAATGTCTCCGTCAAGTCGGCAATCAGGTCCGTCTTCAGCTTGGACTTGACGACGATGTCATCCACATAGGTGTGGACGTTGCGGCCGATCTGCTCGTGCAGGCAGTTCTGTATGCACCGCTGGTAAGTCGCTCCGGCGTTCTACAAGCCGAAGGGCATGGAGACGTAACAAAACACGCCGTAGGGCGTGATGAATGACGTCTTCTCCTGATCTTCGGGCGCCATCTTGATCTGGTGGTACCCGGAGTAGGCGTCGAGGAAGCATAGCGCCTCGCACCCTGTCGTCAAGTCGATCAGCTGATCGATACGAGGCAATGCGAATGGATCCTTGGGGCAGGCCTTGTTCAGGCCTGTGTAATCGATGCACATCCACCATGTTCCGTTCTTCTTCAGAACGAGCACCGGGTTGGCAAGCTATTCCGGGTGCATGACCTCGCCGATGAACCCGGCAGCTAGGAGCCGGGCTATCTCTTTGCCGATAGCTTTGTGTCTCTCACCGGTGAAGCGGCGCAAAAACTGCTTCACCGGCTTCTGCTTGGGGTCGACGTTGAGCTTGTGCTCTGCGAGCTCCCTCGGGACACCTGGCATGTCAGATGGCTTCCATGCGAAGATGTCCCGATTCTCACGGAGGAAGTCGCAGAGCGCGCTTTCCTATGCGACGTCCATGTGCGAGCTGATCACCGCCGTCTTGGTGGAGTCGCCCTCGACCAGCGAGATGCGTTTGGTCTCTTGTGCCGACTGGAACTTATCGCGAGTGTCCAGCGTTGGCTTCTTGACGATGGTCATGTCGTTGGGGTCGACCTTCAGTTTTAGCTGCTCCAGCTGCTCCATGGCGATGACGGACTCGGCGAAGACGACGTTGCCCTACTCGCACTCGATGGCGCAGTCGACGCCGCCATGGACGGTGATGATGCCATTAGGACCCGGCAGCTTCAGCTTCAGGTAGGCGTAGCAAGGCCTTGGCATGAACTTGGCGAAGGCGGGATGCCCGAGGATCGCGTGGTATGAGCTACGGAAGTTCACCACCTCGAACAAAATCTTGTCGAGCCGGAAGTTCTTGGCGGTGCCGAAGACGACGTCGAGTGCGATCTTGCCTAGCGGGTAGGCCTTTTTCCCCGGGACGATGCCGTGGAAGGTGGTGACGGTGGGAACCAACTGTTCGTCATGCAATTTTATGCGCTGGAACGTCTCGTAGTAGAGGATGTTGATGCTGGATCCTCCATCCATCAGGGTTTTGGTCAGGACAGAGCCCTTGACCTGGGGTGCGACGACCAGGGCGAATTTGCCTGGATAGTCGACGCGGGGCGGGTGGTCTTGACGACTCCACGTGATCGGCTGCTCGGACCAATCGAGTCACTGGGGCACGTCTGGTAGAGTCGCGTGGACAGCACGCCGGATGACCTTCTCCTCCCGCTTGGAGTTGAGGCCGATGAATGTGTGGCCCATGAAGCCGGCAGTGGGAGGCATGCCCTGCTGCTGCTCACCGTCGCCGTCTCCGTCTGGGGCCCGTTTCTTGGCGCCAGTCTTTGCTTTGACGATTTCAGTCGTCCAGCTGCAGTCGTCAGTAGTGTGGGCGGCCGGCTTGCCGGGTAGGCTGTGGTACCTACACGGCATGGCCAGGATCTCCGTGGCGGTGAGTTTCTTCCGTGGGAAGCTGCCGCGTTGGCTCTTGAAGCCGCGGCCTCCCATGGTCGTGGCGGCTACAAGATCGGAGCCGCCGTCGCCTTTGCGCTTATGGGCGCTGGAGTGCTTGGCCTTGCCTTTGTTCTTGCCACCTTTCTTCTCGTCATCCTCCTCGTCGGAGTCGTCCTTGGTGACGTCAGACTCGGCGTACTTGTGTACGATGGCGAGTAGCTGGCCCATCGTCATGTCGCCCTTGTGCGAGCACCTCAGCTTCTGCTTAAGCGACTCGAACGTGGTGTTGTCCTCGAGGTGAGAATGCACCGTGTCGACACTGAGGTGTTCTACCGAGTTGATGAGGTCGGCGACTCGGCGATACCACTTCCTAGTGGACTCGCCCTCCTTCTGGACGCAGCGCTTGAGGTCCTCGACCGTAGTCGGGCGCTTGCAGGTCCCTTCAAAGTTGGTGATGAAGAGTCTCTTCAACTCGCCCCAGGAATTGACGATGTTCCTGGGAAGGTTGTTGAGCCAGGTGCGAGCCGTTCCCTCAAGCATGAGAGGGAAGTAACGCGCACAACAAAGCGAGGAGGCGCTCTGGATGCTCATGGTGGCCAAGTAGTCCTGGACCCAGGTTTCCGGGTTCATGGCGGCGTTATACTTGGGCGCCTCCCTCGGCCCCTTGAAGCTGCTTGGGAAACGCTCGCCATGGATGGTGGGTCCAAAGCACTTGGGATCAACGTCGTCGTCATCGTTGCGCGTTGGCTCGGCGCACTTGTCGTTGAGGTGCAAGCCGAGGTGGGTGTTGTTGATGGTGTGCCGAGCATAGTGATTGGAGCGTGCCTGCGCCTGGTTGTTGTTGATGGTGTGTCGGGCGTTGTTGCGGGCAAGCCGAGGTGGGTTGCCTCCGGCCGCCGCGTTGCTCTACACCGCCGGCTCCTCATGCTGGCTGCGTTGGTGCTGCGGGGCAGCGTCACGCCTGGGGGAGTTCTTGTCTCCTTGGCTTCGGTGTGGTGATGAAGCCATCTTCTCGCTGGGTGGCGACCTGGAGTAGTGCCTGCCGCCGGACTGCGACATGTTTTCTCGTAGCTCCAGCGCCTTGTCCACCAGCTTGCACCCCTTGCTCCACTAAGGGTTGTCCTTGACCCGGATCCTCTTGAAGAGAGAGAGAGGCGGCGGCGGTCATGCAGTCGACTGGAGTGCCAAAGATTGCGAGGGCGGCATCGTCGTCGTTCCACGGCTGGGGTTGAGGACGAGCCGGGTTCGGTGGAGACCGCGGTGCCGGAGGTGGCATCGCCGGGTGAGGTTGAGGCAGAGCTTGATTCGAGCCGCCGGGCTGAGCCCTGCGACACTCGTCGCTAGGGGTGGGCATATTAACCGAGGACCGAACTACCGAACCTTAATAACCGAGTCCGAATCCGAATAGACTGAAACCGAAAACTCGGTCACTAATTCGGTCATCATTTGTTGAAAACCGAATTTAATTTGGTTAGTTCGGTCATGTTCCTGTGTTACCCGAAGGAACCATATAAACTGATTAGATAAGCATATGGGCCCAAAAGTTCACGTATCCCACTGACCACAACCCATCACGTAGCCCACTGAACCGGTCATTCCTTCTCACGTACACAGCCCCTGGCAGTACGACACCTCCATGTCCATTCTTGATTCCTGATACGTCCAAAACGTATCTACTTTCCCGAACACTTTTGCTGTTGTTTTACCTCTAATTTGTGTGTTTTGAATGCAACTAACACGGACTAACGCTGTTTTCAGCAGAATTGCCCTGGTGTCTTATTTTTGTGCAGAAAGTCAAGTTTCGGGAAAATCCCGAAAAATATCCTGAGTTCCTATTTTTCCAGAAGACACACGGAGCCAGAAGACGAGACGGAGGTGGGCCACGAGGGCCCCACACCATGGGCCCGCGCGGCCTGGCTGAACCGCGCCGGGGGGTGGTGTGGCCGCCTCGGGCACCACCTCGCGTCCCCCTTTCGACTACTTATCCCCTTGACCTAAAAACCCGAGGAGGATCGACGCTTTTTCCAGAAACACTCCAGAGCTCCGCCGCCACCGAAAACCCTATTTCGGGGATCAGAAACTCCGTTCTGGCACCCTGCCGGGACGGGGAATTGGAGGAGATCATCGCCATCATCATCACCGACGCCTCTCCATCAACCATCCATGATTCCCCCATCCATGTGTGAGTAATCCCCGCTGTAGGCTGAAGGGGATGGTAGGGATTGGATGAGATCATTCATGTAATAGATATCAGATTGTTAGGGCATGGTGCCTAGTATCCGTTGTTAGTACTTTATGTCATTGTTGCAACTTGTTATGCTTAATGCTTGACACTTAGGGCCCGAGTGCCATGATTTCAGATCTGAACATGTTATTGAATCATGAGGATAATTATTGTTTTAGATCATATCTGCAAGTTGTTTACACATATAATTGTCCGGAACCCGAGGCCCCAAAGTGACAACAATTGGGATAACCGGAGGGGATGGCTGTAATGTGAGGATCACATGTGTTCACGGAGTGTTAATGCTTTGCTCCGGTGCTTTATTAAAAGGAGCACCTTAATTACCAGTAGTTTCCCTTGAGGCCCCGCTGCAAACGGGCTGGTAGGACAGAAGATGTTGTGCAAGTTTCTCATTGCGAGCACGTACGACTAAATACGGAACACATGCCTATGATTGATTATTACCTGGATACTTTATTATTATCTATCTGCAAATGCCCTACGCTTGACTATTATATGAATTATCTTATCCATGCAACGCCCGTTCATCCATCCCTATGCCTACAGTATTTTAATCCTGCTGTCTACTTCAATTATTACTGCTGCTATTATTTCACTACTGCTACTGCTATAAAACTGTTGCTACTGATAAACTGTGTCGAGCAAGTCTATTTCCAGGTGCAGCTGAACTGACAATTCATCTGTTAAGGCTTATAAATATTCTTTGGCTCCCCTTGTGTCGAATCAATAAATTTGGGTTTTACTTCCCTCGAAGACTGTTGCGATCCCCTATACTTGTGGGTCATCAAGACTATTTTCTGGCGCCGTTGCCGGGGAGCATAGCTCTATTTATAAGCTCACCTGAGAGTGATACTGTTCGCTGCAATTCATTCATCATGGGTAAACCTCATGATAAGAAGGTTCGCATACTGCCATCCACTACAAGGAGAGGTACAACTCTGAGTACTTCTGCTGCTCTTGATTCACCGTCTGTTATAAGTCAACTTGTCACACCACCACATACACATACTTCACGTGCTGCTACTTCTGCTGAATCTGAAAATACTTCTGAAATTTTGATGATGCTTCTACTGTGCTTGATGAGAGTGGTTCATTAGGTCCTTTTCTAGATGCTACAATTGCTAAGTCAAAACAAACTGAAAATGCTGAAACACCTAATGAAAGTCCCATTACACCTGTTAGTTCACCTGAATTAAGAGATCATACTAGTGATGATTTCGAGGAAACTTATGTTGAACTTGATGATGAATTTATTGAAGAATGCAATGCTTCTAAAGATGCTAGTGCTATTAAAAATCTTCTTGCAAGACGTGCTGTTAATTACAAACTGTCTCCTGATGCTAAGTTTGCTACATCTCCCATTGATATAAAAGATAAAGATTATGATTTCTCTATGGACTTGTCACATATATCTATTGTTGAGAAAGAACCTTTTCGAGGAACTGAAAATGAAAGTGCTGTAGAACATATGAACACTCTTTCTACTTTAAGTAGTGTGTTTTCTGATGACATTAAGAAACGCAGTTACTTCGTTACTAAAATATTTCCTTTCTCATTAAAAGATGAAGCTAAAACTTGGTTTAATAGTTTATCTCCTGGATCCATTAAAAGTCCTATGGATTTGGTTAATGCTTTCTTCCAGAAATATTTTCCTGCTAGTGCTCAACATGCTGCTTTACAGAGAATCTTTAATTTCAAACAATTGGAAGCCGAGAAATTGCCTAAATCTTGGGCAAGGTTTTGTTCTTTACTCAGAGCTCGGCCTGGACATCAATTAGCTAAAAATGAACTTCTTGATATATTCTATAATGGACTAACTGTTGAATCTAGGACATACCTAGATAGTTGTGCTGGTTGTGTTTTCAGGAAAAGAACTCCAGATGAAGCTGAGGAATTAATGGATAAAATAAGCCAAAATCATGATGATTGGACTATACCTGAGCCGACCCCGATACCCACACCAAAGAAGAGAGGAATTCTTGAACTAAGTGATGAAGAAATGAGAGAAGCCAAGAAATCTCTTAAAGAGAAGGGTATTAAATCTGAAGATGTGAAGAATCTACCACCAATAGAAGAATTATGTAAGCCAATTCCTCACCCATCAGTAGTTGAGGTACACTCTCTCCAACATTTTGATGATAGGGATATTCCTTATTCTAAAACTCCTGATCAATGCTTAGATGAATTTGATAATTATATTGTTAAGCAGGATAACTTTAATATGAGAGTGCAGAATCATCTGATGGAAAATTCTAGAGCTATGAGTAAATTGCATGATATTGTGGAAAGAACTTCTAATGATGTTAAAATGCTTATTAAACATTTCCATATGGTTCAAACTCAAATAGATCAACTCACTAAGGTACAAAAAGATCTGCTAGTTAATGCTTCTAGAGAAAATGAAAAACATGCTTATGGAGTAGGAACTAGAGGTGGTGCTTCTACTCAGGATCCCTTATATCCTGAAGGACATCCTAAAAGAATTGAGCAAGATTCTCAACTAGCTAATGAAACTAGTACCCTTCTAAGAAAAAGAAGAAGAAGAAACATAAACATGTTGAAGAATCTCCTGAATCAATTAAAGAAAATGAGCATGTTAATGATCCAAATAGTATATCTATCTCTGATGCTGAAACTGAAAGTGGTAATGAACATAACAATGATAAGGATAAAAATGATGCTTCTGATAAAGAGGAGAGTGAAGATGAACCTGAAAAGCATACTAAGAATAAAAAGTATACTAAAGAAGATTTCATTGCTAAAAGCATGGTAATGAGAGAGAACCTTGGGTGCAAAAGCAAATGCCTTTTCCTAATAAGAAACATAAATCAAAGGAAGAGGAACACTATAATAAATTTTGTGAATGGATGAAACCCTTGTTTTTGCAAATTCCTTTGACTGATGCTATTAAATTGCCTCCTTATTCAAAATATATGAAAGATATTGTCTCTAACAAAAGGAAAATTCCTAATGAGGAAATTTCTACTATGCTTGCTAATTACTCTTTCAATGGTAAGGTTCCAAAGAAACTTGGAGATCCAGGTATACCAACTATCCCATGCTCTATTAAGAATAATTATGTTAGAACTGCTCTATGTGATTTAGGAGCAGGAGTTAGTGTTATGCCTTTTCTCTTTATAAGAGACTCTATTTAGAAAAATTGATACCAACTGATATATCTTTGCAAATGGCTGATAAATCTACTGCTGTTCCTGTTGGCATATGTGAGGATGTTCCTGTTCAAGTGGCTAATAATTGTTTAATATTAACTGACTTTGTTGTGTTGGAAATGCCTGAAGATGATAATATGTCTATTATTCTTGGGAGACCTTTTCTTAACACTGCAGGGGCTGTTATTGATTGCAACAAAGGAAAAGTAACCTTCAATGTTAATGACAAAGAGCATACTGTTTATTTTCCCAAAAAGCCGGACAAGATATATGGAGTAAATACAATAGCCAATCTTAGAACTATCAAAGTGGGAAGTATTGATTGCCCTATTTATGAACCTCAAGAAGGATTTCAAAGTATTATGATTGGATCTATTGCTATACAATTTAAGGTAACATGATTGTCTCATGTGGTTTAATTCTTTTATGTCATATAAAATTTATTTGGTGACAAGACTTGATCAACCTTGTTAACAAATATGTTTTAAATGCATAGAAGCACTAAACAACATTTTATTTCTCAACCTTGTTTTACCTACTGTTGTGTTACTGAACTTGCAAAGTTTTAGTTGAAATTGGTCTTTATAAAATTTATTTCTGCTTAAGTTTATTATTTAAATACCCAGAAAATGTGCAAAATGAAAGTTTTCAAAAATTTCTGAAAATTATACCATAAATCTTAGTTTTTAAAGAGGAATGTGGGAGTGCCTGGGGCTGACCAGGGGGACCCACCATGCCACCACACCACCCCACCGCGCGGCAGGGGTGTGGCCGCGCCGTGGCATGGTGTGGGTCCCACCTGGCCCTCCACTCACCCATCTTCCTCTCATTTCTTTCTCTCTCCCGACCAAACACACCACCATTGTTCAAACCCGTGTTCTTGCTGCTCTTGCTCGAGTTTTTCGATCTCCTTGCTCAGCCCATCTTTGTTGCTGAGATTTGGACCATTTGCTCTCCGGTATGTGACTCCTCCGTTTATCCAAGTAGAATTTTGTTTAGTTGTGTATTTCTTGAGCATTTTAGTACTGTAGGTGACATGTTAGATGTGTTTGCATGCTTGTTCTATGCTTAGATTAATTAGTTTTGATGCATGTGTAGCCCTCTTGCAAGTTCTATAGTAGTTTCTTTGATTTAGTTGCTCCAAAATCATTTTTATGAGGTTTTGTTAAAAATTTCAGAAAAGGAAGATGCATAATCACACTTATGGAGAGATTTTTGAGAGGGAAGCACCAAGAGCAACAAGGCCTTCAAGGTCTGCTGCTCGATGTAGGCCATCCTACAATGAGGACCTTATGACACCGAGGATTGGTGATGAGGGGATGATGGTGTTGCACATGCATCTATCTTCCCTTGTACTGACTTTTTGAGAGATGCAGGGATCCTTGATGATTTCTTATTCCTTGTTAACAAAGTTGGTTTGATGGAGTTTATGCAGGATGAGAGTGAGCAATATGCAAGGCTCACCAAGATTTTTGTTGAGAGCTTTACCTTCAATAACACTCATTTCAGTCCCTCTGTTGCATTTAAAATTTATGATAACCTTACACCATGGATCTGAAAAGATTTTGCAGAGTCGTAGGTATTGCTCCATCTGGGACAGCAAGAAGAATTCAGGGGCAACCTCCCGAGCTACTGGAACTTTACCGGGAGGTGACTTATGATGATGACCGTACAGCGCAGCGTGGCAAGATAAGGAACATTCAACTCCCAGCCATTAGATATTTTACTTATTATCTTGCCACGAGTGTTCTTGCTAGAGAAAACACTAGTAACATTTCAAACTACCATTTAGCTTTTCTGGCTGCTGCACTTAAGGATAAAAAACTTATAACCTCGGTGCTTTGATTGCTCGTCGCCTTGCCGCAAAAGGACCAATCTTTGGAGGAATTATTGCTGCACGTGTTTTAGCTTATCTAGGCCTTCCTGTTGATCCCACTGATGAGTTGTTACCCCCTCAAAGGCTTGACCTTGCTGCTATGAAGCTTCATCATTTTATTACACCTAACTCTCATGCAGGTTGTCTAGTTTATAAAGTTTTGTTTACTGACGGGTCCGAAAAGGAAGTTCCTTTGCCGCAGCCTAGTTTGTTCAGTATTTTCAGGAAGCCGTTGTCACTATCAAAGGAGGAATTGGACGAGCATCTAGGTGCGCTCAACTTCCACTCGCAGCACTACCCCGAGCACAGCAACCCACGTACGAGGCGCCCCCTGAGGATTATACCGTGTATTATACCGGTGCATCCTGGAGCTCACACCAGGACGAGGGATCTTCTTCGTCATACACTGGAGGCGCCCCTGCGTGGCCCACATGGGATGATTGATCTCCACTTAGGCCAAAAGCCTAAGCTTGGGGGGAGGTACACCGACATCTCACTCACTTTATATCATATTCGGTCGGTACTTTGTATATCCATGTTTCAGTTTCTTTCTTTTTCGTTGTTGTTTCTTGTTTTGATTTTATTTTCCAAAACCCAAAAAGACCAAAAATATTTCTGTTATTTCTCTTTGTTTACCTCTTGTGTACTTTTAGTACTGGTTTGCTTTATCTTTTAGCTTCGGTTTAGTATTCAAAAATCCAAAAAGATTTTGCTTTATTTGTTTGTTCCTTTCTTTGTTCGTTTCAAATCGAAAACCCAAAAATATTTGTTGTTCTTCTTCGGTTTTGTATAGTTGTTGCAGAGTTCAACAGTCTTCCGTGACTCCATTGGAGCTTGGTTATCATTTCATATCATTCAAGCCACAAGTGAAAAGCAATAATGACGATTTATGACAACTCGAGTTGTGGTGAGAGGCTGGTATGAACTCTATTTGTTTTCATTTTTGTACATATACTCGCTCATGTGGACATGCTTAGCTGATTCGTATGAGGGCAATGTTATTTAATGGATGCTTAGTAGTTCATGTTTTCATATGATCAGTTCCAATTCACTAATAGTATATAACATGTCATATAGATATTTGCTTGCATTGTTCTATTCATAAAAGGGTATGACATGGTGGTATCCTCCTCTGAATGATTCACTTGAATTGACTTGGCACATGCTCACGCATGCTCACGACTGAAAAACAAAAAGTCAATTAAGCCTTGATGATTTATTTTGCCTCAGAGTTCTAGTATCACTTTTATGCCCCGTTAATTTTATTCTGTCGCAAGCATGATTATGACGGTTATGCTCTCTTGATTGTCGCTTCCCAGTCTATTGCTAGCCTTCACTTGTACTGAGCGGGAATGCTGCTCGTGCTTCCAAATCCTTAAAAACCAAGTTATCCCAAAGAGTCCACCAAAAATTCCTATGCATGGTATTTCGAACCATTCCAAGTAAATTTTCATGTGCTACCTTTAAAACCTTCAAAATACTTCTCATTTTGTGACACTGTTTTTAGCTCATGAGGACGGGGTGGATGTCTTTATGTCACTTGTCAAACAGACTTTACCACCGGACTAGCGGCATATACATCCGCTTATCCATTAATTTTGCAAAAAGAGCTGGCAAATGGGGTGCCCAGTCCCAATTAATTACAACTTTAACCGCTTAATTCTCTTCACATTTTTGCCCTGATTTATCAGACAAGCAATGATACCAGTGAAATATCTGCATGTGTAAACAAAAGAGAAAAGAGGGATGATCTGCCTTGCTGGTAGAAATAACGTCCTTCATGGGAGCCGCTCTTAAAAGTCTGGTTGGCAGGGGTCATATTGTACTTTCCATTTTCTGATTCGTTGACAGGAACAACCACCTCCCAAAACAATTTTTACCTCTGTTTTATAAATAAAAAGCTCTAGCACATGTTAATCCCTGCTTCCCTCTGCGAAGGGCCAATCTTTTATTTTTATGTTGAGTCACCATCCTTTCTTTGAGCACCTTCTCGAGAGCATAACTGTCATTCTTAGTGTAATGTGCTTGTCCCAGAATACGGTTAACTGTGGTATAACTTTGATGCTCTTATCTTTGATATTTTTACTTCTAGTCTCACTTGAACTTCAGAGGTGCCTTGGCATTTATGTTTTGCTCTACAAATAAAGGCAAGCGAGATACCACTTTATCATATCTTATTATGAACATTGCAATCCTGCAGATAGATTTATTTCATGTTATTTATTCTTAGTGTGTTGGTATCTTTTCATAGTTCACATAGCTACTAGGTGGCATTATCTACATTCCTTTATTATGAATTGCCTAAGTACTTGATCATATAGTGAGAATATTTACATCATATGAAGCAAATGTGTTCGTAAAAGTTTCTTTTATCGCACTCAGTTGTTAACTGAATTGCTTGAGGACAAGCAATAAGCTAAGCTTGGGGGGAGTTGATACGTCCAAAACGTATCTACTTTCCCGAACACTTTTGCTGTTGTTTTACCTCTAATTTGTGTGTTTTGAATGCAACTAACACGGACTAACGCTGTTTTCAGCAGAATTGCCCTGGTGTCTTATTTTTGTGCAGAAAGTCAAGTTTCGGGAAAATCCCGAAAAATATCCTGAGTTCCTATTTTTCCAGAAGACACACGGAGCCAGAAGACGAGACGGAGGTGGGCCACGAGGGCCCCACACCATGGGCCCGCGCGGCCTGGCCTGCCGCGCCGGGGGGTGGTGTGGCCGCCTCGGCACCACCTCGCGTCCCCCTTTCGACTACTTATCCCCTTGACCTAAAAACCCGAGGAGGATCGACGCTTTTTCCAGAAACACTCCAGAGCTCCGCCGCCACCGAAAACCCTATTTCGGGGATCAGAAACTCCGTTCTGGCACCCTGCCGGGACGGGGAATTGGAGGAGATCATCGCCATCATCATCACCGACGCCTCTCCATCAACCATCCATGATTCCCCATCCATGTGTGAGTAATCCCCGCTGTAGGCTGAAGGGGATGGTAGGGATTGGATGAGATCATTCATGTAATAGATATCAGATTGTTAGGGCATGGTGCCTAGTATCCGTTGTTAGTACTTTATGTCATTGTTGCAACTTGTTATGCTTAATGCTTGACACTTAGGGCCCGAGTGCCATGATTTCAGATCTGAACATGTTATTGAATCATGAGGATAATTATTGTTTTAGATCATATCTGCAAGTTGTTTACACATATAATTGTCCGGAACCCGAGGCCCCAAAGTGACAACAATTGGGATAACCGGAGGGGATGGCTGTAATGTGAGGATCACATGTGTTCACGGAGTGTTAATGCTTTGCTCCGGTGCTTTATTAAAAGGAGCACCTTAATTACCAGTAGTTTCCCTTGAGGCCCCGCTGCAAACGGGCTGGTAGGACAGAAGATGTTGTGCAAGTTTCTCATTGCGAGCACGTACGACTAAATACGGAACACATGCCTATGATTGATTATTACCTGGATACTTTATTATTATCTATCTGCAAATGCCCTACGCTTGACTATTATATGAATTATCTTATCCATGCAACGCCCGTTCATCCATCCCTATGCCTACAGTATTTTAATCCTGCTGTCTACTTCAATTATTACTGCTGCTTTTATTTTACTGCTGCTATTATTTCACTACTGCTACTGCTATAAAACTGTTGCTACTGATAAACTGTGTCGAGCAAGTCTATTTCCAGGTGCAGCTGAACTGACAATTCATCTGTTAAGGCTTATAAATATTCTTTGGCTCCCTTGTGTCGAATCAATAAATTTGGGTTTTACTTCCCTCGAAGACTGTTGCGATCCCCTATACTTGTGGGTCATCAATTCCCCAATCGTATTCTAACCTACTCCAGTACGCCGCCTCTCGTCTCCTCCACATTCCGGCGGGCGGCGGTGACGTACAGACGACGCTCCTCCGGCGGGGACGCCGACGCTCCTCTCCATAACGGCCTGCAGGGGACGCTCCTTCTCTCCACCCCGACGGGCGATGGTGGCACTGTCTTGGAGCCGATGCTCTCCACCTCTGCGACAACCTTCTTATGTTTCTGTGATTTGAGATTATATTTCTGCGATTGGACATTATGTGATGTGATGAGTACACGTGATTTTCTTCCCCAGTCTGATTTTATTACTTCCATCATGCAGATCATGTTTATTTGCAAATCAATTGTAGAAGTGTATGTTTTTGTTTCATTTGTCTAATCTATCGGTCAGTTCGTTCTTAACCGATGACCGAACCAAATGCTTGGGGGACCGAACTCCTCGGTTAGCAATTTTGTAGATAACCGATCGGTCCACATATTTTCAGGACCGAATTTCTTTGAAACCCGAAGAACTGAACCGATCGGTTCGGTCTAACCGAATGCCCAGCCATACTCATCGCGCTGCCTCTCCAGTTCAGTCTCGCGTGCGAAGGCGTTGTCGAGCACGCGAGTGGGTGTGTCAGGGTTGAGCCGCGACTTGCGGCCCTTGTGATACTTGGTGGCCGTGGAGAGGGCGGTTTACTGAGCGTCGACCTCCAACTCCTTCAAGCGGATCTCCTCCTGCTGGCGAGCCATCTTCTGGCGCAGCTGCTCGAGCTGCGTCGCCTGGTAGATGGCATTCGCCGGCGTGATCGGGGTGTTGAGCGGGTCGGCCGCCCGACCCGCCTGTCCTCGTAGAGCGGCGAGGGAGTCGTCGCGCTGCTTCTTTTCGCGAGCCTCCTGATCGCGATGCGCCTGGTCGCGCTGCTGCTTCTCGCGCACTCGTTTCTCGCGCGCCTGCTTCTGCGCGTCGGCCTTCGCCGCGACGGTGTTTGCCGCTGCGGTGTTGGCCGCAGCAGAGTTTGTCGCCTCGCCCGTCATGTAGATGAGGGCGGGTGTTGCCGAGCCGTCCGATGCCAGATCGGTCGAGCCCTCCGACTCGTAGTCGAGAACGGGCAATATCGATCCAGTGTCGTCGTCGTCCGAGATCTGGACGGTCCCAGCAGGTGAAGCAGGTGCGAAGTAGTTTGCAACCGCAGTGTCGATGATGGCCTCATCGACCGTGTCAAGTGGGGAGGAGGCGCTGTTGTCGCTGTTCGCAGCACCTTCCTCACCCGAGCCGCAGAAACCGACGTAGACGGTGACGGCTGTCCCAAATGGGATTATCACCGCGCGAGAGATTGGGGCGTAGTTGGGCCTGCCCCAAGTGTGTGGATCGGCGACGTAGCCGATCCCTCCGTGCTCGAAGTAGTTGCCGATGACGATGTCACCGCGACCCGGCATGGCTTGAGGGCTGAAGTAGACGCCGGTGCCGGGTTCAGGACTCTCCATGAAGTAGATTCCAGCAATCGCTGGCCCCACGGTGGGCGCCAACTGTCGTAGGTTAGTCACGGCAGATGCCATACGGGGTGGCTTAACTCGGTGTGAGCCAGACGACGTAGGATTCACAGAGAGGTAGCACATGCAGAGTTTACCCAGGTTCGACCCCTCGGTATGAGGTAAAGACCTACTCCTGCTTGTATGTATTTGGATCTTGATGGGGTGTACAACGGTGTGCGCCCTAGAGCTTGAGGTTGCTCCAGAGGCGATGGAATGAGATGAGTCTGCCTCTAGGGTTGCGCCTAGCCGGCTTTATATAGGGAGCCGGCTAGGGTTTACATGGAAAATGACGGGTGACCTAGGTGGCGCTGGCTAATTTGCTACTAGTGCGGCTTCGTGGGGCGCACTCTTCGGGATACGCAGATCACAAATTGATTCGGAGATATCCGATGCCGCCTTCCCGAGCCGGTGTACCGGGATCCTCGGGGACCCGGTATCCTGGAAGATGTCCTCCGGGTGGGCTCTGGGCCACCCGGCCTTGTGGGCCGACTCGGGGTCTTGGACCTACCCGGTTGGGCATCCCCCCATCAGGAAAATAAAATTCCTACTTGCATCCCACTTCACAGATCACACAAATCGCTTCACGGTTTTTGATGCATATTATATGAATCATGATGCAAATGTAATCGCTTCATGAGTTTAAAATAAAATATGCCCCGACTTACACCACTCGGCACCAAAGCCGCACACGAGTCACAACGCCGCACAACCCAGCCGTCTCGTAGCCCTTGGTACCCTCGCTAAACATGACCGCCCACAGACCTCAACATCGCGCCAAACCTGGGCCCGCCGCCCCGGCGTAGCAACCAGATCAACCTTTGCATTGCCCGGAGGTGATCCAGCTGAATCGATGAACCTGCTACCCACACAGCACAAGGTTGTCACCCAAACCCGTGCAAGGTCACAGTCCTGCCCCATAGGACGTCACTGCGATGGATTCCCAGGCCGCCGCCTCGACGCACCACCACCTTCCGGAGCCGCCGCCCCGACGTCCACCTCCCTTGACCACAGTGCCATCTGGCACGACCGTCGCGAATCCGTTGCACCGCGAGGGCCAACAACCAGGTGACGCCTGCAAGAAGGTAGTGACGCGTTCGTCGCCGCTGCCCGCTCCATAGGAGTTTAGGTTTTCACCCGGAGATGTTGCAACCACTCGCGTCGGTTGAAATCGAAGCTCCACAAACGACCAGACAAGAAGAAAACGACGCCCAAAGGCGCCGCCGTCGTCGGCATCGACCATGGCTGGCACGAGGCTTTCCCCGAAACTCGATCCGCTCGTGAAGTGCTAGGAGCAGCAAGCCAAGCAGGACAATGTTGCCGCCAACCACCAAACCTCCATCTGGCCAGCCGCACTGGTCTTCACGCCCTCGGGAGCTCAATGCGCAGGGCCTCGTCGCTGCCTCCGCTCCACGTGCCCCATCGTGGCCGCCAGAGGGACCACCGCCGCGCTTAGCAAGCGTGGGCAGGACCGGCCCAAGCAAGCCGAGATCGGGCCCGCCCGAGCCGAGCCCCCATGCACGTCGCCTGCGCCACCCGCGCCTCCATCAGCACCCTCTGGAGATCCTCGCGTCGGCGTTGAGCTCGCCTCCACCGCGCCGGCATGCGCCCCGGCTAGGCCAGCCAGCCTTCGCAGATCCCGTGCCTCGGAGGAAGCGTCGCGGAAGAAGAAAACTCCCCACCGCCACCCTCCCTGGGGCGCGCACGGCTTTGCAGGCGCCCCTCCAGTGGCGGCGAAACAGGGTGAGGGATGTGGAGCTCCTACTGCCAGTGTCGTGGGGTAGATAACACGGCAGATGCTACTTTGGGGTAGCTTGAGTTGATGGGCAAGGCGACACTAGCGTCTGGGAGATTGTTTAGCATTGCAGGGACAAAAGGTTTACCCAGGTTCGGCCTCTCCATTGGAGATAAAGACCTACTTCCTGCTATCTTGTTATTGATCTCGATCTCGATAACCCGGCTACGACAACAGAGCCGGATCTCGATCTTGGTTACAAGGTTGTGGTGTTTCTCTCGGTGGTTCTCTCGCCTAAGCTTGGATCGTAAAGTTCTCTCTCAACTAGGGCTCAGGGACCGGTTTATATAGACTACCGGGTCTCCTGGCACTTTACAATACGAACCCGGGCTCTCCCCAGACTCGGAATCCTATTCTAGCTCTTCTAGCCTTCGTATCCTCCAAGTCACGAACCGCCTCTGGTCTTCTAGAAACTTCCCTTCCTGAACCGGGTTACCGCCAAAGCCTCTGGCCCAGCAACATAACCCGGCCCATGCTGATGGTTAGCTGGCCTGGCCGGGCCTCCTGCCTGGCGGGTCATGCTTCCCTCTTCATGGGCCTACCGGGTTATCATCCCCCCATCAGTAGCCCCCAGATTAACCTGGTTGCCAGGTTGGCATGCTCGACTCCTTATTCTTGAATATTGCTTCTTTGAACAGAGCTGGTATCCTGGCCAGCCGGGTTAATCACCTGAAACATAAGACAACAGATAACAAGTCTAACATTAGAGCATGCCCTTTTCTCCTTTACTTGGCCAGTTTCTTTGGCGGTTCATGCCGTAACCCGGTTAATCCTTGCCGGGTTCCGACGCCCGGGTTTCACTTTCAGCACTTAGCGAAAACTATCTCCCAACTATAACTCCATCCTTATCCACTTAACCACGATCTTATCATTTAATACTCCGTAATTATCTCATTCCGTTTGTCGTTGACTTTTAGTCAAAGATCCTTATCTCTTCACTTTTTACCACAACACCCCTAGGGTTTTCACTGCGCCTATAAATAGAAGGCCAGGAGACACCACAGTCATTTTTCCCCACCGAGTTCATCTTCTTCCTCGCGCGCGCACTGTAGCAGCTGCGGATCCAATCTCAAATCGAGCTCTTCAATCTCTTGCAAGAAGATCTACAGGTACGTTTATCCCATGCATCCGTGCTCCGCACCTGATTTCAACTTGAATCTTGTCCAGATTTACTTCGCATTTCCTTCTCCGCGTATCCACATCTAGAACTAGGGTTTCACTTCTCCATTGTTGCGCTCAGAGAACCTCAAAGCTTCCCAGCCATGGTGAAGGATAAAGCCAAGGCCGGAGCTCCCCGCGCGGCGAAGAAGCTCGCGAAGAAGCCCCACAGCGCCAGCGCCGGTGCATCTGGCTCCGCCGCCCCTGCTGCTACTCAGGTCAACTGGACCAAATCCACAGTGACGACCTTGATGCTGCAGGAATATGTGAATTGCGGCGAGCTTCCTCCAAAGGATGAGATCCAATGGCGCGCTGCTGGAGAAGAAATCCGCCCCAGCCCCAAGGAAGGTGAAGTGGTGGTTTTCCTCGACCACGTTCAGCGCGGCCTTCGCCCCCCGGGTTCCCTGTTTTTTCGCCGGGTCTTGAAGTACTACGGCCTTAGGCCTCAAGATATCGCGCCCAACTCCATGCTGAACATCAGTAACTATGTGGTGTTCTGCGAAGATTATTTGCAAATGGCTCCGAGCCTCGAGTTGTTCCTTGAGTTTTTCTACTGCAACCCCTCCCGCAAGGATCAAGTACTTCCATATGGGGGAGTTGCAATCCAGCGCCGAAGAGAGTGCGATTTCCCGGCTCTCCTTCTAGCCAGCCACCCCAAGGGGTGGCAAAACACTTATTTTTACTGCCAAGACACCTCTCCAGAATCTGATGATGCCCGTTACCCGGCTTTCCGAAACTCGGGTTTAACATATGACGCCAAGATGAACAGTTACGCAAATGACGCCGAGCGGGTCAAGCTCGAGCCCATTCTTCGCCGGGCCAGAGCTTTACTCGCCCATGGTCTCAAGGGAACAGATCTGGTCAAGTGCTGGATCGGTTGGTTCATCCAGCCACTCAGCATCAGGACCCGGCTAATTTGCCAGTACACTGAAGAAACCACAGACAATATGCGTTATTCAGAGATGACGCTCACTGATGATCAACTTGTGAAGAATGCCAAGAGACTACTTGGCGAGAAGAAAGACGCCATTGCACTGAACGGGCTTGCCCCATTTAGTGCCAAGAACAAACCCCCCACGGTAAACTAACACTCAATCCATCTTGTTTACTTTAACCCGGCAAACTCATCCATAGACTGTTATTTATCGTGACTGCTTTTTCTCAGGACTCCAAATGGTGGAGCGTGGATTTTACCCCAACATCCTCTCCTGACGGAGAGGACACAGAAAGTGAAGACGATGAACAAGAAGAAGAAGAAGGTGAGCTTGACTCCGTAGGCCGGCTCTTCCTCCAGCTGATTAACAACGAAGTCCCCAACAAGGACACCTCTACTGACAACTCAGCAAATTTTATTCCAGGCCCCACAGACCCGGCTTCTGACGTAGCGCCGGGTCCCCAAGTTACTGCAGCTCCAACTCAGAAGAGGACCCGGGCCACCATTGCCAAGGTACCACACTCTTTTCTCAATCTTCATGATGAACTCATCTTAAACTTAAGCACAACCACAGGAAAAGGAGGCTGAGAAGGAGGCTGAGGCGAACAAGAGACGCCGAACCCGGTCTTCTACAAGCGAAGCCTCCCTGAGCCCAGGTATCCCTCAACGCTCTTTATCAAGCTGGGCCAAATCCATCCAGAAGACGCCCAGCAAACAGTTCCCTTTAGCTGGCAAGATCCGGGTTCCTAAACCATCTCGTTTGTCAGATTCTTCCTCGGATGGTGTTAGCACACCCGAGGATTTCCCGATCAACACCGGGTTAGAAATACTTCTCATATCTTTTCCATACCTCTATACTTCACTGTCCCATTCTTTTTTAACTAAGACATTATTTTGTTCCAGTGCCAGGGCTTTTATGGAAGAAGACCCGGAGTCTCCTCCCGCGGCATCCCCTCCTCCAGCAACCACAGAACCTTCTCCATGGAGGCACACATAGAAGAACAGAGGACAAGGACGAACCAAGGGAGAAGCAACCCCCGTGGCTTCTCCAAAAATGTTGTTGACCCGGTGCCAGAATCCTCGCCAGCAGCTCCCTCACCCGGGTTAGGTTCTGGGACAAAAGAAGATGAAGTGCAGGTTACTGGAACCCGGCATGTTCCAGTACAAAGCTCCTGAGACTCTGGCCAAGGTGCCAGCCCCAGATGCTAACCCGGCAACTCCTGCCAAGAACAAGAACCCGGCTTCCTCCTCAAACTCACCGGCTCTGAACACCATGTCTGTTCCAGCACTTTGCGATGAATATTTTTCTCGCCTAGCTCAACACAAGACCCTGGAGACAGAACTGGTCGCCCTGATCCAAAAACGATATGAGGTACCCATTTTTACTTCTTGCATAACTATACCCTGAGTAGCCCCCAAGCTCTAAGTTCATCACTTGTGATGAGCTTGGTGCTTTCAATACGCATTCCTTAGGAAAAAACTTCAAACCTGTAGCCCCCAAGTGCCGGGTTGTCTGTTTACAGCAACCTGGGACTAAAAACTTCCATCACTTAAAACTTACTCACTTTCACATCAAAACTTTGAACACTGTAGCCCCCAAGTGCCGGGTTGTGTGCCTGCAGCAACCTGGGACTTCTTTATTACGTTGAACAATTGAACTTCAAATTGAGTAGCCCCCAAGTGCCGGGTTGCACGCCTGCGGCGACCTGGGACTAAATAATTTTTTGCATCTTAACAGGAAGACCAAGCCAAGGCCCAAGCTGAGATTACCCGGCTTGCTAACGCTGCCAAGACTGAATCTGAGACCCGGGCTAATCACTCAGCTCAACTCCAGGCCTTGGAGGAAAAGATTACTGCCTTGACACAAGAAAACTCCGATCTGAAGAAGGACATGCAGGAGAACGAGGAGAACTTCCAGGAGCAACAGGAGACCCTGCAGAAGCAGCTGGATGAAACCAACAACGAGCTGACCCGGCTAAAAAGAATGATCACCTCAATGGTTGAATCTTTAGTGGGTAAGCACTACTCCTTGAATTTCAACCTAAATGATCAACAGACCCGGTTTTTGAAATTTCACTGCTCCACTTTTTCTTACACAGGCCCTCGTGATGGTAACCTCCGCAAAACCGCTGCAGAGAAGATCAAATGCATGTACACGCTGACCCGTCAGCTGTACTTTGGCAGCTGCGAGGTCATCAAAGCCGCTAGGCTCTGGGAGAACCCGCCAAGCAAGTACACTGAAGTCCTTGGGCATCTGTCAACAATGCCGCAATGGATCCATCTGCTCAAAGATCAGCTTGCAGGGCCGGGGTGATGCGAGGTCT
Source organism: Poa pratensis (assembly GCA_947311845.1). NCBI lineage: Eukaryota > Viridiplantae > Streptophyta > Magnoliopsida > Poales > Poaceae > Poa > Poa pratensis. The sequence goes on from CAMZMU010000036.1 coordinate 46,966,571, forward strand.
TGCCTTGGCAAAGGCCTACCATCCCCAGCTAAACCCGGCTCCACTGATGAAGGGCTTTCCTCAGTTTGACACTGATGGCAAGGAGTTTGATAAGAAGTGCTATGCCCGGGTTGTGAAGCAAACCCGGCATGTTGCCACTGTTATTGCCAGCAAGATGAAGCTCACCACCTTACAGCTTGGATATAATGAGAATGATGAAGAGATCATGGATGACGAGCCACAACGCGTCGATCTCCTCCAAAGCTATAAGGATTCTATTGACCCGGCAAAGAATGCTCCTGGTACCTCCACTGCTCCCAGCTCCTCTACGCCAGTTATTCCTCCTCCGTCACGGGCGATAGCTGAAGAAGATGATGAAACCTTCTTCCAGCCACTTCGAAAAATCACCGGCGCAAGACCAAGGCCAAAGAAACTGAGAAGACCACGGAGCCAGAAGCTAACCCGGCGGCCGCCGAAGAAGAAGAAGACCCGGCAAAGACCGTCGAAGATCAACCAACCGGCTCTCCTCCCGTGACCCGGCTCCTGAAGCCAAAGCGTGAAAACTTACGCAGATGCTGTTACCTCTGCAAGAAAACAATCTCTATTCGGCCCTTTGGGCGCTTATTGTAATAACTTTTGCACTGTCTGCCTATGCCTGTGATGGTGCGCCTATGCACCTGATGAAACTCTTTATGCTATTCTCAAACTTTTGCTATGAAATATGCCTCTTCTGTGGTTTTGATGACCCTTTTGATTTCTTTAACTGTGAGCCGGCTTTCGCATGGATACCCTGTCGCTACTTCTCTGAGAAAAACAGGGTCGAACCAAGTCCCAATGGGCTTCATGGTTGATTGAATTTCCAGGTGAGCAATCAGGCCATAAAATTGCGAGTCACATCAGCTCAACAGCAAGATAACCAAGAATAAACTAGTGGCGTAAAGCCGGGTCTTGGGATTGCAGCTGCAAACTATTGTAGTAGGAGCCCCCAAGACCTGGATCAATGTTTATAAAGTAATGGCTTAACTATGCAACATTACCCCATTGATCCTCATACTGGTGGGACACGCTCTCTGGGCGTCCTCAAAGATAACTATGCACTTATTCTTATGACAAAACAAAAAATAAAACATAAACTTCTCCTTCATACCTCTGAATCCAAAGTTATGGATACTGCAACGAAAACTGCACAGCCGGGTCACGAAACATCGAGACCCGGATGACCGTGAAAAGCCGGGTCTTGGGGCGAGCCCCCAAGGCCAAACTTAACCATAGAGCTATGCAACACTACTTATCAAACATCAAAAAAGGAACAAAAAGGACACAAATTTCTGTTCAACCTTCACTTTATTGATAGAAAAGGTTAGGTCAGCAAGCCGCCTCATTAAAAACCTTCCAGTCCCCTTAGGTACCCTGGTAAGGAAAAGAGCGCGTCTGAAACCTGCTGCCTGTTACATCGTGTTTTACATCTCATATCTCTTTCTCATGCTAAGTATAATATGGGCGCAGCTGCGCAATATTCCATGGCCTCTCACGCTCTTCCAATGAAAAGGTAGAGTGCGAGTGTCATTGACAGACTCGGACTTTTCTCTTGCATCCACCAAATAATATGAACCATTGTTCAATTTCTTGCTTATGATGAAGGGCCCTTCCCAAGGGGGAGATAGCTTGTGCATCCCTTCTCTGGATTGCACCCATCGTAGCACTAAATCTCCCTCCTGGAAAGTGCGAGTTTTAACCCGGCGACTATGATACCGCCTCAAATCTTGCTGATATACTGCTGATCTCTCCAGTGCTTGTTCTCTATGCTCCTCAAGCAGGTCCACAGCATCCTGCCGGGTCTGCTCATTTTCTGTTTCAACATAAGCCGCCACGCGAGGCGAGTCATGAATTATATCACTTGGCAAAACTGCCTCTGCCCCATACACCATAAAGAAAGGGGTCATCTTTGTGGATCTGTTTGGTGTTGTGTTGATTCCCCAAACTACTGATGGCAACTCCTCAACCCACGCTCCAGCAGCTCTGAGACACGGAACCCGGAGACGTGGTTTCAAACCTCGAAGCAACTCCTGATTTGCTCGTTCTACTTGTCCATTGGCCTGTGGATGAGCAACTGAAGCAACGTCTAAACGTATACCCTGATTTCCACAAAACTTTGCCATCTCACCAAGGGACATGTTAGTACCATTATCTGTGATGATACTATGAGGATACCCAAACCTGTGTATGATCTGCTTCAAAAACTTGACCGCTGTAGCTGCTTCACAATTAGTAACAGGCATCACCTCAACCCACTTTGTAAACTTATCAATGGCAACCAAGAGGTGGGTTTTCTTGCAAGGAGACATGCTAAAAGGACCCACCATATCAAGCCCCCAAACTGCAAAGGGCCAAGTCAAGGTATTGTTCGCAACTCCTGAGCCGGCACATGAATTTGCCGTGCATATCTCTGGCAACCATCACATCTACTCACCAAGCGTTCTGCATCTGCCTGAGCTGTGAGCCAGAAAAAGCCGTGTCTGAAAGCTTTTGCTACTAAAGACCTTGTTGAAGCATGATGACCACAATCTCCCTCGTGAATCTCTTTCAAAATTTGCCGGCCCTCCTTTCCAGACACACACCTCTGAAATACTCCAGAAACACTTCTCTTATATAACTCGCCATCAATAACTACGTATGCCTTAGCCGGCGCACAATTTGCCGGGATATAACTTCCTGCTCTGGCAGCTCTCCACGCAAAAGATACGCCAAATAAGGTTCTGTCCACTCTGGAATTTCATGAGTTGCTGCTACCAATTGCGAATCCGGGTCTTCCTGACCCGCCAATTCCTCTACGCCCTGAGGCTTAACTGATGGAGTCCATAGCTCGTCCAAGAAAACATTAGGTGGAACCGGCTCTCTGCGTGAGCCGAGTCTTGACAAAGCATCTGCAGCATCATTTTTCCTGCGGTCAATATGATCCACCTGATAGCCTGAGAAAAACCCGGCTACCCTGTCCACCTCTCTCCTGTAAGCCGCCATTGTTGCATCTTTTCTATCCCATGTTCCTGAAACTTGCTGTGCCACTAGATCTGAATCCCCATAACAATTAATATGCTTGATGCTCATCTCCTTTGCCATACGCAAACCATGTAACAAAGCCTCATATTCCGCCACATTGTTAGAGCAATCAAAGTGAATTTGCAAAACATAGCTCAGTTTATCACCCTTGGGAGAGTTAACACAACTCCAGCTCCTGAACCTTGTGCCTGCTTAGACCCGTCAAAGTGCATAACCCAAGGTTTGAGACCCGGCGCAAGAGGTGGTGCACTCAACTGCGTCCAATCATTAAGAAAATCCGCCAATGCCTGCGATTTGATAGCTGTACGAGGCACATAGTCAATGTGGTAAGGCCCCATCTCTATTGCCCACTTGGCAATTCTTCCTGTAGCTTCTGAATTCCTGATAATATCTGCTAAGGGTATTGAACTCACCACTGTGATTGGATGCTCCTGAAAATATGGCTTCAACTTTCTGCTTGCCATGAAAACACCAAATACTAGCTTCTGCCAATGCGGATAGCGCTGCTTTGCTTCTGATAACACCTCACTAACATAATAAACCGGCCTCTGAACCGGGTTTTCCTTGCCTTCCTCCTTACGCTCGACCACCACCACAGCACTCACAGCTTGAGGCCCGGCAGCGACGTATAATAGCATGGGTTCCTTGGGACCCGGGGCCGCCAGAACTGGCGCTTTTGATAATTGTTTCTTCAGAGCTTCAAATGCCTCGTCTGCTTCCTGATTCCACACAAAATTGTCTGTTTTCTTTAGTAACTTGTATAAAGGTATTGCTTTTTCTCCGAGCCGGGATATAAACCGGCTTAGCGCAGCCACACATCCTGTCAACTTCTGAACATCTGCCAATTCCTCAGGTTTTTTCAAACTTTGGATGGCTCTGATTTTTCCGGGTTTGCCTCAATTCCACGCTCTGACACAATGAAACCGAGCAATTTTCCCGCTGGAACTCCAAACACGCACTTTGTAGGATTAAGCTTCATCTTGTACTTCCTCAAATTTTTGAATGTTTCTGTAAGGTCGCTGATAAATGACCCGGCTTTTTCTGACTTGATCACCACATCATCCACATAAGCATGCACATTGCGCCCAATCTGATCATGAAAACAATTTTGAATGCACCTCTGATAAGTTGCTCCTGCGTTCTTCAACCCAAAAGTCATGGTTTTGTAGCAAAAAGCACCAAAAGGGGTGATGAACGATGTCTTTTCCCAATCCTGCCTGTTAAGCTTGATCTGATGATAACCTGAATATGCGTCCAGAAAACACAAGAGCTCGCTGCCTGCCACTGCGTCAACAATTTGGTCGATGCGCGGCAGTGCGAACGGGTCTTTTGGACAATGTTTGTTGAGACTTGTAAAATCAATACACATCCTCCACTCGTTATTTTTCTTCAGAACCAAAACCGGGTTAGCCAACCACTCTGGGTGGAAAACTCCATGATAAAGCCGGCTTCCAACAACCGGGCTATCTCCTCTCCTATAGCTTTTCTTCTCTCTGCGTTCATTTTTCTCAAACCTTGTTTCACCGGCCTTGCCTTTGGATCAACATGTAAACGGTGCTCAGCGAGTTCAGTCGGAATGCCTGGCATGTCACTAGGTGTCCACGCAAAAACATCCCGATTCTCACGGATGAACTCGATGAGCGCGCTTTCCTATTTATCAGTTAGGCTGGTCCCTATGGCGAACTGCTTGGAGGAATCCCCAGGCACAAAATCCACCATCTTAGTATCCTTTGCTGCTTTAAACTTTGCCCTGTCATCTTCTGTTGTTGGTTTTTTGAGCGCCTTGTTATCCTGCGGGTCAAGATTAGACCTGTAAGCTTTCAACTCCTCTCTAGCACAAGTTCGCTCTGCCAGGGCTGCATCTCCCTCGTCACATTCTGCTGCAATTTCTCTGTTACCATGAACAGTGATGATCCCCTTGGGACCCGGCATCTTCAACTGCAAGTACACATAACACGGCCTCGCCATGAACTTGGCAAAGGCCGGCCTTCCAAACAACGCATGATAAGGACTTGGAAATTTCACCACCTCAAAGGTGAGCCACTCTGATCTGAAGTTATGGATAGACTCGCCAAAAGCAACCTCTAATGAAATTTTTCCCTCAGGTGTAGCAGACTTCCCAGGAACTATACCATGAAATATTGTTGATGTTTTCTGCAACTGTGACTCCTTCAGACCCATACGCATAAATGTTTCCCAGTACAAATGTTAATGCTACTGCCACCGTCCATCAAAACCTTCTTTAACTCAAAGCCATGAACTTGAGGAGCCACAACTAACGCAAGCAGACCCGGGTGCTCCACCACGTCCGGGTGATCTGCTCTGCTCCAAGTAATAGTATGCTCTGACCATCTCAAATACCTTGGTACCCCTACAGCCACTGAATTAACTGCCCTTTTGACTATCTTTCTCTCTCTTGGTCGTGCCACTAGTATATATATGATATTGGCCAAGTTGCCTTGGCTGGTTCGAGAATCCACCCTGATTGCCTGTGTTTTGGCCGGGTCCTGTATTTCCTGTTGGTACCGCGTTTGCTCCAGTTAGAGGTCCCGCAGCCGGGTTAGCACTCGGGCCGGGTCCTCCACTCCTGTTTGCTCCTTGCAGAGCTCGTTGAATCTCATTGTTTTTCCACCTGTTCAAATCCACACACTGGGCCAATGAATGATTGGCAGGTCTGCCGTTCTTGCTATGACGAGGACACGGCATCCTGAAGGCCTCTTCAGTGCTCATTGGCGTGTTCCTTGATAACTATTTCCACCACCATAACTCCCATTATTTCCCTGATAACCTCTGTTTTCCTGATAACCTCTGTTTTCCTGATAACCTCTATTTTCCTGATAATTCCCATCCATCCTTTGCCTCTGAAACGCGGCATTTGCATTTGCAACTAGCTCTGAGTTTCCTTCCTGATGCCCACGCTTGTGCTGGTTCTGATTGCTGTTGTTATTGTTTCCCGGGCCATTGTTCTTTCCTCCATTGTTCGCAGCACCTTTCCCTTTTTCTTCCTCACTATCATCCTGGGTTTTGTCCGTGGCTGCATGTCTGTTGCACGCATCCATCAACTCTGCCATAGTAACGGGCTTAACCCGGTGTCCTTCCTTCATGCGACCCAGCTTCTGCACCAAGGGAGCGTACTTGCAAGTTTTCTCCATCGATGAAATTGCATCCTTGGGCTCGATACCTGATGAAGAGTGCAGGATCTCCGTGACCCGGCCCATCCAGTGACGAGCTGACTCGCCCTTCCTCTGTACGCAACGATCAAGATCTTCAATGGAAAATAAACGCTTGCACGTGCCCTGAAAGTGCTTGATGAAAATTGTTTTCAGCTCATCCCAAGAATTGATAGATTTCTCTGGCAGATTCTTGAACCACAACTTTGCTGCACCATCACTCATCATCAAATACATATACTTTGCACAAACGTTCTCTGTGGCATTGCGTATACACATTGCCATCTCATAACTGCTCAACCAACTCGCCGGGTCTGTGCTCGGCTCATAATTGGCAATCTTGCTTGGCTCCTTGAACTTCTCAGGGAAAGGCTCTGCTCTAATGGCATCTGAAAGACACTTGGGACCCGCCAAAGTGGAAGAACTTGCTAAAAGATTAATGTTACCCGGCGAACTTGCAGATGCTGCTGGCACGGGACCCGGTCCTCCTTGTGGTGCTCCAGCTGCTGGTACTGCCGGGTTTGCATTAGCTGCACTCCTTCCTGCCCGCGATCTATTGACTATCTGCTGAGCCACAGAAATTGCAGGGGCGGGTTGATACTGCTGATTATTCTGATTTTGGTTCTGCTGGGGCGGGTTTTGCTGCTGCCGCGGCAAACCCGGCCAATGGCGGGTTTCCCCCATGGCGACTCTTGCTACGATATGTTGTAGAGTGAAGCGCACTTTTTCTTTTGAGTACTGAACTTGCTGAGCAACCGCAGTGCGTAACATATCAATGGCACGCCGAGCTTCAACCTCTGCTGGCGAGTCTCCTAATGGAATACGATCTAGTGCCAAAGTTGCGGCGTATACGTTATCTGCTGGATTGGAATAGTGACCCGCCGGCGTATGAAACCTTGGTGTCCTGGGTGGCAGACCCGGATTTCCCCTGGCTCCCCCAGCGAGAAGACCCGGCGCCGCTGCAACTGCAACCCCAGCTGCTCCTGTTCCTCTATCTGGTTCTATATTTGCTTACAACTGGAGCCACCTGGGTTACACCAACTGGTTGATCTTCTGGGGTCCTAAACAATACTGCTGGGTTTATAGCGTTTTCTCCAGGGGCCAGCCGGCTCTGGTGCCTCCTCCGGTGCGCCCTGGTCATCTCATTGAGACGATTTTCCTCATCCTCTAATTGCTTTCGCCTAATCTCCATATCTTCTTTTTCTGCCATTGTGTCTCTGCGTACCTGCTCCAAGGCCCGGCGTGCAGTATCCAATTCTATAGCTCTTGCTGCTGCGTTCTCTGGAGTAACAATCCTCGTAAGTGCGGTTGGATCTAAGACCAGGCCATTGTTAAACATGGCCCGGGTCCCAGTTGCATTGTTTCTTTCCTCACCCTGAGCTCGGTTATTGAGAAAACCGAAGCTGTTCCTGTAACGCGCCGTGTTTTCACTTTCCTCTGACACCGAAGCCGGGTCTCCATCAACCCTTTGGCCCGCCAGCTCCAACACTGGTGGCAATTGTTGCTGCTGCTGACCCGGGTAAAAGCTGGTGGCACAACCGTTGACGGCGATGCCCCCGCGTTGATTGAAGGAGCAGTGTAAACCGCCACCCTCCTAACCGGGCTTGGAACGGACTCTTGCTCCTCTTCGTCCTCTTCTTCTACTCCATATCCGAACCGGCCTCGAACAAGGGCAGGATCGATTCTGAATCTGCATAGTCCCCCACATCACCCGGGACTGGAGCCGGGTTTCCCGATCTCTCCTCGTGCACGTCCAGGGCAGCTCTCTTCAGCCGTACCAACTGATTCTTCTCCATCAGATTGAACAATTGTGGCAGCTCCTGACACAGATTCATAGTCTCCATCACTAGCAGATCTAGTTGCAATCATACCAACAAAAACGTTAAACTTGCCAATTGGAATAACATCACCTGATTCAAGTAGATCTGATTCCGGCCCCCAGCCAAAATCATCAACGATGGGCTCTCCTTGTGAATTGAGGGTGATCTCGCCGAAAACATAGTTCTCTACTCCTTGCTTTGCTTCTCCCATGATGGTGACACCTTTGGACGCGATTCCCACAGACGGCGCCAACTGTCGTGGGGTAGATAACACGGCAGATGCTACTTTGGGGTAGCTTGAGTTGATGGGCAAGGCGACACTAGCGTCTGGGAGATTGTTTAGCATTGCAGGGACAAAAGGTTTACCCAGGTTCGGCCTCTCCATTGGAGATAAAGACCTACTTCCTGCTATCTTGTTATTGATCTCGATCTCGATAACCCGGCTACGACAACAGAGCCGGATCTCGATCTAGGTTACAAGGTTGTGGTGTTTCTCTCGGTGGTTCTCTCGCCTAAGCTTGGATCGTAAAGTTCTCTCTCAACTAGGGCTCAGGGACCGGTTTATATAGACTACCGGGTCTCCTGGCACTTTACAATACGAACCCGGGCTCTCCCAGACTCGGAATCCTATTCTAGCTCTTCTAGCCTTCGTATCCTCCAAGTCACGAACCGCCTCTGGTCTTCTAGAAACTTCCCTTCCTGAACCGGGTTACCGCCAAAGCCTCTGGCCCAGCAACATAACCCGGCCCATGCTGATGGTTAGCTGGCCTGGCCGGGCCTCCTGCCTGGCGGGTCATGCTTCCCTCTTCATGGGCCTACCGGGTTATCATCCCCCATCAGCCAGCGTCCGCTAGGGTTCCTCGCCGGAGTGGACTACCCAATGGGGCTGCGTCCTGGCTGTCGTCATCGTCGCGGCGCTCCTGTTCTCCCAGGTCCGTGTCGATCGTCCCCTCATCGTCGCCTGTCACACGGCCCGGACATGCTGTCCAACTCTAACTCGACTACCCTGATGGAAACTAACGGACTGTTTTGCGCGAGCGTAAAATCTATTCCGTGCGCGGGCACTGCCCTGTTCTTACACGGTACTCCCTCTCGCGCGTCGTCCGATTGTCATCGTGCGGCGCGAAGCGATCACGTGCGTGTGTCGCGTCCAGACAAAACGCACCGACCGGTCAACCGCTGCCGTTCCCCATTCAGCTCTCGCCCACGAGGCTGTGCTCCTCGCCGGGGCGAATCTCCCCCGCCGCCGGCAATTCCCGGCACCGCTGACCTCCAAATACCTGAAGGATTCACCCGGCGAGCTCCTCCATCTACTGGTCACGCTCGATTTGGTTGTTAGGGAGCAGCGGAGCGGATCCCTTCCCCGTATTCTTCTCGGCGCCCGGCGCGATCGAGCTCCATCGGCGATGATTTCCGCCGGCGCTGACCCCCACATACCCTAGGGACGCGCGTGTGGAGCACCTCCTTCGACTGTTCACAATCGATTTGGTTGTGCGAGAGCAGTGCCGTGGATTCCTTACCCGTCTCCTTCTCGGGCTCGCAGCGAAGTCGCGAACCGGCGGATTTCGTTCGATTAAACCATATCGATTTTGTCCCCTTCGTTCTCGTACACATAAGTCGAACTTGAACCCTAGCTACTTGTTTTGTGTCTGGTGTTTCTGCTTGATTTTCTGGGGGATTTTGTACGATTTGATTTCTGGCTTTCTAATCCGTAGTGTTTTTGTTGTGCATGGTTTCCAGGTTCGCAGTGCTGAAGGACTAGTAAGTTTGGTTGTTATTTGGAACTGGAGAGTTATAATCTCCATGACATCCATATATCTGTAGTTGCAACTCTCGTGAAATAGTTTGCTACATGTAGTTCTGCCCTAGGATATAGCTGATTAGTGATTTTTGTAGTAGCTCTGCAACCTAGTTTCATGTTTTTTATGTGTAGCATATATTCCACACCATTTTGCCTGGTTGTTTTATAGCGATGTAGTTATATATGGCATGAGTGTCTTTTTTGTAGCATGTAAGGATCTACCTTGTTGCTCAGTTCTTTTGGTTTGGTAGTATGTAAGTTACTACTATGATTTTTGTTTGCATTTGGCACCATGTATATGTATAAAGAATTGATGTAGCTCATTGAATACTGGTTGTACTTTTAGATTCACATGTGGCCTTTTTCTACGTTTTTTTAGCTTTTCCAATCATTAGCACTTTTGTAATTATTGGTGTATAAAGTACATGTATATGTACGCATTCTACATATAGTTATCTGTTTGGATTGATGGTTTAACATAGCATGGAGATGTATGTTTTTATCTTTAAAATTCCAAGCATTATGAAACATGTTGATATATGTTCATATGTAGTTTCATCACCCAAATTTTATGAATAAGATGAAAACTACATGTTTCCATATGTATTTACCTGCTGCATGTACGTTTTTGATGAAAATTGCATTCAATATGTAATTTTGATATGAAAACTACAATGCAGCTTTTTAAACGGTACTTAATTATTTTTCCACAAGATGTCATTAGTCTGGGATATAGTACATGCAGTTCCCACAGAGAGAGATGATTTTGCCATGACGTTTTGATTCGTTTTGCCTCTCTCGTGCGCCGGTTGGCATCGCTAGACCACTTTTTACCGAGCTAGCATTTTTTAATGCAATTAGATGTATTTTCATTCGGGTATATTATATGTACAATTTATTTTTTGCCACGGCATGTAGATGTTTTTTTGTGAACTGTTTTTGCACAAATTAGATGAAAACTACATGTCAGGTTGCATAAGTAGGTATCTTGCATGTATTGTTTAAATGGCACTTATATGTACTTTTCTAATGTTAACATTACTGACACACCATATGTAGGTTTCCAAATAGTTTTTGATTTTTTCTGTCGGTAGATGTAGATTTTCAATTTCAATTGTTTTTGCAGGTGCATTTTTTTATTTTTTCAATGGAATATGTACTTTCAGAAGATGTTTTTTCTGTAAATTGTTTTTGCGCAAATTCTGTTTATGAAGCTGTCATACACAGAATCGGTAGTGCCATGTTGTGTCATCAGACGGCACTGTATTATCCACGGATGTCCGAGCTGGTTCGACAATAGGAACCCCTTCAACCTCTAGATTGGCAAATGGTTGGTTATCGATATCTAGAGCTGGAGTGTTCAGGTCAATACCACCAGCTGCAAAGTCCATATCCACATCCGCATGAAAAACTTCAACCTTTTCAGTATATATGTCTGCATGAAAAACTACAAGTATTTTGCAAGTTTTCTACACAAGTACTTCTAAGCGAATTACTGTCATGTTTCCTTCATTTTTTCTATGCAAATGACTTGATACTTTTCCATTTTTTTACAGCCAATAATACTTGGAGAAGAAGTTCAGACATGTAGTTCCAGGTTCAACCAGCTACAACTTCTATGAAAACTTGTAGTTTGGGTACTTGGAAAGGAGTTTTTTGGGAGAAAACTACATGTCTCTGGGGCATCAAGTTCCTGCTTTAGAGTACTCTCCGAACATAACTGCAATGGCATCAAGTTCCTTTTTAGAGAACTCTCGGAACATAACTGCAATGGCATCAAGTTCCTGCTTTTAGAATTAGTTAATGGTCTCCTGCTTTTAGACTGTAGTTTGCATGAAGTTCCAATACTTTCGGTTTCCTGAACCAAGTGGTTTACTGAACTATGTGATTTCCATGGATGTTTCTTCAAAATTGAACAAGTTTTTGCTGTTTTTTACATCTGAAGTTTCCTAGAGCTATAGTTGACGTATTTTAACTTGCCACTGCCCTCCTGGTTGTTCCCCTGTACTACAAGCTGATGTATTCTCTTTGGTTTCTTCATGGAGATCCTAATGTTTCTTTTCAAGATGGAAATTTTGGGGAGTGGGGATGGATCTTTGTGATTTTGTGTTGGCCTTTCAGTTTCTAAACTAGTTTTCCTGCTGGTAGTTCCATCAATCTGAGATGGGGTAGATGAGGTAGAAAGTAGGAACCTCTCCCTGGCGGCTTCTGGAGGAAGAAGAGAATGGTAGCAGGTAGGGTTGAATTTGGATCCTCCTACATATAGTTTAATAGCTGGGGTTGGCATCCGGGCCTGTCCCGCACAGCGTGTGGTGACAAAATCCTGGCGGGACCACGTTTCTGGTAGCGGGAGGTGATTCTTTCCGTTTCTGGGTATGGTTTTGAATGTCAGTTTGGCTGCTTGGAGTGAATTGAACTTCATAGTCGCGACCAGATTCTTCACTTGAAAGCATGTGCTCTGTTTCTACTATTGTATCAGCATATGGACCAGTGTTGCTTGCAGACACTTGTGCTAGTTCTTGAAAATGGCCACCTTGTCCAACAAGATGGACATTTTGCTCTGTTCCATCATCATCAGCTGGAGCGTTCAGGTCAAGTCCGCATGGTGGATAGTTTGTGCCCATGACCTGGATGATCAAATAACAAGGTTTTTTTAGCAAAATTGATCACAATCACCGCATATATATTTCTTGTTGAAATTTAACTCTTTTCACCTTCTGTATTGATCACAAGTACTAGCAGAACTACATCTATCTCTCTTGTTGAAATACATAAATCATCATCTATCTTCAGTTTTTACAGCTTATGCATCTATGTATTGTAACAACTGCTTACTAACATAAGTTCCATTTACATTTGTTTTGTTACAGATAAACTGACATCTGGATGCCATGCTTGATGATCTATTTGGTAGCCATATCAGAATAAACCAAGTCACGGAAGGGAACAAGCTGCATCCAGTTCTGAACATGAACATATCTACCATATACGACTCCTGTATCTACTTGTACTTATGTATATACTAGATCATGCGGAAAATTTCAATCTATTACCCCTCGTAAAGTAACATGCCCAAAAACCCTGAGATGTTTACCTACTACTACTGTGATTAAACTCTGTTTTCTTACATCTACGAACAATGAAAAGGAAAGAAAAACCTGGATGGTTTTATGTATTGATGTTTAAGATGTATTTCTTTTACCTGCGATTACATGTGTCCCTTTTCTTTTGTGAATGTATTTTCTGCTGGATCTGGATTCCTCTGCTCCATATCCTTCTATTTTTTTGCTTGTGTTTGCTACAGAAAGATGTATGTAGCTTCGTAGGGCAAACAGTGCCCGGAGACTGGGTCAAAACTGTGCCTTTTCTATTTCAGGAAGAGACTGGGGACCATTTTTCCTGTTAACTTTCGGTAACGCGGGACAAAAGCTGGCGGGAGGTGTTTCTTTCCGTTTTGGTAACGCGGGACCACACTTTCCGTTTTTTGAGGGGGCACCGCGTAAGGCAAACCAGTGCCCAGGCACTGTGTAGCCTCGTCCTTGCGCGAGATGGGAGGAGCGACGTACGACCGCCATCTTAGGCAAAATATAGAGATAGACAAGAGAAGATATTTTCATTTGACTGGAAATTACTCACACAGTTATGTTAAAAAGGCATGGCCTATATAAACATATCACAATATTTTCGGTCCCCACGAGTAAAGTCGTGCCCTCACGACATTGATCGCTAATCACCCATCGCGAGGCGGTTCTTCCGTCTCATACCCCCTCCGTTCCTAAATATATAAATACTAGCAAAATGCCCGTGCGTTGCAACGGGCGACAAATGTGAAAATATGAATCATCATATTGTCTAAACAAATATTTTCTACTTTTTGAGTTTGTGTACCAGGAACATGATCCAGGAAGGACAAGAAATGTAAGGCCGTAAAATTTGATTGACTGGATCAAGAAAGTACAGAGACGCAATAAAAATAAACAAATTATTTTCTATATATGTGTTAACATGTCTTTTATAACACATATTTCTTTCACCGCGATAAACGGGTATAAATAAAAACAGTTCTGATTTGGAAGTGGGACGGTAGCGGATTCGAATCATGTCGGCTTATATCGATTTTGGACGTGGTACCGTAGAGTACTCAAACTCGTATCCAAAACATGCCTGTGCGTTGCAACGGGAAACACAATGGTCAGCCTTGCAATAGAGGGAGCAGTACCAAAACACAATGCATGCTTATCCAGTGCTAAACCAACAACCAGTGATTACCTAGAAATTTTGGACGCAACGGTACTAAAAAAATCGAAGCCATATTGGCTGGTTCTAAAATTTAAGAATTAAGGTTTTCAAATTTCTCAAGCAAAATATGCAAATCCATAAATAGCTGAACCTAAATTGTAAACTGTTGGCAGCAAATGCACAGTACTGATATTTGGCGCTAATATGACAATAACAAAATAAGCACTATGAACCAACTCAAATAATTTTACAAAATTGTCTTTATTATGGTCGAAAGGTGAGAATGAACATAGAAAGCCTTGAATTAAAAATTGCTTGTCAACAACCATCGCACAACTTTCTGTTTATAAAGTATAGTACGTTCATTTTGTTTATAGACTGTGACATTCTAGAAACATATGTCTCTGTGTTCATCTAAAGTCGATTGACATGAAATGGTTGCAGATACATTATGCTGATACTTTTGCCCAGTAAATATCTAGAATTGTAGGTGAAGTCACATTATAAACTATAAAGTAAAAGCCTACCTTTTCTTCAATATATATATTTAAGAGCATGTAAACCAGTGTTGGGATCGACGTCTTGGACAAGAGTACCATTAGGAAATAATTACCTTGTGCAACTAAGCCTCTTAAACCAGTTCTGCTCACAGGATTCGGTTGCACTACTACTATTTGCTCCAGATATTTCCATGGAGATATGATGTAGGTGGGAATCAGCATACAAACAAATGGCAATGGCTTCTGAATTTGTAGGCACCAGCACCACACCGTAGGACCTAGCATCATATCCATCACAGGAGCTTTTGAATTTAGATTGCAAACACCAGGTTCTGGCCGAGCGAAAAAATGCAGAGAAGGACAGAGAGATACAACATGCACCACACGATAGCATATAGCAATCCATCCATCCAAAGGGCTTCTGAATATTGATTGCAAACAGCAGGTTCCGGCCAAGCGAACAAAAAAGCAGAGAAGGGGCAGCACACAAGCACTGCCCTCTTGCATGTGCGTGCTAGCTCAACACCTGCAGCACTAAGCTCACCTTGTGGAGTATGTACTTCAGAGATATCTCATGTGTCATCTGGACGACGGGAATTGCAGACTCTCAGGGAAAGAGACGCCGGCGCCGGCATGCAAAATTGCCAATTGCGGGTCGTGATTTACATAGTGACCTCTTTCAGATTGTGCCCTTGCGGGTGGCATCCATGTATGACCTCCGATCTCCGGCCGCGGAAACTGGCTAACTCCAGCGCAGCCGGCCGCGCCTTCATCACCGTCCGCCGCCTTCGCGCCTTCATCGAAGCCCATAGCCTAGCAATGCTAGGGTAAAATTGGCAATTTAAAAAACGTACCAACCATCACCTCTAGCTATCTCTTCTCTACTATATAATATGAATAGAGGTGGTGATGGTAGGTCATGATAAAACTACCTCTGAAGTTGATATAAATTACGCATCATGCCACCTATAAGTGAGAAAAACGGTTCGGATAGGTTGTGTCCAGCCCAATCCCGATCGGTAAGAAAAACACAGCCGCGCCCCACCTGCTCGTCCTCGTGGACGAGAACCCACCACCCGTAGTGGAACTCGGCGAGGCTCGCCGCCCGCACGACCGCTATGCCGGGGACGTTGCACTCAAGTCACAGGAGCGTCCTGAACCGCGACTCCGGCGGCGCGTCCACGACCATCACCGTCGTCGGCGGCACGAAGCCGCAGAAGCGCATGGAGAGGAACTCGAGGGCGACTCTGTGTCGGACGAGGTCGGTGAAGGCGTCGGCGTCGCGGAACCTGAGGTTCTCCAGGGCGAGCCTGTTGAGCGACCAGAACGCGCGCGGGCAGCCGCGGACGAGCTGCGTGAACCGCGCGCCATAGCCGAGCATGAGCTCCGCCGTCGCGTCCCACGTGCCGCAGAGGTCGCGCCTCTCCGTGAGGAGCTAGAGCTCGACGGGCGTCGGCCTTGAGCCTGCCGCTGCGGGCCGCCTCGCCGACGAGCCTCCCGACGCGCCGCAACAGGTCGTACCTGGTGAGGATCATCTTGAGCTTGAGCGTCTCTATGACCCGCGTGCTGGGCGGCGCCTGGAGGTAGTGCCACAGCGCCTGGACGAGGCCCTCGCAGGCGTTGTGCTGGTAGGGCAGGTACCACTCCTTGCGGCGGCAGACCCATATTCTGTCCCCGAGAAGCGATCGCTGACCCGCATCTGCTGCTCTCCTATTCTGGATGAGTCTGGTGCTTTAGCCGGCTCAAGATGCAGAACCGTGAAACAAGAAAAGGAGAGAGAGAGCATATACGCTGGTGAGCTGATGGGTACTAAACATGTGGATGAGAAATCAGTACACGTGCAGTGTTTTGGTAGTGCACACGTTCAGGTTCAGTAGGTGCACAGGTTCGACAAAGGCAGCATATGCACCTCAGGTTAGAAGAAGATATGTTCTTCAGAATTTCACTTAGAGACTCTAGCAAGTAGGAGTAAAAGTAAAAAATTCAAAGAAGAAAATGAAATTGTGCACTAAGAAGTACAAAAATGTGTGATACATAAATTTGCCTCGGGAAGTGCAGGAAAAATGTAAAAACAAATATCATATGAGTAGTACATACTCCCTCCGTTCATAAAAGGATGTCTCAACTTTATCTAAATTTGGATGTATCTACACACTAAAGTATGTCTACATACATACAAATCTAGAAAAGATTGAGACATCCTTTTGTGAACGGAGGGAGTAAATGATTGTCGATGCAAGGCGCAATCGTGGATGTCCAATGCAGTTTCTTAGCGTTCATATATAATCCATAGAATGGGCCTTTCTTGAAGTGAACACAACATCAACAAATAGCATCACTTCTTAACTGTGAGACCACAACTGCCAATATAGACCTGCAATTTTTTAGGTAGCACGAAACAAAGAAAGTGACTCTAATTTCTCGCTCGATCATAAAAGAAAGGTCCATTTTAAATCAACTAATCATCAATCCACTTTCAATTAATCGACGATTGCTCTTCTTCTATTCTGAATGTCAAAGTGTAGATTCAGAAAAGGTCAGGCCACTTGCATTGCTGGTTTCTCTTTACCGATCTGTATAGCTGATTTGTTATCTTACACTTCTTTGAGATGTATAAATCGTTATATCATCAGCCCCGTAGCAACGCACGGGCATTTTGCTAGTATTATATAGTAGAGATAAGACGTTTTAGCTATCTCACATGTGGCAGTGGCGTGGGCCAGTGGCGGCCAAGGATGGCGTGAAGATGGCGGCGAATGGCTGAATGGCAGCAGTGGCGGCAATGCCCAATCTTAAGGCCAGATGGTTTCGGGGCGAGTCGTCTGGCTGCATTTTCCCCGACTCCGGCGACAACACGGCCTCTGGGCTAGGCCCGCAGCATGAGGAAGCCGGGGGCTCCTTCCCCAGGCGTGGCGGTAGTGACCTCCTCCTCCGTCGGATGTGGTCGGCTGGCTGGCTATGGCGGATCCATGGATCCCACCGGCGAGTTGGGGATGCGTGGTTGCCGGTGAAAACCGAGCTTTGACATCGTTCAAGCAGACGAAGGCAGCGCTACGCGTCGTTACCTTGGTGAAGGCATCGCCGTTGCAGCCACCATCTACCCACTCACGCTGCTCCGGGAGAAACCCCAGGTCCAGGCTCCATGGATCGGACGATGGCGGCGCTCTCGGTGTCGCTCTCCCTCGCGAGGGCATTGTTTTTGGAGCAGTTGCTGGACATAGGAGGCAAGAAGTGTAGCGGTGTAATCTACCGCGTTGAGACGACGAGTCTCGTCGGCGTGACGCAGTGGGGTCTCGACGATGGGCGCATGATGATGGACTCACGCAGGAGGGTGGCGCTGTCTGGCGTCGTGATAGTGCCGACGGCAGGCCTGCCAATGTTATCGCGTTGATCTCTCTTGGATGGGATGGCGGAAGATGGTGGCAGCGACTTTTGATGTGCGTATGTGGCGTAGCACTGAGGATCGGTTAGACCGCTTTGTACTTCCGGCGCGTTGTTGGGCGGCCTGGTTGAAGCCTTCATATGTAGATGATGTGCGTAGGTGTGTGAGGTCAGGCCATTGCCTCCGATTGGTCCACCCCTCAATTAAGCCTGTAGATGTAGCGAGTTTTCGCCTGAACGATGGCTTCCAGATGATCAATGTATCTCTTTGCAGAGCTTGGTGATTTTTGTTTTCTCTATTATTATGAAAAAACGGTTGTATGCATCATTTGGATTTAGAGCCTGGGTACACCCTCCATTTTTTTTTTTAAATGTACAATGATGTACGAATTCCCCCTGCTAAATATATGAAAAGCCAGCTTTTGTCGGATCTTTCGGGAAAAAAAAACTTGTCACGTGTATTTCAACATACACTCAGGCAAGCTCACCTCGACCTCCAAACTCGTTATATTTGACGGATATCAAAGACAAATCTAACCTAACTAATATTATTATGTTAAATGCATCCTGAGTATATAAACATGAGCATAATAAATCGAGTGGAGTCGTGCTCTCACGACATTGCTACCTAATCACCCATCGAGAGGCGGTTCTTTCATCTCATGCATCTCAGTGTGATCTATCTTCTGATTAGACAGAGCAGGTAGTCGAAGTTTTGGAGCTGGGGCAGGTACACTGTTTGACGTCTCATGCAGGATGGACAGCTTTTCGAATTCAGAAACACGAACAAACACACAAGAACAGGATCGTACTCTTTCGTACCGATCGATCCTCCTGAGTCCTGTGATCACAGAATCACGCCGCACATTGACGCCGACGATCGTCTAGCTCGCTTTTTGTTCACCGGCCGCCGATGCGTCGGACTCCGTTCCCTGCCGGAGGATCTTGTCCACGGCGGTGGCCCGCACGAGCGGCTGCGGAAGCCCGGGCAGCTCGGCGAGCGCGGCCGCGGTGGGTACGCGCGCGTAGTAGATCCTGCAGTTGTCGCGCTCGGCCTCCTTAAGATCGGCCTCCATCTCCTTCCGGAGACGCTTGTTCGCGTCCCGCACCGGCCCTGCCACCTTCCAGAGCGCGCCCTTGGCTCCGTCCAGGGACGCCAGCCCCTGCCTCAGCCGCGCGATCGCCTCGCCCACGCCGTCGCCGTCGCCGTTCTCGCGCAGCACCCGCGCCGTCCGGAGGCACGCCTCGCCTCGGAAGAATGCCGCCTTCGCCTGCGCGTGCGCCTGCCACGACTTGTCGATCTCGGGGGCCGCCGTCATGGCGCCCTGCGCGCGGTCGTAGTCCAGGCTCACCTGCTGCGCGACCTTGGAGCAGAGCGCCGGCGGCTTGCCTCCGGCGACGGCGAGCTCGAAGTAGCACTCGAGAGCCTGCGCGAGCATCAGCACCTCGAACGCCGCCATGCACGCGGCGGACACGTGCTTCAGCCGCTCGCCGCTCGGCGCGTTGTCCCCTGACCCCTCCGAGGCCGATGCCCTCAGGAAGCCCGCGGCGTCGCAGAACGCGGCGCACGCGCGCCGGATCCCGTCCGGCTCGCGCCTGTTCTCCTCCGCCGCGGCGAGGGTCTCCTCCACCGCCAGCGCGAACAGCGCCACCGTACGCTCGGTCGCCAGGGCCGTGTACGTCTTGCGGAGCGTGAAGGGCCCGGCGTCGCGCCACGCGAGGCAGAGCTGCTTCCGGCCCGTCCGCGCGACCGCCGCGTCGAAGCGCGGGGCGACGGCGTCGAGCTCGCGGACGTAGGCTCGAAGGCGTTCGCCGCGGACGTTGGGGGCGGTCTTCTTCTCCGAGTAGGACAGGACGACGAGGCTGCGGCAGCGGATCAGAGGTCCCAGGTCGACGTCCTTCTCGACGGACGACATGTCCTCCGTGGACATGAAGGCCATCGGCGTCTTCACCGGCAGCGACAGCATCGTCATCGGCGCCGCCGCCGCGCGCAGCATATCTTACGTCGATCTCTGGTTTTTTTTTTTTTTTTTAGCTGTTGGCTTTCGAGTCCGCGAGTAGAACCGATAACTAAGACACAGGGCTTAGATTTATGGAGTAGGAAAGGGGTTAGATTATATTAATCGGATCGGGGCGAAGGACTCGCGAGGGATTCGGTTTAGGAAACGGAGGACCAGGGCGGGGTGATCCGAACCCCGTTTCCTATGTTCGACCGAGTGGACTCCAAGTCTCCAAAGTTATACACGAGTCCATCTCAAAACAAGTGATACACGAGTCGGACAAGTGATCCGAATAGAATTGCGCTTTTTGCTAGCTGTAGGGCAACCGATATTTACCTTAACGCTTGGTCGATCCCGACTGTACCAAATCGAGAGGAGGAGAGAGAGTAGGAGGCAGAGCTCCTCGTCGACGACGCGGCTGCCCGCAGCGGCGACAAGGACTGGAGCGAGCCGAAGCCGCCAACGAAGCGGCCAGCTGCGACAGAGGGCTGACGGCACGGAGAAAACGACCGGGGTGGGGAGATTTAGAGAGATGGTTGGGGGTGGCGGTGGACCGCGGAGGACCGAGCGCTACCGTGCTTCTCGGTCCGAGCGCGAGCCGTGTCCATAGAATTACCATGTGATGCCCTGCTACCTTATATGCGCGCCATCGATTTAGAGCTACCTTACACGTGCACGTCTTTTTGACAAACCTCGTCTGAGGGTGGGGGCTCTCGCATTGCATAATAGAGGAAGAGAATTGGTCCAATACAGAAAACCGGACCCGAGAACCACACAAGACTCGGTTAATCAAGGGGTAACCGAGTGAAAACCGCACACAACCACACCGAGAATGTATCCTGTGAAACGCGTAAATTTGTGCACCCGGTGCACCCATCTCTGGTTTAGCACCAAAAATGTTCTCAAGAAATCTGAAAATAAGTCTGGACATTGACATAACATAAATATATATTGTCGCAAAAATTCAAATCTAAATCTGAAACACAACATCAACACTGAAAATGACAAATTTGTTATCAATATTGACAATGGGCCAAATTTAGAGCCCAACTACATTTTGGCACTATTCATCGTCAGATTTGTCTATTTTATTTCATGACCTGTGTTATGAATTTTGATTTGAAATTTTGTGACATGTTAGATATGGATGGTACTAATGTCCAAACTATTTTGCAGATTTTTTGAAAACATTTTAGGCGGTCAACTAAATTCGGGTGCACCGGGTGCATAGATTCTCCCGTTTCATTGGATACGTTCACACAACCACACCACCTAGCTACATGGGACTGGAGCACTGCCGCACAAGAGAACACCCGACACTGCTTAAAAATATTAACTTTAGTATAAAAAACCGGTTAATTATTCGTATCGCTTTCTTAGTATAGTCTAG
The DNA here is from genome assembly GCA_947311845.1 of Poa pratensis. Lineage (NCBI taxonomy): Eukaryota > Viridiplantae > Streptophyta > Magnoliopsida > Poales > Poaceae > Poa > Poa pratensis. Next base: position 46,987,908 of record CAMZMU010000036.1, read on the forward strand.
TATAAAAAGTGCAATAGTTAGATTTTGTATGTGGTCACACCAAAGAAAGGGAGAAAAGGAATATATTTGTTCAGAATTAATCTTTTTTGTGGAATTCTATTCTTCAGACGATTACATGTATTTAGTTTTTTGGGTTTATCTATTTTATATAATCCATTTACTTAGTAATTTGTGCCGCATGAGTTTACGACCATATCGTTGGTACACTATGCAAAAGGGTACCAACGCAAAAGGGTAAGAATCCACATCCCTAAATAAAGTAGTAAAGGTCATAGTTGGTTGGTAGGGCACAGTCCAAATCTGGTCGTAAAAAGAATTTAGTTTAAAGTGACAAATATTTAGTTCAAATTATATATTTGAAATATGGAGCACATTTTCATAAAAAAACTACGCATTTTCCTCATTTTAGGGCAACTGAATTTTGCTGTGTTTTGATTTTCGTCCCAAAGTTGCGCCACATTTTGCTTATTCTTGCACGTCTTAGAAGTGCAAGTTTTGTACACTTTATATGCATGCACCTTTTACATTCTCAATTTAATTCGTTAATTTTCTTATGTAGATTTTTTTTGTTTTTGATTCTTTTTATCGGGATAATACTCAGATCAGTGAGCGTCATCGCTGCGCCTTTGAGTGGTACACCATGAAGAGGATGAGCATGTCAATGCCGTCGACATTGATGACTAGCAAAGGACGAGGTAGGACCAAGTGACGCAACACACCAACATCTGATTGTTCGCCCGGTGTTTCGGCAACCGAATGATTGACACCCGTAGCTGTCGCGGTGGCTTGCACTCGTTCCCACCTAGCGGTGGCATCGAAAAGGCCACCTCAAGGGCCTAAAGTAGTTGGGCAAATAGTGAAACCCCCGTAGGGTAAGAGGACACCAAATAGTAAAGTATTCTCATAAGTATTGTATATTTATCTACTATGTCCGAGAATGTACTAATCTGTATTTTAATTAGACCTTTAGTATCGCTCCAGTGGGAGCCCCTAATGGTTGTAATGTAATGAAAGCTAATGATAACTAAATTTTGAGTTTTATATTACACATGACTTTTTATTTGAAAATTTACATCAGAAGTTGTGTACTCTAGATAATACTCCCTCCGTCCAAAAATAAGTGTCTCAAGTTTGACAAAAAGTGGATGTATCGATTCCGCCGCTCCACTGCTCCGCCGTCGCTCCCCCGTCTGTAAACCGTTGACCCCCCTTCCCACGACGACACTGCCACCAGTTGTGGCCTATCCGGCGACCACTGGCTCGGCGCACGCAACCTGTGTGAGGTAAATTCCAACCCATTTTGCTTTGTTCATTTTTGTTCAATTTTAGGACTAGAATTTTGAACAAAAATACACTTTGTTTGTAGATGCCTTTAACTGAGTATTCCTCCGATGAGGAGTATGACTTGGAGGAGGAAGAAGATATTGCCTTGATTTTGATGTTGAACCAGAGCAAGAAGCCGAAGCATGGAGGTTCGGTGTTTGGCCGTTAGGTGATTTGGAGGGAACGTATTGAAGCGGACAATAAGCTCATACGCAACTACTTTAATCCAAACCCTGTTTATCCCGAGCGTTTATTCCGCTGCCGGTTCTAAATGTCCATCCATTTGTTTAGGCAAACTGTGGAACGTGTGGAGATTCATGATCGATTCTTCGAGCAAAAGAGGAATGCCTCCGGGAAATTGGGCATAGCACCTACCAAAAGGTGACATCCACATTGCGGCAACTAGCATATGACATTCCGGCTGATCTTGTCGACCACCATTTGGCCATGAGTGAGAGTCGGAGCATCAAGTGTGTCAAGCGTTTTGCGGTTGCAATGGTTGAAGCGTTTGACCCGGAGTATTTGAGATCCCCCGATGCTGATGACACAGCAGGGATATTGGAGATGAACAAGGCTCGTGGATTTCTAGATATGCTAGGCTCAATAGATTGCATGCGTTGGAGGTGGAAGAACTATCCCACAACATGGCATGGACAATTTAGAGAGCAAAAAAGGACTCCACTATCATTCTAGAGCCCGTGGGGGATCATGAGACTTGGATATGACATGCATTTTTTGGGATGCCTGGTTCTTGCAATGATATCAATGTTCTACAACGGTCTCCTCTCTTTGCCAAGCTAGCCAATGGTGAGTCACCACCAGTGGATTTCCAAGCCAACAACCAAACATACAAGATGGGGTACTACCTTGCGGATGGCATCTACCCGAAGTGGGTATATTTGTGAAGCCCCTCGTTGCCCCCGAAGGTAAGAGGGAAGTTAAATTCCACACTGCTCAAGCGGCAAAAATAAAAGATGTGGAGAGAGCATTTGGAATTTTCCAAGCCCAATTTGCTATTGTCAGCGGACCGGTGAGGTTTTGGGGTTTTGGGATAAAGAAATCCTTTGGTACATCATGACTGCATGTGTGATCATGCATAACATGACAATCCAGGATGAGTGTGGCCAAAATGTGGTCTATGGTACCTATGAGTTGATGGGACGGCCGGTGCGTCCGAGGAAAGGTGGAGATCGAGTTGCACGCTTCCTCGAGGCCTACCAGGACATTCGTGACTCTGATGTGCACGAGGATCTTCAAAAGGATCTTATGGAAGAGTGGTGGTCATGGTACGGAAGGCAAATATCAAAACTGTGCACATCAGAGTCATGAAACAATTGATATTGTGTGTTTATTTATGTGCAACTTGATGAACAATTTGTATTGTGATGTAATAATTAAGTACTACATAAGTTTTATTTCTTTGAATTCATTTTAGATCATCTATCATATTATTTATTTGACATATGTATGTAAATGTGGTAATACATAGAGAGGATAGATGCGTGTTGCGTGGCAGCCTTGCCCTAAAATAGGGCATCTGGTAAAGCTGCAGCCGTTTTACTGCCTTTATATCTCAAAAACAGCTGCCCTATAATTGAAACATCCATTGCTTCCATTACCACATCCAAGTACTAGTACTAGAGGGGCTCTCATTCTTATCCTCTCGTTTTCTCTCCTGAGCTAAGCTACAGTACCCGAGAGCACCCTCGCCGTACCTGGGGCAAACTGAGGCCTCTCATGCCGGCGCTGCCGGTCGGAGATGGCTAAGGGGAGATGCCGGTTGTCTTCCTCCTGTGTATACTACGAGTAGGTTTGCTTCCCACGTGGAGACTTGCGCTGTGCCGCGTAGGAGTGGTTCTTTGGTGCGTGCAGGACATGCCGGAGTGGGTCGGGATCCTCTTTCTTGCTAGCATCCGAGGTGCGCGGCAGGGAGACCTGGATCTGGACGCCGCGCTTGAAATAAGCTTGCTTGGCTTCAGATATGGAGGCTGGAGCCGGCCCCTTCTCTTCTCTTTTGTGGGCGTGGATCTCGGGGAAGGACAGATGGCGAGCTGATCAAGCTGTTCTGGTTCTGCTGCATCTCTCTCCACTAGATTTGGCTGTTACTGAGCAGCGACCAAGGCGTTGAGAGGCCTCTTACCGGCTGTCTTCTATGGCTTGAATAAGCTCGAGTTGGTTGGTGGCGGCCCGGATTTGGCGGAGGTGAACCTGCTATCTTCTGCTTTTTGCCATCGAGGTGATGGGCAAAGGGAAGAGTGGTCGGTTCTGCTTGCTGCCCGATTTGGAAAGCAGGGTTGCAAAGTTGCGACTGTTGTGATTGCTGGGAGTTTCTTCTCAGCAGCCCTTCGTCGACGGCAGATGGTCGTCTCGCTGCTGAATCCTTTGGTCGGATGGCGACCACTCCCGCCCTGGTTGACGGCTATTTGCTGCCCCAGGGATTTGTTCAACCTCCAAGCCTTTGTGCCCTTCAGCTCCAATGCTGCCTACTCCCGCTACTGCACCCCAAGTGGTCATGTCCCGGTGGTGCGGTGGTCAGCCGGTGTCGGATGCGTCAAGAAATCGGTGGAGAAGGAGCAAGAAGAAGCTCTGGACTGGATTGCGTTTTCACCTTTTGTTCCAGGGTCTTTGGTGCAAAACTGCAGGACTATGTTGTACTTTCTATTTGCTTTAGGGTACTCTATGTAAATTGTACTCTACCGACATCGGTTTAATGCAGCTTCGGGTCCTTCGTGACCCCCTCCCGTTAAAAAAAAGTACTGTACTAGTACTAGGAGCCTACTTTTTTTTTTTGCGAAACACAGTACAACAACGCATGCGCTCATATACACGTGCACACACTCACCCCTATGAACGCACGCACGCACACCCTACCCCTATGAGTACCTCCGAAAGACTGAGCGGGCGCGGGTCTTGAGATTGACGAAGTCACCGCCTCGCTGTCGACGAGAACGTCGCCTCCCACTGAAGAATAGTCCGCCTAAATGAGAAACACTATTGTCAAACTTGGAGTTTGAACTTTGGTGGGCTAAGGGTACAACCACCCGCCTAACCATCTTGCCACAGGCAAGTTCTCTACTAGGAGCCTACTAGAAAAGGTCAACGTAGCAGCGTCCGTTACCTGCATGTGTGCGTGCACGACCTTGCCAAACCTTGCCGGAGCACAGCCAGCAGTGGCCATGGACGAACGTGTAGAGCCTCCATGCCACGGTCGGCGTCATCAGTTCACGAACGCGTAGCCCTTGTTTTCTTTACATCTGTTATTATTTGTCTAACGTCACAGATTTTCTTCTCGATTTCCTATAAAAGAAAATGAAACAATTGTTGTGGACTTTCTGTGTAACTGTTCTCCAATTATCTTCCAGGCGCTGAAAAATTCCTTATTTTCTCGGAGATTTGACGTGCATCAATCTTTTTCTGACCAAGATATTAGAGCACCTCGGTCCGAGATGCAGCTTCATGATACTTACATGCACACGCTCGCTTACATTCAGTACTGAAAGTAACAGTTCATGTCGATCAGGCACATTTTTTAAAGATATATCCGCGAAATGAAAATAGGTAGACTTCCAGGTAACTGGGTCAAATTTACATGGAAATCACCCAAGTTGGACTGACGAGGATATTAATAAATAACAATAAAGGAAATACATGGAAACGATAACGAAACAGTGTCTTTCTCAAGTTAAACAAAAAATTCAGTGGCAGGCAGGTGTTTCTCATGATTGCACGTCATCAACAGTCTTTGCCGAGTCCTGTCTAGCTCGATCAATGCTTCGTTTTCTTCTTAGGATGGGGTTTCCTCTTTGTGTTTGAGGATGGCTTATTTGATGGTTGGTACTTGTTCCGCTTCTTCAGTTTCTCCTTCTTCTGCTTCTTCCACGCGCTGTCTGGGTCTACAAAGTCTTCATCACTGTCATCTTCAACAGGAGCCGAGCCATCCTCGTCTGAGTCCAGATCATCGTTCTCGTCTTCCTCTTCCTCATCTGAACTCAAGATAAAGTCCTCAACCACATCCTCGTCTGTAGGTAAATCATCATGGTCACGGGTTCTTTTCTTGCTCTTCTCCTTTGCTCTGCAATACAAAAGGGGAGGAGAGGTAACAAAATGTCTTCCACACACAAGGAAAACAACCCAAAAGAAAGAGGAAGGTCAGAAACGTACTTAGTCCTCTTCTTTTCAGCCAACAAGTTCGTACTGAAAGAAATGGTTTCTTCACTCTCATCCTGTTCCTTCTGCACTTCTGATAGCCTCCTTGAAAACGTAGAGGACTCGGCGCCCACAATAACGCTGGCACAGAAAGGAATGAATTAGTAATGCCATTAATCAATATATTTATTCATAACTTGAAGTGCATGTGTTCCGGTCCCTCATACAAACTACTGAAGTATGCTGTGTGGTAAGATGAAATGTACTGTATATTTATTTATGGTGTTATACATGGAGTAGCATCAAGGATACTAACCTCGTCTCATCCATAGCATCGATTCTGTTCTGTGCTCTCTGATGTAGAGTAGCAACATATCTTGAGAGAGGACTTGACTGTTCTTCCTTCTCAACCTATTGAGAAAAAATATTATATGTTTTAGCACAACAACACAAACAAATAATAAAAGTATATAAATGACAAAATGTGCAGATAGCCAAGCCAACACGACCAGTCATACCTGTAGAAATGAATCTACAGCAGCATCACTGGGAGAAAATGTAATCCCAGCACGCTTTGAGCTTACGAACTCAACATTTGCCTCTACCTGGAACCAGAAATGATGATAGAAATCAGCAAACATGTGTTGGATCATGTAGGAGAGTATGATCTTCTTTTATACATGCTTAGCAGACCTGACGAATGAGATCCTTCATCTCTTTCCGAAATCTGTCAGCCTTGATGGTTTTGCAAAAGTTCCGAAGTTGAACAAGTGGTAAAAATGACATTTCGAAGAAGGCAACAGAGTAGCTCCACTGGGCCAAATGCTTAGCCAGCTCATCAACCACAGAGTAAATGCAAGCTTCCTGAAAGGCACGTGTCTTCACTATTTCTTATCGACCTGCCAGAGAGGAATACCTGTTATATGTTTATTTTTTCAGAGGCATATTCCCATGGAATTGTGTTATAAGACAACAAACCTGTTTAACATTGAACAGATTCACTGCTTTGCCGACACCACCATCTGGACGCCCTCTAAGTTCTTTCATTTCTAGCATATCAAGCAGCAGGGACGACACCGGAATAAAGGTACCGGTGGCTTGAGCAATGCAATTAAGCATTTTTACACATCTAATGCGTACAGGGAAGTAGCGTGCACTCGGTACCAGACAAGCTACACCATGAATTATCTGGGTTAACGGATAAGCCAAAGGCCGGAGATCTTCTTCAGAGCTACATCCACACACAACACTTGTCCAAAGCTCGAGGCAGAATATATATTGCCAATCGTAAACTTTTTGGTATGATTTCTGCACAGAAAAAATGTAAGCTCACCATCAGTTAGCAACAGGAAAACACTTGTTTGTTTGTCTGTCTGTTTGTCTGACACCAAATAATATCAAACTAACATGCAAAGGAGACAACAGAATTAGCCCTAAGTGGCCTCTTTGTCAACAAAACATTTAAGAATGACACGCCTCATGTGAGAAGATAACATTTGTATTCCGAAATACAAGACAAAAAGTACTTAGCGATACTAAGAGAAATAGTACCTCCAGCTGCTTGTTTGTTGGTTTGTTTCTTTCTTTCTGCTTTTTGTCCTTTGATGTCTTCAAAAATAAAAGAAGAACCACAAAACTCTGTCAGATCATGAGCAATTAATGCAGTTCCAGCATATGACCATGAGACTTCAACAGACAACATACCTTTGGTCCTCTTTCAGTAAGGGCACCTCTTAGGATAACTGCCAGTTGACGAATGAAAACAAAAGCATGTTGATAAGCACTTTGAGGGTGCACACGATACAATTCTTTGACACAATTCCCAAGAAATTGAATGTGCTGCAGTTTCGATCCGCCGATAGACTTGGACAATTTGCAGTTTACCAAATAAGCCTTGTAGATACCCTTGAGGCAGGCATCAAGGCAATCCGGACCTACTTTAATACACAAGTCTCGAAGGAACAAAAATGAAACAAGAGGCATGGCACCTCGACCTCTAGCCCAGGTATACAACAGGGCCTACAATAGGAACATCCAATTGAAAATAAATCATTGTCAGATGGACATCAGAGTAACGAGAAAGCTACTTAAAGATGAAATGAGAAGCCAAAACTAACACACCTTAACATACTTCCTCAGGAGAGAAGGAAAGGCTGCCAGAAAAACAGCTGATGATCTGACACGGTGAATAGTAAACGCTATCATTTGCTCATCAGTCATCTCAGTTATCATATGGAGTGCATTGGCAAGATATACCCTCAATAGATTACCATGCCTCTTCCATGGAGTAGTCACCATCAGCTCACTGATTTTCTCTTTGTTTCCTCCAAAGCCAGGGGCATTGAGTAATTGGCGAAGAATGCTATCCATGTTCTTTAAGACGAAGTGCATGACTTTATCCAGTACACTACCTGACATGACACTGAATTTTGGTGCTGAATTGTCCCCAGTGTCCTCGCCATAGTGGCAGGCTCTCCTGAAGGCTTGAAGAATAGACCGGATAGAACCTATCTTCCCATCTTCTGCACCATTGCACCAGGAATCAACCATTTCCATCGTAATAGGTTTAACACTTTCTTTTGGTTCCTCCTTAGGGATAGATCTAGGTTCCTCATCACTTTCTTGATCATCCTATATACAAAGCAATCCCAGATCATATAATCCTCTAGAGGGGTAAATGAAAATTACCACAGGGAAAAAGTTTGTGCTTCATCTTACATCGATATCATCGTCATTGAACTCCAATAGATCTTTATCACAGTCTTCTAGATATTTAAAGAATTCAGGATCCTACGGAAAAAAAAAAGAGTTCAATAAGTTCCATAAGCAGTCAACGGTAACAAAACAGGACAGAGAAGAAAACTAGAATTTACAAAATTATGAAAGAACCAAACAACTAACTGAAAAGTAAGAATTGAGCTCCTGGGCGTGACTGTCACATATGTGAACCACTGTCCATAAAGGATAGGACTTCAAGAAGAAATTGAGGAACCAGACACCAAAAGATAGCCAAAAGCCATCAAATGATTATGGACCAACCCAACAATCACAGATTAAGTCACAGCAACAAAAAATAATAAACTGGGAAAACATTTTAGAGAGGAAGACTATCCAAAGTTAACTCAACACCACATTCTTTCAGCGAAAAGGGGTCTGTGCGAGTTTAAATAATAAATTCGGCATTTAATTCAACTGAAACTACTTCTGTTTGGGCATGGATGTGCCTATACGTATGGTTTCAGATTCACTCGTGTCAGCTGCACTGCAGCTGAAGCCAGTAATACATTGGCATTCCGCACTGAAATGGGAAGTAGAACTCCACCTATTGGTGCAGAAAATGACTAACTATATTTCCCACCTCTGAACTTCACTCTGTCAATCAGCAATCATACTCTTGCACCGTGCTTACAAATTACATTGCTTAGAATGGTCAGTGTAATTTGGAGTTTTTTTTAATCCGTCATTCTTTTAAGGTACCAGACTACCAGTGATAAGAATGGCTAAACATCTCTTCATGTATGCGCACTTGTTGAAGAAGCTGTTACTAATTCCCAGTTTCCCCAGAAAAGGAGCCCACAATTTGCTAATTAAACTTTACGGGGACACTGCATACGAGCCAGAACACAGGCTTTACTACACAGCTATCAGTATCCGCTTGCTAAGCTAATCATAGCTTCTAACCAATAACTAACAATCGATCGCAAAATCAGATACTGCCACCGAAGGACGGCGCAGAAACCAGAGGATGACACGGACAGGAGACGAACCTTTTCCTGCAGCCTCTTGAGCTGGTCCACGTGCTGCTTGGCCTTCTTCTTAGAGCTCCCCTTCACCTCCTCCTCCTCCTCCTCGTCCGCTTCCTCTCCATCCTCCCACGCATCTTCCTCCTCCTCGTCCGAGACGGGCAAGTCCACTGTGAGCCACACGAAGCAAGCGGCGAGTCGATCAGAAAAACGGAGGAGTGCATAACATGGAACGGGAACGAGAAGGGAGTGGGAATCGCACCGTATTCGTCGGAGTCCGACATGGCGAGCGGCGGCGGCGTGTGGTGCGGGTGCCCTAGTGGAGGTGGGAGAGGAGGCGGCGGCGCTGGTTGCCGAAACAAGAGGGAGAGAGACAGAGATGGCGGGTGGAGAGCTGAAGGCTGGAGAGACATGGGCTGTCTTGGGTTTATGGGCCGCATGAGAAAGCCCATGTGGAAAGTATGAGAGCTCCTATGTGATGCAAAGGGAACTCCACCGTCGTTCTAATCGTGACAAGTGTCGGTCTCTTTTCGCATTCTCCAATTTTGATTGTTTGCATGTCTGCCAAGTGTCACAATTAGATTGAAAGTGGGGAAGTATGAGAGAGAAAGGGAGGGATGCACGTACGTTGGCATGCAGTTTCCCTTTTTGCATTTTATTTTTTAAATTCGAATTTTAAAAATGAAATATCTTGAAAACCGTTTATCCAAATTATGAACCGTTTTCACTTTTGAGCTTCTCACGTCGAGATCTTCAAAACTATATCACATGTTGATAGGTTTCGACGAATTTTTTTTTTTGTACTTCCGGTTATATATAGTTGTACAACCTTTGTCTGTGTAGTTGTACAACATGTGTCTGTACAATCTGTGTCTGTTTAGTTGTACATCCTGTGTCTGTACAACCTGCGTCTGTTTAGTTGTACAACCTGTGTCTTGTACAATCTGCGTCTGTGTAGTTGTATGACATGTGTCTGTACAATCTGTGTCTGTTTAATTGTACAACCTGTGTCTTGTACAACATGCGTCTGTTTAGTTGTACAACCTGTGTCTGTACAACATGTGTCTATCTAGTTCTATAACCTGTGTCTGTACAACATGTGTCTGTATAGTTGTACAACATGTGTTATGTAATTGTACAATCTGTGTCTCTGTAGTTGTACAACCTGTGTCTGTACAAACTGTGTCTGCGTAATTGTACAGACTGTGCCTATATAGTTGTACAACCTGTGTCTGTACAAGCTCTTGTACAATCTGTGTCTGTATAGGTGTACATCTATTTTTATGTTAACAGTAACTCATATTTTGTACTTCCGTAATATTCATAAATGTATAACTATTAAAACAAAGTCATACGAGAGAAAAAAGTGAAAAAACTCAGATGATTCAATTTGTACGAACAGTTGTATGTCGGTCGGCCGAGCGCATACGATATACAGCTTATTAAATTATGTAGACGCGCTTCGCGGTACGCACGTAAGCCCTGTAATCTCGGCCTGGCGGCGCGGGCGCGAGGGCTTTGTTTTTTCAATCGTACAAGGGCTTCGTGCGTTCGTACTGCAGCAGCTTCCGATCGATCGGAATCAGCGTGGGGCTTCGGGACCACATGCATGCGAAGCAAACGTGCCGTGCTTAAATTTTCTTCCCTTTTTACCTTGTCTACGTGGTCTCCTGTCATGCGCTGAGTGACCTTTCTAAAGGAAAACCTTTTTGTAGTTATACCCGCTCCTATGTGAATACTATATTGTTTGGAAAGAAGCTTATTCCATAGAGCCCGATTTTCCATCTCAAAGAAGTCCTATTTTCATCCCAAAGATTATTACTCCAAAAAAATTATGTTTTTTTTTAATTTATACATGTCTAGACGTATTTTAGTGTGTATGTTCACTCATTCCACTCTGTATGTATTGAAATACCTAAAACATTTTATAATTATGAACATGAGTGAGTATTTTTTAGATTTAAACATGTTATAACTCAGCCATCCCACCTACACTCAATCACAACTGCTACTTGACGTCCTGAGCGGTTCGGTGTTGATGCTCTTGATCAAACCTAAACCTAAATTCCACGAGAATAAGCTAATTTTTTTAATAATACATTTTTTTATTAATTTCGAAAAATATTACGCAGATTGAAACATTTGCAGAAATAATACAGTCTCGGCTGTGGGTAAGCCGATAGGACCCTATCGGCCGCGGCGTAGCCGATTAGGCAATCGGCCGAGGGCTGCATGCGGGCGGGGACCCTGTCGGCCACGGCAAAGCCGACTGGACCTTATCGGCCGCGGCTGGGCCGACTGGACCTGCTCGGCCATAGCAAGGCCGACTGGGATTGGTCGGCTACTGCTGGGCAGACGGTTGCATGAGTACATTTTTTTCCATTTTTTTACCAGCACTAATTTTTTCGCCATTTTTTCCCGCCACCATCGCTCCTGCGTTTTTTCTCCCGCCACCGTCGCTCCCGCCACATTTCTCCAGCCACCGCCGCTCCCGCCATTTTTCCCCGCCACCGCCGCTCCCGCCATTTTTCCCCGCCACTGTCGCTCCCGCCATCCTTGTTCCCGCCCTTTTTTCCCACCAGCCTTGTTCCCGCCTGTTTTTCCCGCCAAATCCTCTTATCTCGTCCTATAAAAGCTCATCCTCGCATTTTAATCTGTCTCCCAGCCTTTCTCCTGACACCTGGCGGGTCAAATCCTGATAAGTCACAGAGCCCAACAGGTTCGTCCTCCGCTGGTGCAGGTACATGTGCTGCTACTGCAGCAGTTCGTGCAGCTCTCCTCTGCCTAACATGATTGTTAGTGAACTCATCAAGCTTACCACGTATATAAGTGTACTTTCATAACTGGTTCTGCTTGCAAAGTTTTTTGAATAGATTCATCAAATCCTTATTTCGGAATTGTGAGAAAAAATTGGCCCCCAGATGGCGCATGCACCAACGACTCTGCAGGTCTAGCCATGGCGTTTGTTCCTCAGGCCCAGGGTTTGTGAGTGCCTTGATGGCGTTCAGTATACTAGCATGCCGGTCATGAAGGATGCACATGTTCGGCTTATCTTGCACTACTGCTATTTTAAGCTGCCTGAAGAACCACGTCCAACTTTCAGTGTTCTCGCTCTCCACAAAAGCAAATGCGAGTGGCACGATTTGATTGTTGCCGTCCTGACCAATGGCGGTCAAGATCTGTCCCCTATACTTGCGAGTAAGAAAAGTTCCATCAACACAGATCACTGGTCGACAATGACTGAAAGGTTCGATGCATACACCGAAAGAGAAGAACACACGATGCAGCACCTTGACAGTTGGAAACTCTGGCATCCAGAAGTGTTTGATGTCAACATAGGTGCCTGGATTACGGGCCTGCAATGTGTGGAGGAGCCGAACAACTGAGTCATATGAGTCCAGAAACGAACCAAATCTGATCTCAAGTGCCCTCTGCTTAGCCCTCCAAGCTTTCCCATAAGAAATTTTGTACTTAAACCTGGTAAACACCTTATGCTCAATAGCCTTCACTTCCATCGCTTTGCCCTGCACTATCTCCGAGTAAAGCAACCGAGCTATAAGCGTCGACGAAATGTTATGATGATCTTGAGGGATACAGTCAATTTTACATGTGTGCTGTACTATGTCGCTCACTTTCCAGTTTATGCCGAATTGAGGGCGATAGCCATGCACCCTTCCAGGACAGTCTGTAACCTCACATTCCATTGTCAGATATTTTTTACTTGACACCTTGGTTCTGAATACCCTCCAAGTCGACATTGCCCACTTAATGATTGCGTCTTGCAAATGTTGCTTGTCGGGATATAGAGCACCCACGTCAATCTGGTTCTGGTGGTATTGCCAGGTAGAATCATGACCATTGTTCACAATCATTGACGAAGAGAAGTCATGACTCCATGACGCAGGATTAGGCACCACCTGTTCGTCATCCGACTCATCGGAATTATCGGCATAACCACTATCACCATCTGTATCTTCCTCTTCCATCTGGGTCTGCATATGCCCAGATTCCTCATCTGCATCTGCCTCAACACCATCGTCATCTCCTAGTTCTGCCTGACTGTTCTGCCCTGAATCGTAACAACCACCTCCAACATCTTCCTGACTATCATCATGTCCAGATAAATGCATCTCCTGGCTGCTCGCCAGGATCGTGCCCACCCTCGCCTTCAGGAGGGTTCACCTCCTTCGCGACAGGTATCAGTAAGGCGACGGGGGTAGTTCCCCTGCTTTCGCAACCTTGTAGCCAGCGCACCAACTGAGAGGTCCGATATATCGGCCTCAAATAGAAAAACACCGGTGACCTTGACTTCGTCCACAATGCATGCACACCGACGGTGTCTGTTTCAGGATTAAGCCCTATACATCCTGCCAACCAATCTTTCAGCTGACTTATGGACCATGTTTGTGGGGAGCTCAGTTCCAACTCTGACCATCGAAACTGACCCAGATCAGCTCCCAACTCTGTTATTTCAACAGTACCAGGACCGTAGTAAAAAAGACACTTCACTAAATTACTCATCTCGGCAACCTAAAAATGTACCACGAAATAATCATTAAAACCGGAACAACTACATAGTATACACTTAATTATTACTACCGCAACAAATACCTAGCAATTAATACCGGATACTTAGCAATATCAATATCGCACGACAAACTTAACAATAATGCAAATCTAATTAATCTAAACCCTAATTAGCCAAAAATCACATACCCTTGAAGCGTGCCTTGATTCAATGGAGGAGCACCACCACCACCACCACGGCCGGAGCAGCAGAAGCACCACCACCACGCCTTGCTCGGCCTACACCAACCTCCACCGCATCTTCACCATTGCTCCAAAAAAGCACCACCAAATCACCCCCACAACCTAACCCATCTGTAGATCGGAGTTGCCCTAACTATTACCTCTAGGCTTAAGATTTGGTGGCTGGTGGGAGAAATCACCGAAGCAAGGAAGAAGGAACCCGTCGATCTTATGCAGCGACCTATCGGCTACGGCCTGGCCGATAGGGTTATCGGCTACGACGTGGCCGATTAGTGGCCACGCGTGACCAGAAAGGTCTGTCGGTCGCAGGCCTGGCCCGCCATGCGACCTGCTCGGCTTCGCCCTAGCCGATAGGGCCTAATCGGCCCAGCAGCGGCTGATAGGGCCTAATCAGCTAACTCGCAGCCGAGGCTGCAATACTTTTGCAAATGATTCAAACTGCGTAATATTTGTTGAAATTAATAAAAACAATGTATTATTAAAAAAAATTAGCCGAGAATAATGGGATCACTTGCACCAGTTCTTGAGCGTTCATATGGTAATTAAACTTAAAAGATATTTATGTATATGCCATGCACTCCCTCTGCTATTGCGAAATGTCGGTATATTTTCCACAAACTTGGTCATTTTTTATTCAAGACAAATATAAATGCGAAATAAAATGATTGAAGGCAGTAACTCGCAAGGCTTCTTCTTTATGCTCTGATGCGTGTAAATTATGCAAATCTTTATGAGTAGAGATTTCTTTCACCCGAGCTCCTGTGCTCTCGCTACTTTAAAAATTATAAAAGTATATTTTAAAGATTTAAAAAACTGAAAACAATCATGTATGTTCTCAATTAAGTATATTATAGACGTGACTGATCACAATGCGAATACTTTGTATTCCAACCGACACAAAAATGACAAATTTATAGATCTTATTATAGTTAACAATGCATAGTTTCAAATCTTCAAAAAAATTCATTTTGTGTAGACTATAATATAAAGATTTTTGCATTGAATTTTTGAACGTTTACAATATACATCATTGAGAACATGCATGAATTTTCCAGATTTTTTTGAAGCTTTAATTTATATTTTTTGAATTTTTTAAAACATGTGGATCACTAGAGCTCAGGAGAAAAAACCAATTTCCACATCTTTATCCATGTTTAAACCGTATTTTTTTAAGAAAATGACGATATGTCACTTTATAACCGCCACTAATCATTAATGTGCAAAATCTTTTGCAAAAGTCTTTGTGAATTCTTTTTTTACAGTTAAGAATGGAATTTGGCGAATATCAAGCATTTATTAGAAGAATTATCTGATGGGAGCTACCAAAATATAGAAGATCCAAAACCTAGCAAAACAAGACTGAACGACCACTGGTACGGCCGCTCATGATCTTACTGGCCGCCGTACCAATGTCGGTTAGATCCGTGCTGTCGATCCAAGCAACTTTCACGAAGAGATCTCGATCGAATTCGCAAGAGAAGACACTCGAAAATCCAGTTCCATACGCTACCACTATTAAAAGAAGAGGGGACAACTACCGAAGGAAGGATCTATTCACCTTTCCCTCAGGAAGTGCTGCCACCGTGATCACTCCACCACCATCTCATCGCCATAGTCATATCCATAGCTATACTCTACTTCTAATTTAGATCTCATCGTGATTGACAACATTGTAAGAATTATCAATCATTCATCTATGAGTATTATTTTATATAATATTTCCTATTACCGATATGATCACGATATTGAGTTGTCCTAGGTTTGCAGCGTACGTACATTAAATAACCAACGGGATATTAATTAGTTTAGAAAGTTATTTATGATCCAAGTATTTGTCTCTTGTCGATGCCTCGCTTTAGGATATTCTCAAGATCCCGAAGAGTGATATAGTTGTTTTTTTAACAAGGAGGCACGAGCAGAGGAGAGTGGAAGGCTAATAGTGAAAACTGGTGAGAGGAAGGGGAGTACAATAGCATTAAGTAATCTTTTAGAGAACCGTAGTGATGTCCATAAACTTGAGGCTTTTGTGTGTTTAATCTTAATAACTGAGACAACCTCGCAAGATGGAATATGGCTGAGGTGGAAAAATGTATCCATTGTGATCGCGTCAACGAGGCTACGATCATATGAATTGTTTATCACTAACCAAGTTTCATCTTATCTTATATTATCCCATATATCTAGGCACAGTTGCAGGTGAAACATTAAGCCTTGGCCTATTCTAAAACATTGATACAAACCCATTTCAGAACACGATTGGTCTAGTAAGCAGAACTTGTTTAAGCTTTTTAAAACTTGTTAATACCTTGCCAGATACCTACTTTGCAGATTCGGTAAACCTATGCTCTATTAGGGAAAAAAAGTAATGTACTAAATCCGAAATCCGGATGGATGTTATCATGTTCTCATTTAGCTTTTTTAATTACACGTAATCTCTTGGAACAATATTTATAATAAATGTCCACCGAACAACACTTGGTGATTATGCGCACTAGCTATTACAAGTGCCAGACTGGTCATGTATCATATGAACCTGACATTTGAAAGTTTACATGATAATTAGGAGTGATTAGAACTCAGTTGGCTACACTCCCTCTCACTGTAATTTGACGCCTTCAGACATTTGGTGTTGAAGCTCTTGATCTTTCCTAGATATATATGAGTAAAAAGTGCAAACTCGCAACTGTAAGTGAACGAGAATGTGGACATTAGTCATAAAATGAATTTTAAAAAGTATGTCTACAAAGTAAAGTCGCATATACCATCTTCGTTATGTTCTGCTCTATCTTCTTTAACACTGAAATCTTGGAACAATGAGTAGATAGTACAAATTGACATGAGAGACTCATTTAACAAAAGACTTTTTCTAATGTCGAAATTGTTGGGCAACAGGTAGGCTATTCTAACATAAATAAATAAAATTATACCGCATTCATCCTAGAAACCATGCAAATAATCGACCATACAGCCATGAATTAGCTCTGGACACGCAATTCAGTGGAAAACCGTTGATGTCTCGCATCGATGCCGATGTAGTCCTACTACTCCTTCTCCTTACGATCCCACATACAACTCCTCATGGACCCACTAACGGTTCGTCCAAGAGCCACACATGTAGCGCTTCCAGGGTATCCACACATATAAGGATCGACATCACGTGTCGAGGTGCTATTTCTGAAGGCACATTCATCTGGGTGGAGGAACTGCGGCGACGGCTAGGGTTTGTGTCTCACACAAGTATTTCCATAACCCTAGTGCTGCACACCCTTCACTTATATAGATCTCCTAATGGATGCATCTGTCTAGAGACGGTTGTTCGGGATATCTACAACCAGGGTGTCTGGCCATATACTAGATAACTAAATGATGCATAGGCTTTGTTGTTCATCTTATTCAGTTGGTTCATGTACATGTACATCTTTTGTGATCCATGAGATCTAAATGGTAGATTTTTTTTCTAAACTTTGCAATAATTTGGTCGCGTGCATTGATTGTTGCATATGTCGGGGCTATGTTCCCCTTTTATAAAAGACAAGCATTGCTAAGAACAAAAAAATATGAGAATTTTCTGTTGCTACGATCCATGAAGAAAGACGAATAAATTAGGACGTTGACTTGAGATATGGTCGGCAGACACTGTTGTCTGACAAACATTGCATGGTTTACAATTAGAAGAAGCACAAAAAGACGAGGTAAGAGTTGCACCGGCAAGACACCAGAGAATCTGAAGCAACAAAAACAAGCACCATTACAAGATTTGAAGTGAGACAACATTTGGATTTTGAAACACAAAATTATGTGCGGTATAAACGAGATGATCGGTTAGGAGTATGGTGTCTACTATCACGGAGAACATATCTAGTTATACCATGGTACCAAACTCAAAATTCAAAAATTCAAGCTTCAAAAAATTTCAAAATATACTTGTGAGTGTTCACAAGATGTGTGTTTATAATCTCTAGAATATTCATAACCAAATCCGAAATACACACCGGAAAAAAATAAATTGCTACCTGAATAAGGTTAAATGACACTATTCATGTAGCATTTTGTCGTTTTTGTTTCTCTCCGTATATGTTTGATTTGGTTCTGAAATTCTAGGGATTGTAAAAACATATATCATGAATACTCACAAATTTATTTTGGATTATTTCGAAACTTGAATTTTTTAATTTTAAACTTGGTATCATTTGAAGGTTGGTATCAATAGATATGTTCTCTATTGTCACGTTAGAATCCATTAACTATTTATTCACTTCTTTGCACGATAATATAAACATAAAGAGTTGGTTGGGAAGCGAAATTAAGACTAAGTGCATGGTGTTTAGTTGGAGTTATGTTTTATATTTGTTTATGTGCTTTTTATAAGTGTTGGTCCAGGAAAAAAGTGAGGTCCTACATTGGTCCTACATGTGGACGGACTAGATTCTAGACATGGCAGAGTTTTTAAGCCGATAGCCTCATAGTCTAAGTTCTATAGTCACTGTTGTTAGAAAGGGTCCACTTAAAACTCATTCGAATATGAGAATCAATTTAATAATGATATCACCCACATTTGAAAAGGAAATTTACTTTTAACCATGATTCAATCGAAAAAATAAGTTTAAATTAGACAAATCAGTTGCAACGGATTACGGATGTGTAACTGAAAACAATTAGTGGCAACCATTGTGTAACAGAAAGTCGAATTGGAACCATAGGACTAGAAAATTTCAGTTGTAACCATCGTGCAACCCACCAACACAAATTTCTACGACGAGTTGATTGAGTTTTAAGCTAATTCTTGAGAATTAGCAAAAACGTTAATATTTTCACATCTCCCGCTGTTAGCTCACAACAAAACCCTTCTCCCATAAGTCCATAACAAGTCTTGCTGAAACCGCCAATACCGACGCCGTACTATACCTCACCTTGCGTTACCCAGGTGTATAGCTAGCCATCGCCTCCTGCATGACTGCATCCGGATTTCTAGTTACGTGGTTAGTGAGATGCCTGCCAAGCGTTACCATGTCCATGTAACATACATGACGAGTTCCAGTATATACACATCAATCTGCATGCATCTCCAAGTTGTAATTAAATGAACTTCTGGTGCAAACAAGCAAGCAATGTCTCTCCCAAAAACCAGAAACAATGTATGGATACTGCTTGCCAGATATGGCACACCTCGATTGAGCTGAATCCAACACCACATATGCAGAATTTTGGCACTTGAGGAGAGATGGTAGAAATTTAAAAGTGCGCCGAGATAACTAAGCCAACTGAAATACTTGCATCATCCATGCCATATCTTAGTACTACTGAACATCACATTGCCCTAAATATAGCTAACATGTTCCTCAACTCCCAGTGCTATAAGTTCATTGCTAGCACCAGAGGATGATCTCATCACAGGTTCTTATCTGAGTACTGCTACCATGAAAATATTTAAAAGTATCAAGTAGTTGGACATAATACATGCAAGTAGAATGCTAGGTCCATGAGCTAACGATTTAGCCAGCATTGGATGACCCGACGATAGTGAAATCTGCCTTGACAATACACTTCGATCCTACAAGATAGCCTCCAAGCGGGTCCTTGAATTTGTGGAGTGGCAGAAACTCGGGCCATCCACGTCCGTCTTTACCCTGAAACACCCAGAGACCTGCCACCGTGGAAATGTAAGATCAACTGAAATCAGGAGGTATCAAATAGATACCAGTATACCACCGAGAGTTTTGCGAAGGAGAGCTGAACCTGAAGTCATGGTGAAGTGTTTCCCATTCCTTTGGTTCAGGATGGATAGAGTTATCTCAACCACCTTCCCACACTCGGCAGAGAGCTCATCCGAGGCCTCCAGGTATAAATACAAGGAGAGATAATCAGTGATGTGCCAGTCACCATGCGGATGCATGCGGATACACCTGTTGAAAAACATGCAAAGTGACACTTCAAATATGACTGAGGACGCAGACAGAATATTCGATAATACTGTAAGTTGATGCATCAGAACGTGTTTATGCGTATCTCTAAATATACTAGAACTAGAGTTGTTTGGTTCCATGCTTAAAAACTTGGCTAAGATATTGAGTTGTAATATCTGAATCCAAAGTGACAAGAACTTGTGCGCACAGATAGTCCCTAGCTAATGTCTGTTGGCATAAAACATTCACAAATGTACTTCTGGTCACGATGAAATTAGTAATGTAACTTGGCGTGGTATATATTTATATCCAATAAATAGTCTAATGATGTATGCATATTGTTAATACTAGTTATATGTTGCTGATAGCAGATGAATACCACATATGTCCACCAACTTCAAATGTAGGAGATCTGACAAAGTGCTTCGTGTCCAGTTCAAGGTAGTTGTCCATGGTCCAGGTGTAGGTCCCTTTGATGAATCCTTTCTTCTGGACAAAAAGGTTCTGAACTGTGGTAGCCTTTTCTGAACCACAACATCTTTCTTTTTAGGACAAGTGACTCTAATTTTTAATATCTTCACACCAAAGACACAAATACCATCAACTAGAAAAGCAGATGATTTTAGTAGGTCCTGAAGAGGAACCAAACATTCATTCTTCGAGAGGTAATTCTCCAAGTCAAAGTTGTGGCTAGCTGCATTTAGGTAAAGATTAGAAGATTAGAGACAGAAAACAATATATGACCTCCGTTCACACCCCATTAACGCAATAAGCACATATGCAAGGATGGCAGTAGTGAATGTGAATCCCATTTAGATATCATGTTCAATGCTAATCCAAACAAAGGGTCATAGGCTCATAGCTCAAACATATATATATAGAACAGGACTAGGGACTCCCAGCTGTAATACGATGAATGTGCATAAGGAAGCATTTAGCAAAAGTACCTCTGAATCCATAATACCTCCTCTTTGAATGATTGTATACTGATAACTCAAACACTGCATTCACCGTGTCACCTGGCTTCAAGCTTGACCAGCATAGCTTAAGACAAAGACCAACATATGGAGTTTCAACACCAGTTTTGTTGTTCATTGATGGTGTCACTTGCAGGCGCCTGGAAAATGAATCGATGGACAGAAAAGTAAAACAAACTTAACCTAGAAGTAGTCATACCTGACCTAAGAATGAAATCAAATTTGTTTTCTTCATGCATCATATCAAATTCAGCCTCTAACTAGAACACAATGCAATTATGATTGCCATTTTGACTTCAAAGGTACATAATTTCTAAGTAACTCACATCCTAAATTGTATTGCTGTACAGATAACTACTCTATCTACTCAAACAACCCAAAAACTTAAGCAATAATTCTGGCTTGGTATGTTAATCGTGTAACATTCCTTTGCAATTATGATGCATACCACTTATAACCGGAGCAGTGAAAATGAGAAGATTTTGCTGACTTAGCTCCTGTCCCAACCACAGCTGAGAAGTCATGAATCTTCCATTCTAAATGCGGAACATGGGCCTTTCCTAAGCTTGCAGGAGCTGAAAATTTCACAATAGCAATGACTCAAATTACATGTCAGGAAACAGAAGAAGGGCGCACTACGGGAAAATACATACGTTGTTGCGTTTCCAGATAAACATGGTACAATTTCTACCACGTTGATAATGTTTTTTTTGAAGGGCATTACCGTAGGGGAAATCCCTACGGTGTGGATTTTCTGTTTTCTATTGATAAATCATCCGCGCCGTCACCAAAGTAGTGACCACCACGTTGATAATGTAAAACAACAAGAACAGTTTAGTACTCCCTCCGTTTCAAAATACTTGACATGCATTTGTCCAAATATGGATGTATCTAAACATTTTTTAGTGTGTAGATACATCCGTATTTGGACAAACCTTAGTGAAGTATTTTAAAACAGAGGGAGTAAGTACAGAACATGCCATAGTACTTTTCTTATGTATAAATAGCCAGCATGAACCAATATGCTTCTAATCAATAAGACCAACTGGTTTGTTTCGTGACTTCCTTATTCTCGAACACAAACCTAATGAGCGTCTTTGTGTATTAATTATAGCGCCATTAACAGTGACGTCGTCTTAAGATGCTCAAGTGCATAACAAGCAAAAACTCCACTCACCAATGCGAGTAAAAGCAAACACACAAAATGAAAACAATTCATCCTCCTCACCAGCCCACCAGGCTAAAACAAAAAGGACCCATAACCCTGTAAATCTCGACAAAATGCATAGCAATTTACAGTTTACAAGGCACGATATTCAGTCGCCAACTACGGGTGCTCACCAGAACAGCCAAAGCACAGCTCACCGGACCATGACCATGATGACCAAGCACCCCAGGGAGTAAAGGATAGCAGCCACCAACATGAAAAAGACCCTAGTGAAGACCAATCAGCGCTAGCTAATCGTCATGCTAGTTACCGAAGATGATGGAGAAGACATGAAATTATTCTATGTATGACACCTAGAACTCTTTTGTTCAAGGAAAGGCATATCAGGTTCATAGAAGAAAGGCCAAGAGGCCAAAGTTACATGGAGGGCTAGCACAGACGCGGGCGCGCACCCATGCTACCAAGTAGCTACAACTCAACGCCTACTACTTGTGGAACCTCCACCGCTCCGTCTTTAGAAGGCAACCTGTTATCCACACCTCAGCTTCCTACTCAATCTTCTGAAGCACCGCTCTCAGGAAAGGTGATGCGTTGTTGAAGACGATGTCGTTCCGGTGGTTTAGACCAGTGCCACGGCTGTCCAGAAATCGCACACGTCCGCCTTGGCCCTCGGCGTGAAGACACCCACTCGACCAAAGATCCCTGAAGCTCGGGAATCCAAGCCTCTAGATGCCAACTGCGGACACATGCCACCCAAACCTCGCGAGCCAGCACGCAACCAACTAATAGATGGTCTATGGTCTCCCCCACTTGGCTGCAGAAAGGGCAAGACTCCGGGAGTGGCAAACCGCGTCTATCCAAGCGGTCTGCAGTCCAGCAACGGTCCCTGAGGGCAAGCCACATGAAAACCTTGAGGTTGGAGGGGGCCCTAGCTCGCGAGACCGGCCACGCCACTGGCATCTGGGTGGATCCTCCAAACAAGTCGGTGTAGCAAGAGCGTGAACTGTAAGCACCGCTGGCGTCCCAAATGCACCTGAAGTTGTCATCTTGCCCAGGCTGGAGCTCCACACCCACGAGGCGGTCCGACACTCCAGAAGTTCTGCCAAGGCCGGCGCCGAAAGATCGGGCGGAACGAGTCTGTGATCCAACCCCAGCCAAGCCTTCACGCACGAAGTATCTCTTAGCTGCGCGGCCTGAAACAGGCCCAAACAATTTGGGTGCGAGGTCCCGGATCCTCACCTCGGGCAGCCAGTGGTCCGTCCAAAAGAGGGTGAGGCCCGGTCTCCAACCACCGACCTAGTCGCCGCGTCAAAAACCTGCCGGACCAACCGCGGGACTTAGATGTTAAAGTTCCTCCATGGCTTGTCGGTCTCGACACGGCTCAGTCACAACCACCTGGCATGCAGGGTTAAGTTCATACTATGGTTTCAAATTTCAGTTTCGGAAAAATTTCGGCCACTACTGAAATCACTGAAATTCAGTGAATTTCTGTGATTTCGGTTTTTGTTTCGGCCAAATGACCGAAATTTTCTCTTAAAATTCATTTAAATATTCAAAAAATATTTTTAATAATTTAAATATTTTTTGAATTCCTATGTAGTACTGAAAGTACTGAAATATTTTGACCGAAAGGTAATTATTTCAGGGTCTACTGAAATTCAGTGAATTTCGACGAAATCTCACTGAATTTTAAAACCATGACTTCATACCTCTAAGATTGAGGATACATGGAACTCTAGAAGGCTAGAATCCTATGCCGAGACGTACTTAAGTTTTACAGTTCAGGTATCTTTTACCTGAATTTGTTAGTAAACGAATGTTCTTTTTTAAAAGGCACAATCTGGAATTGCACTATAAATGGACAAATAACGTGACAATTGATCGATCAGATGCAGAGACACATACCAGTACTCCCGGAGTTGCCCATAGCTCTGGCCCTTGCTCTCCTCTCCTCCTCTGCAAGTGAAATTAATCATCATGCCACAGGGCAGTGAAGAACATATAAGAATTGATAAAATATGTTACAACATCACACACAGATTCATCATAATTTTCTTAATGCAGAGTGAAGAACATATACGTGTAAACGTGCTATCCTAGGGTGCGACTCTTGATCAAAATAATTAGCACGTCGGGTAGAAAAAATACTCGCTGAACTAGTAAAAGAGATCAATAAGTAAAATCCCAACCTATAAACACGTAGATTCAGTTTACTCGAAAATAAACAGGTAGATCCAAAAGGAAAAGTACTACAAAACCCTGCAACCCTCGGCTCAAGGAGTTGATTATGTATACTACGTACTAAATAACGTTAAGATGCATGAAGGAGAGGCCAAAGAAAGGACTGGATTTCCTAAAGGACAGGACGAAGTGCGGGAAGGAGGAGAAAAACCTGGATTTGGGAGCAGATTGAGCACGGCTGGCAATGGCTTCCTCGGCCGGCGGCTGGAACCCGGAGGCGCGAGGGGACGGGTATTTATAAGTGGGGGCCCGCAATCACAACGATTTTAGCATGCCAAACCGTTTCCACCTCAATTCTAGGGAGAATGCGTTCGGATAATGTCCACAACAAACTCCTAGATTGTGGGAAGAGTTGCTGCTTTCCTGCAATTCTCCGAGAGCTTCCTCTTTACCCCTTGCTCTCGTTCACACTGTAAGTAGACGCATCAGAACGTGTTTATTCGTATCTCTAAATATACTATCCATGCTTAAAAAGTGGGCTAAGATATTGAGTTGTAATATCTGAATCCAAAGTGACAAGAGAACTTGTGTTGCACAGAAATCTGGGTGTCCCTAATTTACGTCTGTTGGCACAAAACGTTCGCAAAAATAGTACTTTTGTCCACTATGAAATTAGCATTGTAACTTGGCATGGTATATATTGATCTGGAACTGAAGCCGAGATCCTTTCTTATTGGTGGTACTCCGTGGTGCACAAGTCTTCTCTGTTTCAACTTGACATCCGGACTGGGGCTTGTCTAGAGCACGCCCATCGCTCCATCGACCATCACTTCAAGATATGCGCACTCCATGCTAACGAGGGAGAGAATTAATGCGCCCAAGATTTCAAATTGCTACATAGGATCAAACCAATCAGTGTCGAAATACTCAATGACATAAACCTAGAGTTGTATCGAGATGCCTTCTCATTATCATAATTGAAAAAGAACACAACCAAACAAATATAGAAAGTTGAGAGAATTTTTTTTCTCAATATTAGATGTCCTCTCATGTTTACAATATAATGAATACATGTTTAGACAAAAGACTGGTCTATATATATTACATCTCCCCGCCAACGAACATCTACAAAGTAGGACATCAGACTGGCTAACTTGTTCTTTCAATTAGACATGGATGCTTCAGACAATTCTTTTTTCTCCGCTTTCTCTTGTCCATAATGACCCTTCTCAGACGTGGATATCTTTTCACATTGTGCCGTATTGTACCTGGAGCTTTTCACCTTGTAATAGAAATAAAGAGCTACGCTGAAACTAATGCTACCGAACAAAAAACCCATGGTATCCCTGTGAACATAGATGAGTTAGAAATGATAACGACCAAAAGAATATACTTGCAAGTTGAAAATTTATCTCTCAATAGATCAAGTCAAAATTTGATTCTCCGCAAATCCAAAAATAAACATGGATAAGAGGATAAAATGAATAAATGACAGCACGCTGAAAAATGTCAAAAGCATCAAATAAGTATCTCTCTTCTGCTACCAAGTTGACATAAGCATGGCGAATATGAGTATACAACTACATCATACATATAAATTAGAATGGTTCCCTCTGTACTTCCGTTTGCTTATAAAGCTTTTTCAAATAGTCTACAAAAGTTTTTCTTCCTCGGTGTTACACCCATCTCAAATTTGATAGAAAAGAAGGAGATGTAAGTACCAGCCGGTAAAGTCTTCCATCCGTAAATCGTACTCGTTACCGTTATAATAATTCCGCTGCAAATCACAGTTGAAATAAAATTATCGAACTTATTTCACTTAATTGTAAGCAAGAGGAGACAAAATTATATGTATTAGCCAAAAGCTCTTGCATGTTGAGGCCAATTCAAATAATAACCACATCCGAAAAAGAGAGATTTCCATGAACGATACAAAGTAGATGCGCAGCCTAACTTTGTAAACGTAGAACGATTCCTTTGTAACTTCAACCCGCAAAGAATGGCCCACAAAGCGACAATGTAAAAGGTCTTAAATATTGCTCTTAACACAGGGCAAAACACAATATAATCACGTGAAACTGTATCGAGTATATAATCATGTATCATTAGACAGAGTTACTCCTAATAACCCGCCAAGCCCAAGACTCTGAAACCTTGCCAACAGATTTTATATTTATGCAGAACAATGCTCTGGACCAATCAGCAAATGCGTATGCCACTAAGTCACACTACCTGGCCCCAGAACAATTCGCCCAAATTGTTGGTCTCAGACCTGATAATCGGTTCATTGTTATGCAGGAAATCATGCCGGCAAGTTGTTATGGTCCGTAAGAGAGAAAAAGAAGGCGGATCTTTTACTCGCAAAAAGCAAAGTCAGGATGCCTCATATGATTCGACCTAATTTAATCAACTAACCCTAACACGGTGACTCGGCCACATCGGTGGGATAAGACAAGTACGTACCTTCGATGTGATGCTGGATGCAGGGTTGCGGCGGCCAACGTTGCCGAAGAGGCGAGAGGCCGGTGCCGACTGCCGGGAAGCGAGGCGAATAGCAGATCGGAGCATCGCCATGGCCCGAATTGTCTCGCGCGCTCCAATTGGGGACTGGAGAATAAACGGACGAGGACTGGAGGAAGATGCGGTGGCGACGCCAAGAGGGGATCTCCGGTCGCAACGGCCTCCGCCTCTCAATCTCTCGAGTCCCTGTGGGCTCTGGCTTGGTGTGTCGCTGATCTTCTGCAAACATGTGGGCCTTCGAGGGCCCGAGTCACTGATTCCGAGTCGATCTAAGACACGGACACGGTCCTGGATTTGGGAGCAGATTGAGCGCGGCTGGCTATGGCTTCCTCGGCCGGCGGAGATAACGTTAGCATGCCAAACCCTCGGATATTGTCCACAGGGTTTCCTGCTATTCTCCGAGAGCCCTGGCGCGCGGGTCTCCTTCCTCTTACCACTTCTCTCCTTGCCTGTCCTCATCGCCACTGGTATTCTTGTTCCAGAGATATAAATGGGCACTTGTGTGCGTGGAACTGATAAGCATCTCCTTGCTGTCCTCATCGCCACTGGTATTCTTGTTCCAGAGCTAATGCTCTCTCTAGGTGTTCTGTTTTTTGGCTGGGCAATTTAACCAAGAATGGTAAACACAGTGTTGTATTTGTTTGATGTGTTGTGAAGAATCAATACAAGTTGTTTCTCTTTAATAAAATGAACAACAGATGAAAGACGTGCTACCATGCGATCTTCAGGAAATCACGGTTCTCTAATTCGGGCCGACCTCGACCATGCAGCGTGAAAGGTTGCTGCCCCAGAAATACCGCAGGCGGGCAACAGATGAAACAGAGTGGTTCTGAATTCTGATCATCACGGAAGCATCAAGAAAGCCTCTGCTGAATACTGATTCCACCTGTGTATACATATAGACTAGTCATATTTTGCGCGGCGTGACTGGTGAGAATATTTGTTGTGATAATTTTGTGTATTTTTTTTAGTTGTGTTGTATATGTTGTAAGGAAAGGTGATAGTTGTAATTAGTGTAGTGCATTCAATTTGAAATCGTTCCATAATTAGAGGAACAAATTTTTTTTTTCTCGAAATATTTATGTAGTGAAGCATTTTTTTTTCCGAAATGTGAGTACATGGTTAGATATATTTAAGTTGTATTGGTTATAGACATGTTAGCTAAATTGAGTGGTCAAATATAGTTATATGCTGCCGTAATTGTTTTATTTAGCATTATAATAAGACGTAATATGGAATTTCGAAGGTAGTTTGAAAATTTATATGTGAACTTTGAAGTATAGCATCTGGTAGGTTTTAAAATTATTCAAATACCGTAGAATATTATTTGTGAGTCGTTTCAAATTGTTTGAAGACTGGCGTATTCAAAATTTGGTTTTTCTCCGACACCAAACCCCGTAATCCATTTTCTCCAAAACGGCGTCGACGTGTAAAATGAGATTTTGTATATTACTTTACAAAATTTAAGGTTTCAAATAATATGGGAAAATGGCCCAAAGTATTTTGAATGGTTTTTATGTTTTTTACAATTTTTTAAATTTTGTATGAATTAATTTGGAGTAATAATATGTCAAGAGTAAAACAAAAAAAAAACGGGGAAAAAAAGGCCGGCCAGCTGCAGAGCAGGCGGCCCAGCCCGCGAGCCCAGCAACCCAGCCCAGCACGCCTTAATCTAAAAAAAACCGAAGGCCGGAGACGCGGCAGCGCCGCCGACCTCGCCGCAGCTGCGCGAGAGCGACCCAGCACGCGTGGATGCGCGCATCGGGTGCGCCTCGGCGCGGGGTCCCCGGGAGTGCCGGCGCCGCCCATTATTGGCCGCCGGAGCGTCACCGGCGAGGCCCGCACGCGGCGGAAGCCTCCGAGGACGGCCGCGGCGATTCCGGCGTATCGCCGGTGTCCCTGGAGGCGGCTGACGGCGAGGAGGCGGAGGGCGTGACGGCGGAGCTCGCTGTCACCTCCGATGCGTCCGGGAGGGCCGGAGGGGCGGCGGCGCGTCGACTCCGGCGTCGCGGGAGAAGAAGGAGGGGAGGGGGGTGCTATGGGTGATTTTACGTAAAAGTCCTTCAGGTTTGGCTTAATTGCACATAGGTCCTTTTCCTCGTAGAAATGTGGAATGCGGGTTTGTTTTGTGGTTTTGTGAAGGAGGTTTTTGGAAAACCGTCACGGGCATGTCGTTTTGACCGTCCGATCGGCAACGAACGGCGCGGATCGCTGCACTGTTCAACACTGTAGCAGACTGTAGCTGCTACAGTGGCAGGGCCTCCCACAATTCGCGAAATATTCCAACTTTTATATACTTAGGATATCCAATATTATATTGCCTTGGCTGCTTGTGCTGGTTACACTTGTAGTTTGTCTTCTTCAACAGGTGAAGATGTGCATTTGCGTGCATGAAGTTACTTCAAAATGATATATCCTATGAGATTCAGTCATGGTGTCAATCGCAATGATTTTGTCATCCTACTTAACAAGAACAACATACCACCAAACTGGCATGAAAACATATATACATAACTTACGGCGACACCGATCCATCGGAGCAAACCGTGAATGCAGCGCAGATGACATACGATTAGGTTCATAAATATGATTTCTCATAAGAAATTAACATATGCAATGTCTTGCTAGTAAACACAGCTTGAAAGCACGATGTTCTGCAATAGACGCTACATGCTGAATTAATTTAGCAACTCTGCCGAAATGTTCTACCGCAAACTGGAAGTCTGAAAGAACTACCAGATTACCACCAAAAAGAACTACAAGAGAGATCGAACTTCTCCAAATGACAGTTCAGTCCACCATCAGCTTCCTAATTTATTAGAGCAGCAGCTGTTGTTAGTTCGAAGGAACCTGAAAAAAAGGAAACATTAGGGCATCTAAATAAGCAAGTGAAGAGCACTGAGTGAAATGAACAGTCAAAGGAAATTCTTGAGTAAACACTAAGCAGAAAAGCTACTGTGGTCATCTATGTATATTTCCAGAACTGAAATCAAATAGCTAGTTATCATCTGGATAACATCTTTATTTTCTATCCAAGTCTGGGCTGCAGCACAAAATTATACCAGAACCATATGTTTAGAAATATTAAGCTTCAATACAAGTTCTTAGTCAACGTTTCAGGAATAATGAACGACAAGTATCCTTCAGGTTCTAATACAGTGGTTACCAGATGAACAAGGCTAGGCATACTTTGTGCCGGTTAGTTCAGAAACACTAATACACCTGGGTGGATGGTTGGAAGGCCAACACTGAATTTTGGCAGCATGGAAAGGTTATGTCACAATAATATGAATGAAATAACATGTGTTAAGGTAGCACTGTTTCAATGATAACAATTCCACAGCGTGAACATGTTAACAGTCTTGACTTTAGGGACAAAAAATATTACTAGTCTCACTAAAAGAAAGCAACGAAAGATTCATCCACTGGTAAACTGGTACCTTCATCTCTTCCAGTGGCGGACCTTGACCAATATTATAGGGGGGCGAAAACACATTAGATGGGAGCTGAGGGAGCGAATTTGAATCATTTTATATTTTGTATGGTCAAAAATTGTGAATACTAAGTAGTATTGTTCAAATTTTAATAGAGTTGGGGGGGCCATGGCCCCTTTTGGCCTCCATGAAGGTCCGCCACTGATCTCTTCTATGGTTTGTAGGCACGAACCAGAACATCTGCCAGAGTCTTGTTTTTCTTGACTTCTTTCTTGCCTAAAAAATATTCATTTAATCAATGTGCAAGAATTTGAATAACAACAACACTATCACAACAAAATAATATTTATGTGCATCACATACATGAATTGAACTAGCAAAAAAGAACTGATAGTTAGAGAATGTTATTGTTATTCAGCACAGTGTACCCATAAGCCAATAGCAGAAGGCAATTAGGTGGAAGATAACACTTGAGTAGTGTACAGGTTACTGAAGTGGTTAAATGGACATACATATTTAAATCATTAAGTTACCTTCTATGACCAAAATTCCGAGAGATGGAAATAAAATGTAGAACATGCTCTGCGAATTAGAAATTCACTAACAACAGAGAACTATAACCACATTCTGGATAGTAGCATTCTAGCTTGAATGAAATCACCAAACAAGGAGAATGTTGTTTTAGAGCAGAAGATATTCAGTGATTGAGTTAATTAGCCCAAAGCCATTTGCTAAGGCCCATCAGATATCTTCCACGATTGGAGAGATGGGAGAGTCACGACAAGATTATTCGAGCTTGTGTAAAGTGATTACCATGTGTCGTCGTATCGGCATCTGAGATAGGAGACGGGGTCCTGCTAGCCGAGGGTGAACGTAGGGCAAGAAGGTGGACGTCGTCGAGGTCGGGATCGAACAAGGCAGTTTACCCAGCTTCGGATCTCACAGCGGTGGCGAGATCCTACGTGCTGCTATAATTCACTATAATGGCAATAGCCTTGGTCGGGTTACAATGAGTTGGTTGTGTATGAAAGTATGAAAGTATGCCTAAAGGCGTCCCGAGGTCCGGCTTATATAGGCAGCCGGACCTAGGGTTACAAGGTGATTACGTATTCGGCAAGCACACAGAGTCCTAAACCTAGCCGGCAAGTCTGCCGCCTTCCGTCTTGGTCTTGGTGGCTTCATGGGCTTCGGTCTTGGGCCTCCTCCTTGCCGGCATCCGCATGCTTTGGTCGTCAGCTATCTGGGCCGCCCGGTAGGCAAAGCCTTTACCACCACTGCGGGCCACCCTGGACTAGCCGGATTGATCCATGCTGGTGATACCCCTAGTCGGTATATCCCCAACATTAGCCCCCGGAAGGGTTGAAGTTCTCCAGGCGCCGTCTTCTTTTATCTACGATATCCGCCTTGCTCCTGCGGTAGGCGGCTGAAGAGCTTGAAGCATTCCGACTAAGTAGTTGTCGGATGCAATGCCGCCAACATGGGAAAGACGGCCTGACTGTTGTCAGGAATCTCCCAGGCAAGGTCTTGTCGGTTTGACTAGTCCCGTCAAATGTTGACGGATGACGTCATGCAGTCCCCGACAGTTTGAACTAAGACATGCGTCATGATTATCTCCCACTACGCGCGGGAATCGAGGCGACAGCAGTAACGCCGCAGCCACGACGTGCAAATCGTGGGCACGTGGCAGAGATCGTGCCTCCGCCAGACTCGCGCACGAATCTCAGCGCTGGAGGGATAGATACCCCAGCACATCACCGAGATGAATTTTTTCTCCCCATTCGCATTCACCGCTGCCGCATCCTCCTCCTCGAGCACTCCACCACTGCACCCAACTTCCGGCGAAACACCAAGCGGCGCTCCGTGCCAAATGGCAAGCATCAATGAGCAAGCGGCGGCGGCGTCAGCTGCAGCATCGGCGACTGCGATTGGATCTGGATCTGCACCGGCGGCGGCGGCGGCTCCCGCATCCACCACGCCGGCGACTTCTTACTTCCCTGCCGCGGTTGCGGGCGGGACTTCTTCTTCTCCATCTCTGGCGGTACCAGCGGCGACCACGCCTACCTTTCCCCTTCCATCCCTGACGGTGACTAACGCCGAGGCTACGGCGGAGCCAGAGGCTGCCGCCGATGACGATGCCGAGGAAGAAGAGGAGGCGACGGACCTGGGCTCTAGGTATTGGCTGCCGTCAATCATGACGTCAGCATACCTGCATGAGCTGGAGGATGGCGAATACATACCACCTAAGACGGACTACGCCTGGAGGGTACCAGGCGACGAAGCAGTCCCTGACCCACAAGACGGCGAGCGCGTCATGTTGGCGTCGCACAGTCTCCGCGGTATGTCATTGCCGCTTTCCGCCTTCTTCTTGGCGGTGCTTAGTTTTTACGGGTTGCAGCCGCACAACATAGCGTCAAACAGTATTCTAGTGCTAGCTGGCTTCCAGGCGCTATGCGAAGGGTACTTAGGCATAGCTGCATCCATAGAGCTGTTCCATTACTGCTTTCCGTGCCGCCGACAAACCATAGCAGTCGGCCAGCTGGCGACTTGCGGTAGTGTAACCTTCAACTACCGCCAACCTGACTGGTATCCAAAGATCTCGTACATTGAGTCGGTGAAGCATTGGACCAGCACCTTCTTCTACTGCAAGGACATCCCGACACCCGGCACGACACAGGGGATGCCTGTATTCGTCAATGGTCTGCCAACCCACAAAGCCTGCTGGACGGCAAAGGTGACACTCAGCAGTTTGTCGAATGACCTCCGCCTTGCTGTTAGGCGGATTGAGTTTTTGACGAAGACGATGGAGGCCCCGTTGCTTGACGGAGTTGACACCATCATCTGCTGGTTGTCGAGAAAGATAATGCCGCTCCGCCATCGCCCACTGAAGATGTGTGAGTACAAGGCGGACGACGCCGGCAACAGCACCCTTGACCAAGATGTGTTGCAGTACCGGCTTAGAGAGCTTGTCAAGCCTCTATCGGTGAAGGCGGCCGAAGGCGTCGCCATGTTCACTCATGACAACCCAGCCCCAGAGGTAAGCCGGAGCTACCTTGTATTGACTTTTTTGTCTACTAGATGCTGAATTGATGTTTTTCCTTTTCCTTTTCAGCTGCATACCTTGAAGGATGCCGACTTGGCTCCCAACTGGTACGACACCGGTGCCAGCAAGTCGAAGAAGCGCATGGTAGGCGGCTTCACCAAAGATCTGGAGAAGAGGAAGAAGGCGGCCACCTCCGCTGATGCAGAGGAAGAGACCTTGGGGGAGAATGTCCCTCTTAAGCGGTAGGCAAGCTTTTGCTTTTCCTGACTTAGTCATTTGATACAATGAGTTTTACTGGCAAACTTGTACCTTTCTGGCTACAGGACCAAACCTGCCATGCCCAAGCTTCGCGCCAATCTGAAGATTGCTGCTGGTAGGGGCAAGCCGCCAAGGTCTTCTCCAGCCACCGCACCGACAACGCCTGTCGTCGGCGTTCCCGTAGTCGTTTGCCCGGGAACGTACACGGCGAAGGACATGGTGTCTACTGTTACCTCAGAGGCGGCTGCGGAGAAGATGGCATGCAAGAAATCTGTTGCCGGCCCTTCTACTTCCAAGACGGCTGAAGCTTCGGCTAATGATGCCGCTCGATTTATTGCTATGAAGCAGGAGGCGGGAGACGAGATGGGGGAGAGCCATGGCGGCTCCTCCTCCAAGTCTGGCCCCAATTATGCCGCGGGAGCAAAAGATCCCCGCGGAACATTGAAGACCATGCGCGAGGGCACCAAGTACTGGCACTCGCACATGGATCAGCTCTGCGACTTGCTGCAGAACGAACTTGAGGTAATCCCTAGTCGCAGCCCCCGAGATTTTTTAGCCGGCAGAGTGGTCTTTTGACTGGGTCTCAATTGTTTCGTTTCTGTTGTAGGCGGCTCTCGCGTCCAACACAGAGCTGTTTCAAGCCTAGGGCTGGAAGAACACGGAGTGCCGCCAACTACGGCAAGACATCGAGCTGAAGAACGCCCAGATTGCGAGCTTAGAAGAGGCCCGCAAAAAGGATGAAGGTGACAAAATTTCTTTGCCTTCTTTTCGTCCGTCTAGTTTGCTTTTTCTTCCGACAAGTTCTTTAGTCGGCTTCCTCATGATTTGTAGAATTGCTAAACACTGCGCAAGATGTTCTCAAGAACTCCACTGACATGCAAGCTTTGATGAACGAAGCTGCAGATCTTGCCGAGTTGGTGTCAAAGCTGAAGGCGGACCATGCCCAGGAGTTGGAGAAGCGGGATCTGGCCCATGCCACCGAGGTTAACAAGTTGTCGGGACAACTTGAAGCCTTGGGCAACAACCTCGCCCAGGTGAACAAGAATTCCAAGGAGCAGCAGGACCATCTGTCAAATGCGGTCAAGCTAGCCCAAGAGACGCTTGCCAGCCACCTGGATGAGGTCAACGCTATCCATGAGCATGTCCTGGGTAAGACCTTTTTCCTTCATTTCCTTGTTACCTTGAATCCTTGAGTCTCGAACCACAATGTGTAACTATTGTTTGCATTATGCAGTGCCGGCTTGCTTAGGCGATGACGTGGATACAACGCCGCGCCTTGCCCGAATCTTGAAGGTTGGCGAAACAGTCAACCAGATTGTCGGCGCGGGCAAAGCGTTTGCCGCCAAGTTCTACCCTGGCGATAACAGGGATCCCATCAACTTTGATGCCTTGCCGGAGCTACTGGAGAAGGCGGCTGCCGAACATGATGGCCTGCTACGATCATCTGCACGAGGCGGAGCCAAGTTGGTCTTGGCGTTGACGTCGGCGTGGTACCCGGAGGCTGATATTCATCAAGTCACCGAGTACTTCCCGACTGAAGACGAGAACAACCAAGCCATCGTGATGCAGATGTGCTGCGGGCTGTTCTGGGCTACGCAACCCGTGTTGCCAACATGGTGGACATCTAAGTTCTACAAAGAACACCCGGATCCTCATGTTGCCGTAGCTGACCCCTCCTTGGCGGATCCCGAAGTTGCTGGAGGCGATGAAGGCGAAGCCGCGGCTGACGAGCGTAGCCCCCAGGATGGCGGAGCCAGCCCCAAGGATGTCGGCGTCAGCCCCCAAGACCTCCAAGTGGCCTTCACCAAGGCAGCGACTCCTTAGGCGCTTTCCCCTGCAATAGTACCAAGTAGATGCGTTAATCTGTAACGCGAAAAAACTTTGTTTCATTTTGGTATGTACATATGTTGGGCCAACTTTTATGCTACACTTGGTGGTAGGCTTATTTAAGTGGCCCGCCTTAATATGCATCTTGTTTGTATGTTTAGCTATTTCATATGTTAGCGAAACCTCATCACAGTTTCTTCAGCTGAGCCAACCAGGTGCAATACCAATTAGTTTAGACTCAGAGACCAAAGCCGACATGTTGGTGCCAAAGACATACTACTAGGCGACCCACACACAAACAGGCAGATAACAATGCTAGGCGGTGCAAAGGTTGTTTCTTTTTTAGCCGGCAGACGGCAAATGTCAAAGAAGTTGGAACCTTAGCACGGAGCAAAAATATTTTTTGGTAACTTTTATGACAACAGATATATGATTGCGAGAAAAGGCAAAAGATGGCATGATCCCAAAACTGAATGAGCAAACCACAACTTTTATTTCATAATCATATAGTACTTATTACAATTTGAAAATTGCTAAGTGTAAAAAGGACGTAGCTGCTCAATGTTCCAAGGCCGCTTGGTTTCGTCATACTTGTCGTCAACCTTCCTCTTGCGCTTGCGCCTCGTTTCATCTTGTAGCCATCTTTTGCGTCCACCAAGTAATAGGATCCATTGAGCAACGCCTTACTGACCACAAAAGGTCCTTCCCATGGCGGGGATAACTTATGCAAGCCTTTCCTGTCTTGGATTAGGCGGAGGACCAGGTCACCAACTCTAAAACTATGTTGCCGATCTCTTTGACTATGATACCGCCGCAATCCTTGTTGATAGATGGCAGACATGCGAGAGCAACATCGCGCTCTTCATCAAGTAGGTCAAGGCCATCCTGTCTTGCATCTTCTGCGTCTTCTTGGACGTAGGCTTGAATTCTGGGAGAATCGTACATCATGTCGGATGGCAACACTGCTTCTGCGCCATAGACTAAGAAGAAAGGAGTGAATTTGGTTGATCTGTTTGGGGTTGTTCGTAAACTCCAAAGGACAGATTGTAATTCATCCACCCAAGCCCCAGCTGCCCTGTGCAAAGGTACTTCGAGACGAGGTTTGATGCCCTGCAGGACCAAACCATTTGCACGCTCTACTTGACCATTTGCCTGCGGGTGTGCTACTGAGGCAAGATCTAGGCAGATGCCACGCTTATAGCAGTATTCCTCGACTTCGCCTTGCGACAAGTTAGTGCCGTTATCGGTGATAATGCTGTGAGGCACCCCGAACCGAGAGATTATTCCCCACAGAAAGTTTGCGGCTGTGGCGCCGTCTAGCTTTTTGATAGGTTTAGTTTCAACCCATTTGGTGAACTTGTCTACAGCCACAAGCAAATGTGTGTAGCCACCAGGTGCCGTCTTAAATGGACCAACCATGTCCAAGCCCCAGACTGCGAAAGGCCACGTGATGGGTATTGTCTTGAGCTCCTGAGCCGGCATGTGTGGTTGTCGGGCATACAGTTGGCAGCCCCTGCATGTTTTGACAATTTCCTCCGCGTCAGCTTTGGCTATCAACCTGTAAAAACCTTGCCGGAAAGCTTTTGACACAAGGGAGCGGGATGAAGCATGATGTCCACAAACTCCAGCATGTATCTCCTCCAGCAAGCCTTTGCCCTCTTCTGGCGAAATGCAACGCTGGTAAACATTAGTAGTGCTACGCTTGTACAATTCGCCATTTATGATTGTGAATGCCTTGGCTCTTCTTATGATTTGCCTTTTCAAAACCTCATCGTCCGGCAACTCCTGATTTGTCAGGAAGTCCAGATATGGCGTTGTCCAATCCGGCTTCACCAGGTAGACGGCATAGCTAGCCGCCTCTACTGGCTCTGCCGCCTCTGGGTCAAGGAGGTATGCCCCTTTTATTGACGGCTTGTGCAGGTGCTCTTGGGATATGGCGGACCTCGTAGCCTAGGAAGCATTTAGCGAATTCATCAACGGTAGCATGGTATGTCGCCATTGTCTTACTTTTTGCGTCCCAGGTTCCACGTGTCAGTTGTGCCACCAAGTCTGAATCTCCATAACAGAGGACGCGTTGGACGCCTAGTTCTTTGGCGATGTGTAAGCCGTGAAGGAGTGCTTCGTATTCTGCAACATTGTTTGTTGTCTTGAAGTGAATTTCTAGCACATAGCTAAGCTTGTCTCCTTGCGGGTTTCTCAACACAATGCCAGCCCCCGAGCCCTGAAGCATTTTTGATCCGTCAAAGTGCATGATCCAATATGTTTCTTCAGGGAGAGGTACTTTATCCATAGCTTCTGTCCAATCTGCCACAAAATCTGCCAAGGCTTGAGACTTAATGGCATTTCTGGGCTTGTACGTGATGTTGAAGGCGGCGAGCTCAATGCCCCACTTGGCTACTCGGCCTGTAGCATCCGTATTGTTGATTATATCACCCAGAGGCGCCTTGCTCACAACCGTGATTGAATGTTCCTGGAAGTAGTGTCGTAACTTTCTGGCGGCGTAGAAAACACCATAAACCAGCTTCTGGTAATGCGGATAACGCTGTTTCGAGGCAGAGAAAACTTCACTGATGAAGTAAACCGGACGTTGTTCCGGGATCTCTGATTTTTCCGTCTTGCGTTCCACTACCAGGACAACGCTGACAACTAAGTTGGTTGCCGCGATGTAAAGCAGCATTGGTTCCTGCGATCGAGGAGCTGCTAAGATTGGGGCAGACGTTAATGCTTCCTTGAGTTGTTGCAAGGCGGCATCTGCTTCGTCTGTCCACTCAAAATTGTCGGATTTCTTCAAGAGCCGGTAGAGAGGCATTGCCTTTTCTCCAAGGCGGCTAATGAAACGACTGACGGCAGCCGCCGAACCGGCAAGTCTCTGCACGTCCTTCAGGTCCTTGGGCCTGGATATGTTAAGGATTGCCTTGATTTTTTCCGGGTTGACCTCTATTCCTCGTTCGGAAACGATAAAGCCGAGCAGCTTGCCGGCCGGAACCCCAAAGACGCATTTCTTCGGGTTGAGTTTCATCTTATATACCCGGAGGCTATCGAAGGTTTCTCGTAAGTCGTCTAGCAATCCGCCTTCTTTTTAGACATGACGGCAATGTCGTCTACATAGACGTGAACATTGCGGCCTATCTGCTCGTGAAGGCATCTTTGCATGCATCGCTGATACGTTGCGCCGGCATTTTTTAGGCCGAAGGGCATCGTGATGTAGCAGAAGGTCCCGTAGGGCGTAGTAAACGCTGTTTTGAGTTGGTCAGATTCACGCATTTTAATTTGGTGGTATCCGGAGTACGCATCCAAAAAGCACAGCAGCTCGGAGCCGGCTGTGGAGTCTATGACTTGATCTATACGTGGTAACGGAAAGTGGTCCTTAGGACAACACCTGTTCAAGCCGGTATAATCAATGCACATTCTCATTTCCTTATTGGGTTTTGGAACCAGTACAGGATTTGCCAATCAATCAGTGTGTACTACCTCCCTAATGAACTTAGCTTCTTGCAACTTGATGATCTCCTTCCCTATTGCCTTCCTCTTTTCTTCACCGAAGCGTCTTGTTCCTTGCTTGACTGGCTTGGCTCCTTTGTAGACATTAAGAGAGTGCTCGGCAAGTTCCCTTGGTACACCTGGCATGTCGGCAGACGACCATGCAAAGATGTCCCCATTCTCACGGAGGAACTCGACGAGCGCGCTTTCCTATTTGTCATCTAAGCCGGATCCGATGGTGACTTGCTTAGAGCTGTCACCTTTCACCAGATCCACCTTCTTTGTTTCCTCGGAGGCCTTGAAAGTCTTCTTTGGCTCGGCTGTCTTCACGTTTTCCGGCAACTGGGACGTATCAGTTTCTTTCTTCATCATGGCCAACTCCTCTACATGGAGGACGGCCTCGGCGAAGGCGGCATTGCCATGTTCGCACTCCTTTGCTTTCTTGAAGTTGCCATTGACGGTGATGGTACCGTTGGGTCTAGGCATCTTCAACTTATTGTAGATGTTGCACGGCCGAGCCATGAACTTGGCAAAAGCTGGCCGTCCAAAGATGGCGTGGTAAGCACTCTTGAAGGGGACTACTTCAAACCTGAGATACTCCGAACGGTAGTTTGACTCAGGACCAAAAGTAACCTCAAGCTTGATGCTTCCCATTGACTTGGCCTGCTTTCCCGGAACAATGCCATGAAACTTGACTTTGCTGTAATCAAGCTGGCTTTCCGTCAAGTTCATGCGCTTCAGGGTTTCCTCATACATGGTGTTGAGGCTGCTGCAGCCATCCATCAACACCTTGGTCAATCTGAAGTTGTCGACAATTGGGTCGACGACGAGGGCATACTTGCCAGGATGCGACACATGGTCCGGGTGGTCGTCCCTATCCCATGTGATTGCCTTCTCGGACCAGTCTAAGTACTGAGGATTATCAGGCACTGTAGCATTGAGCTCGCGCAGCTCCGCCTTCTCTTCCTTTGCCAAAGGAGTGCTCAAAAAGCAGACCAGTTGGCCATGAACTTTGGGATACTTTTTCTCCTTGCGTGGCGGCTTAGGGTCCTCATCCCCCGACATGGAGACTACCTCAACATCATCTTCCTTCCTTGTTTTCTCAGCTTTCTTGCGCTTTTTCGGCTTCCAGCCAACCTCAGGGTCTTTCTTGGCATCATCTCCATGAACCGGCATTCCCCCAGTGTGTGGTTAACCTTACCCAGCGACGCATGGATTGGGCAGGGTAAGGTTTTGCCTGTTCGTAAGTCAGGCGTTGCTTGCTGGAGCCGCCTTCTTTACCCTTTCCTTTCCACTTACGACTTCCGCCTTTGCCTTCGAAGGCGGCGGCGACCTCATTTGATGGTCCGGCTTTGTCGTCCTGGGGGCCTTGCGTTTATGACTTACTCGCTTGCTGGGTGCCATGTCATGAGTGCCTTCAGCATCGCGTGCGTCGTCATCTGCCTGTGCGTACATGGATGCTATTTCCAGCATGGCTCCGAGGTCCTTGACTTGCATGCATACTAGCTTGTGTCTGAGACTCGAACCCTTCAGGAGGCCAGTGGTGAAGGCATGGATTGCTTGATTATCGTCCACGTTTTCACAACTTGCCTTTGTTTGGATCCATCTTGCCAAGAAGCTTGTTGCAGTTTCATCCGACTTCTGCACACAGTGAACCAAATCTGTATAAGTGCCTGGTCGCTTGTATGTGCCCTGGAAGTGTTGTGTGAACACCTTTTCCATGTCGAGCCAGCTATGAATTGACTTCTCCGGCAAGTTTTCGATCCAGCTTCGGGTAGTCCCCTCGAGCATGAGGGGAAGGAAGCGCGTGGCGACAAGGCCATTGCCTCCGGCAATTTCGACGAACAACGCGTAGTCTGACAGCCATGAGTTTGGCTTGTCCGCGCCGTTGTACCTTTATTGAGTTTTTGACACAGATGTCATGTCTCGAGGTATCTGAACGTTGCGGATGGCTGAGCCAAAGCACACAGGGCTGAGGTAGGCGTCCTCTTTTCCTGCCTTGATGTCATTGAGACGGTGACGCGCGTCACCTGGAGCGAGCTTCCTGTTGGATCTGTCAACATGAGGCTCGTCCTGCGCTGCCCGGCTATGCCGAGGCTCGTTGTTGTGTCCCCGGCTTCCGCCTTCATGCCTGGGCACTGGCGGTGGAGACGGTGTGCGGTCCCTGCTTCTTCGTGGCGGCGGGGCGTTGTCGCGGTTTCTGCCACTCCTTGGCGGTTGCTTGCTTCCCCTGCTTCCGCCTTCATCCCGCTTAGGCGGTGGAGGAGGCGAGGCTTCCCGCCTGTTGCCGGTTCGAGATGCCTCGTCACGGTGCCTCTTGGGAGGCGGTGACTTGCGCGGTTCCTTATCGTTGCTCTGGTTCTTCCCCTTCCCATGGCTGCTGGAGCCGGATGGATCCTCGGGTTGGCCACCAGCTGCCACCTTGCAGGCGTTGGATTTGGACTCCAGCTTTCCTCCTCTTGCGTCCGCCATGTCGGCGTGAGAATCAGCACGGGCCTGCTGCTCTAAAGCTTTGTGAGCAAGGATCGAGGCGTAGTAGATCTTCTCGTCCTTGTCGTAGTCGTCATTGTTGAGGATGTCCAAGGCGGCCGCAGTGTTGAGGACAGGGGTGCAAAGGACAACGTCCCCGTTCTTGTCCTTACGCTACGGTGCTGAGGCCCACTCGAAACCAAGCCTTTGGGCAGGGGATTTGAAGCTGTCGGGTGACCGAGCCCTGCCCTTCCTGCTTTTCTTGTCTACCACATGTCCTGCCGGCTTGGGCAATGGAGTTGTGGTGAAGAGGTTACGCTTGGGGTCTAACTTGGCGGTTATCTTGGCGTTTTCTTCCTTGGCTTCTTTCAGCAGTCCCTCAACCTCGGCTTGCTTGCCTTTGAGGTACTCTGTTTGCTCCAACAAAGTGCTGCGGAGCTTCTCCAAATCATCCGGATTAGTTTTATCGGTCACCGGCGTGTGCAGGATTTTCGCCAATGCCGCCATGTTCCCTGTCTTGCTGGGCTCGCCTTTCTCCAGAATCCTCTTCTTCGGAGCCGGCGGGGGCTCCGGAAATAGTGGGTCGGTTGCCGGAGCCCCAGCGTTGGCGGCATCTGTTGCTACCGCCTGAGCTGAAGGCGTACCGTTGACATCCGCCACAAAGACCTGCTGCATGTTGACGGATGAGCCTGTAGCCGCCTCAGAAGGCGGAGACTCGGGTGCATTGAAACACCTTTGGATCCGTTGCTCAAACATGCTTGCAGAGTCTTCCTCGGAGTCAGAGTCTACGTTGACGTGAACAGTAGATCTGGATCCGGCATCCGACATGGCCTCGTCCTGCAACGCAGGGAGGATTGATTCGGGATCATTGTGATCAGGCTGGGAGTCGGATCCCAGTCCTGTCATGCCGACAAAGTGTAGATCTGAATCTGCGGACTCCTGGGAGGAGGCGGATTCAGATCCGTCTTGAACGTAAGCTTCCTGATTGTAGGGCAGGTGGGATGGCGAATAAATTCGCGGCAACCCATACGCCTCAGATGTGTAGCCGATGAATACATCGACGCCGCCAAACGGCACAACCCCACATCCGACAATGTAGTCGTCCGCGGGGATATAGGACTCATCACAGCTGATGTAGTGATTGTTGTCGTAGCGCGTGGCGTGGCCGACGGCGATGGTTTCGCCGATGCCGCCTAGGGTTCCCGCCTGGAACGTGACGCCTGACGCCTTAGGCCCCACGGTGGGCGCCAACTATCGTTGTATCAGCATCTGAGATAGGAGATGGGGTCCTGCTAGCCGAGGGTGAACGTAGGGCAAGAAGGTGGATGTCGTCGAGGTCGGGATCGAACAAGGCAGTTTACCCAGCTTTGGATCTCACGACGGTGGCGAGATCCTACGTGCTGCTATAATTCACTATAATGGCAATAGCCTTGGTCGGGTTACAATGAGTTGGTTGTGTATGAAAGTATGAAAGTATGCCCTAAAGGCGTCCCGAGGTCCGGCTTATATAGGCAGCCGGACCTAGGGTTACAAGGTGATTACGTATCCGGCAAGCACACAGAGTACTAAACCTAGCCGGCAAGTCTGCCGCCTTCCGTCTTGGTCTTGGTGGCTTCATGGGCTTCAGTCTTGGGCCTCCTCCTTGCCGGCATCCGCCTGACTTGGTCGTCAGCTATCTGGGCCGCCCGGTAGGCAAAGCTTTTACCACCACTGCGGGCCACCCTGGACTAGCCGGATTGATCCATGCTGGTGATACCCCTAGTCGGTATATCCCCAACACCATGAAAGTCAAAAGAAAAATACTTGCACATTTTTTTGTTCAAAAGCTAAATCATTGACACTGCTGAATGTGTTTCTAGAAAAAATTTGTGACCAGGGCCAACAGGTTGAAATGAAAGGTTTGGGACTGAGAACATGAGGTCCCAAGTACTTGCAGTCTTGCACCATTTTAAGCCTGAGAAGAGAATATAAACAGAGGTGGGATTATAAGTTGTGCTTCTGGATAAGATTGATACATCCCAGTCCGTGGCTGCAACTTTGTTAGTATCTTTTTTGCGGGGAAACTTATTTGAATATCCTAGTGGCCAAATTAAAAGATCAACACATCGCCATTTCTCATGCACCTCATCAATCAACAACCAAACTAACCCCCTTCAGAAGTTTTATTTGTTGAGTCATTATTTAGTTATGCAGAGACAAAAATATCATGTAAAATGAGCTACAAAGAACTCATGCATTGGACATCTAGCAACTATAGGAGTTTGAGTCACAACCTGCAGACGGGATCTGGCTGGATCCAAGCCATGGTGGAAGAACACAGGGCATGAAGGAGGGGTTGCCTGATCTTCTATCCGCATAGCTCAGCATCACCTGGTCCTTATCCATGTCCACGAGGAAGACGACTCGGGGCGTATTCTCAAGAGTGGTAATGGTAGCCGATAGGTAGACCCAATTGTGGTTGAGTGGATCAAGAAACCCAATGTGTGGCGTGTTCCCCTCCTTTAAGGGCAGCCACGGGTGGGGGAATGATCCCTGGAACTGGAAGCCGCTGAGGTCTAGCCGGTGCTCCAGCGTCCAGCCACCCATGTCCTCGTCGTTGAGCACGAAGGTGCTGAGCACGAACGATTCCTCTCGAGAGACCTCGATGTAACGCAGCCGCCCTTCGCTGACACACAGGCGGCGGTGCATCGATGTAGCGCAGCGGCAGGGACCCCGGCAGCCGCAGGCGTCCTGTGCTGCCGCTGCAGGCAGCACACTGTCCGTTGGCAGCTCGACGAAGCAGAGCTCTGGGCGGTCGCTGAACGGGTCGGTGGAGATCGCGCCACAGGTGGCGTCCAGCCACCACAGGCGGCCGCCGAAGGCCACGACGTCCCGGTCCAGCACCATCTGCTGCGCGAGTGGCGGCGAGACGGCCACGGTCTCCCACTCCCCTGTTTCCGAGAGAAAGCGGACCATCTGGCTCCCCTGCAGCTCGGCGACGACGAACCGGTCGGGCGGCCCGTCGCGGCCGCGGTCGGCTCGGGTGAGGAGGCCCATGTGGGTACCGCACATGACCTCCCTCACATGGTCGGAGACGACGTCCGGGAGGCGCGACAGCTGGCCGGTAACAGGGTTGCAGACGAAGCGCATGTCGTCGGGGACGTGGTCGTCGTGGTCGGTTGGTTTCTCGGGGAGCCGACCGGCGCGGTGCCTGGCGAAGATGGGCGACGTCATGCTCATGCGCAGCTCGGAGTAGGAGAGGAGGAGGAGGCCGTCGCCGCTCGCGGCGTAGACATAGCCGGGAAACAGCTGGAGCTGGATGACGCCGCTGCCTGGGTTCGGGCTGGGACGGCTGGCGTTGGCCTTGACGAGGTGCCTCGGGACAAGAACATCGGGGATGTGCGGTGGGTCGTCGAGGCGCACGGTCGCGCCCGGCGCCGCCCCTTCGACCGCCGTCAGCGTCATGCGCTTGATGATGGCCCACGGAGGGTGCGTGGCAACCGTGGCGAGGGAGCGGCGGAGGGGGCCGGAGATGGCGGCGGCGGTGGCGGAGAGGCCTAGGAGGCGGCGGAGAGACATCGCGGTGCCTTGAAGCTGGCTGTGTGAAGTGGGGAATCGCTACTTCACAGTTTCACGACTGGTCTTGTCGTGTGCGCAGAACAAATTCAGACTTCGGTGACAGGACGATAGGTACCGTGCGGTCGTTCCACGGGAAGAGAGATAGTGGGACCCATAGGTCAGTCAGATTGGTCTACTGCAGTGTAG
This sequence comes from Poa pratensis, assembly GCA_947311845.1. Classification (NCBI taxonomy): domain Eukaryota; kingdom Viridiplantae; phylum Streptophyta; class Magnoliopsida; order Poales; family Poaceae; genus Poa; species Poa pratensis. The sequence continues at coordinate 47,032,891 of CAMZMU010000036.1, forward strand.
TCCACGAGCTAGTTTCCGTATTTGAACGGTTGTACACTGCACGACTTTTTGTAGAAGCCGAGGAAGCCGATTTCAGTGTTTGAACTTTGAACTGCTGTCGCGAGCTCAACGGCTACCATTTTCCCGCTGAAATGCTCTTGGCCTTGGTCTGTGCCTGGGCCTGGGCCTCCCTATCCCGGAGCCCATCTGCGATGCTATACAACCCAGTCTAGTAGACCCATTCAACCTTCGAAAACAGCGAGAACGGAAAACACTTTGCTCCAGAGTTACAGTGCTCTCTATTTTAAAAAATTCAAAATCATATTTATAAGTATTAGAAAATCTGTAAAAACATTCTGCATGTTGACAATTATGTATCCCATAAACGTGCAAAATCATGGTTTAAAAAACAAGATATCCTGAGCTACACAAAAATAACAAACCTTGTATATTTTGGAGATTTGAGAGTGTGTACATTTAGATCCACGGATATGTCATTTATGTGTAGATCAGAATATAAACTATTTCAAATCGATATTTTGCATGTTTGTGGGATATATTATTGACAACATGCAGAATTGTTTTTAGATTTTTTTTAACTTATAAATGTGATTTTTGAATTTTTCAAATAGAAGGATCACGAGAGCTCAGAGTAAGAAATCTCAACTCGAGATGGCGTCGCTTTTTTCTTAGGCTCAACTCCAGTGGTCGATCATCTTAGTTCAAAATAAAAGTAGTGAGTAGGTCGCCCACTTCGTGCACTGCTAGATTAGGACCCCAGCCGTGCGATGCCGACCCTGGAAAAAAATCTCCATGGCCTAGTCACCACACACGGCTCCACGTGCCCACCCACTTGTTGTCAATTATCATCATACTCGGCCATGCCAGTCGAAGCTCAAACTTCGGCGAGAGGCCATGGCTCGTAGCAGCGAGTCCGCTCTTTCAAAAACGGCCTCGCGCTTCGCTCGCGGCACGACTTGCAAGTACGTGCCCCACGTCGCTCCTCTGTGAGTTACGGCCATCGCCGGAGAAGGCGTTAGTCGCCGATGCAACCTTGGTAGCAACCTTGAACAGTTGTCGACCATTGGATGAGCTCAACGCACCATTTTCCCGCCGAAATTCTCTGGGCCTGGGCCTCCCTAGCCCGGAGCCCATCTGCGATGCTATGTAGTACAATGGGAAAACGGAAATCACTAGAAAAAGGGTTCCCTTTGCGAAGGGAACCCAGCGAACCGTGGCGTGATGACAAGTGTCAGCTTCTCCCTTCACGCGGTACCCCGTGGGTGCTTAAATATGTGACAAGTGGCAGCACGAGAGAGTTTTTGTGGGATTTCTGTTTCTCCGTGCGGAGGGTTGTATGTGCATTTATTTTGAGATTCGTTTTTAAAAAATGAAATATCTTGAGAACCGTTTATGCAAATTACGAACCGTTTTCATTTTTGAGCTCGTCGTGTCGAGATCTTCAAAACTAGATCCCATATTGATAGGTTTCGACGAACTTTTTTTTGTATTCCCGGTCATGTATAGTTTGTACAACTTATTTTGTATAGTTCGTACTCCCACTTCTCTCTACTTTGTACTTCCTGTTTTCTATACTTTTGTATGATGAGAGAGAAGGGATAGTGAGGTGGGAGGACAGCTTTTTCCTTTTTATTTTTCTAAATCGAATTTTTGAAATGAAATATCTTGAGAACCGCTTATCCAAATTACGAACCGTTTTCATTTTTGAACTCCTCGCGTCGAGATCTTCAAAACTAGATCCCATATTGATAGGTTTCGACGAACTTTTTTTTGTACAACCTGTTATGCATAGTTGTACAACCTGTGTCTGTGTAGTTGTACAACATGTGTCTGTACAAACTGTGTCTGCGTAGCTGTACAACATGCGCCTATATAGTTGTACAACTTGTGTTTGTACAACATGTGTCAGTCTAGTTGTACAACCTGTGTGTGTACAATCTGTGTCTGTCTAGTTATACAACATGCGTTATGTAGTTATACACCCTATGTCTGTATAATTGTACAACCTGTGTCTGTACAAACTGTGCATGTATAGTTGTACAACTTGTGTCTCTTTAGTTGTACAACTTGTACGAGAACTTGCCTGTGGCAAGATGGTTAGTTGGGTGGTTGTACCCCTAGCCCACCAGAGTTCAAACCCCAGGTTTGACGCTGGTGTTTCTCATTTAAGGCGGAATATTCTTCAGTGGGAGGCGACGTTCCCGTCGACAGCGAGGCGCCCGTGGTGACTTCGTCAATCTCAAGACTCGACCCGCCGACTCAGTCTCTCGGAGGTGCTCATAGGGGTAGGGTGTGCGTGCGTGCGTTCATAGGGGTGAGTGTGTGCGCGTGTATATGAGCGCTTGCGTTGTACTGTGTTTCGCAAAAATAGTTGTACAACTTGTACCTGTTAGTTGTACAACTTGTTAGTCGTACAACCAGTAACAGTATAGATATACATCTATTTTTTGTACTACCAATAATTCATACTTTGTATTTTTTTAATTTTTTTATGCATGTACAACTAGCGTACGTGTCTAAAAGGAAGCAGCAGCTTCTGTACATCCGTATAACCATCTCCTGTACGTCCGTCCGTCGCGAGCGCTTCGTACGAGCGGGCTTCCTGCCTGCCGTTCCGATGGATCCTATTGAGCTAGCTAGCTCGCGATTGCACGCCGGATGTACAGAGCGGGGTTCGTACGTAGGGGGCTTGGCAAGATGCGTGCTGCTGCGTTCGTCGCGTGATCGAAGGAAAGTGACAGCGACGTGACCAAATTTGCTTCCGCCTCGTCCGGCCTTGTTGGAGGGCAACACGTGGCGACAGTAGAGTAGCGCGGAACGCACAGATCGACCTTCGCGAAGGGAACCCTGTGGCTAACGATACCTTGCGAAAACACACCACGGCCCGGATACGAATACATGTGACGGTATCGAGTCCGGCCGGAAACGTATAAAAAAGGTGATCGGTCGAGCGGCCACCATAATTCACCCGAAATCGAAATCTCTCTCTGGCGATCGAATCTATCGATGGCGATGGCGGCGATTCGACACGCGACTAACAGACTTGCTTGCCAGCGACCGCCGGCGATAATACACAGGGCTGCCGTTGCGGAGCAGCCACGGCGGCTGTTGCATCGCGGCTCGTCGGCAGTAGGCCGCAACTTCTCTCTCGCCCACGAGCAACGCTGGATGTTGCCGAGGCCCATCTACGCCCGTCCGCCTTCGGTCGTGCGCACCTATTCTAACCAACAATTTCCCCCCTTCTACGTAAGTGGTTCGCTAATATATAGGATCAGATCTCTCTCTCTTCTTTTTATACTTCCATTGTCGAGTTTCCACATGGAAGTGCACTGCATTGTACAGTATGCAAAGAACTCATGTCTCACCAAACTAACTAAATTAATTATGTGTCTGTCCTAAAGAAGCCAAACCGGACTGCCAAACTGGTCAGGTTTGCTGCCGGGAGGCTTAGTTAGTGTTTATTATGGCCACTCTCAACTTGTGGTTATTATTTAATTTCAGCGCGGTGAACCTGATCCAAACTCGTTTATGGAGAAGGCCAAGGAAATCTACAAGGTACGCTTTTTCAGAATTTCGGTGCCTGCTATATTTCCCTGGAATCTACTGAGTGAAATATGATATTTGGACGCAGTGTTACGACCTGACTATGCAGCTTTTTGAGAAGTTCTCATATAGTCTCTTGAAACTGTCACTTGCTGTGGCTGTTGTGGTAGATTGTTGTACGTCTCAATATCTTTATCTGATATGGCGAGTTATGGTGAGATTTAATCGTGCTCTTTCAAAATGGCATCGATCTGTATAGAGAATGATTTAATTAGCTTATGTGGTATTGCATTTGCTTTGTTATGTGTTCAGGTGGGACTCGATCCTCCTGAAAAATGGCTTCCTAAAGGCGGAAAAGAGGTTACGTGCTACGCGTGCGGTCAAGCCTTAGGCGAAGGAATGCACAAGCAGCAGCAGAGGACGGAATAAGATGGCGACGGGTGTGCGTTGTGAGTTAAGTTAAGCTGACATGTGGTGGTGGCATACGTGTTAGAAGTGGTTACTTTTGACAAGCGTGTAACTGAAAACAGCACGACTGAACTGAGGAATTGACCACTGATCCCTCCTATCATATCTCAAGTGCTTATTCTTCTTCAAGACAGCTCGTTTGATCTTGATCTCACACTAGCAATCATATATATTTGCAAGAGTGTAGTAGGCTGAATCTTCGTGAACACTTGGAATTGTGTCCGCTGACTACTGCATGTACTGTTTAGACTTCAAGAAACCAATTCCTACTTTGTACTATTAATACCACTTTTTCCAACTTCATTACCAAATAGAGGTTATAAGTAGTTGTATGTGAATCTTAATCTGGTTGCTAATATGTTTAGTTGTTCGGATTGGGGTCTCTGGATGTGTTTGTGTCGGTATCTCTCTATCCTCCTATAGGTCTCTGGATTTGTTTGTGTCAGTCTATCTCTGCTGAAAATATATCCCAGTGTTCTTTTGAAATAAAAAATATCTGAATTTTTTATTTTAGCCTGACATATGGTTTAATCATTGGTTGTCGGGAAAACCCGGTTCAGTGACACAACACAACACTACACTACATATTGCCCTCAAGGTAATACAACAAAAACATTGTTAATATAATATTACAAACTTAATATTATAAGCTAAAAGTGTACATATACTTTCGACATCGTCCTCGAGTTTCTGGTAATTCTGATACAATTTGAACCAACTTGACGATACAAGAAATTGTAGACTTAGGTCCATATGAGCTCAACAACTTATTTAAGACTAACTACAGTTGCTCAGCTCAGAAAACTACTAAATATGCCTACAGCTTTGGCGAGCGGAGCTCTTCAAATTGTTTCATCACGCGCTGCTCAAATTTCTCCATCGTATCCATGATATGGCACGTCTGCACACTAGACTTGAACGGTGTCGTGGTCTCCTCCCTCCAAATCAACCAACCTTAGGTAAGGAATTATGCTGATCAACCTTGAAATCAATTGGCGACCATCGCCTCAGATTTTCTAGGTACGATCGAGAGGTTGCAGAAACTGCCACAGATCGAACAACTCTAATACTAGATTGTGATGTCCCTTTCGTGGAATGGGAATTCCTACCGATTTGGGTTTGGGACGAACGTCACTAGATAACCATGGAAAATGGATCTGGGAAGGAGAAAAGGTTTGTGAAGCAAGCAAGGGGAGCAGGGTGCCAGCGTGAGAGCAGAGAGGAAGAGTAAATTGCACCGATGGTATAACAAGTGGTTTTGCGGCTACACTTAGGTCACTCAACTGAGAAAAATGACGAATCCGTCTCTAAACTGGACAAGCGTGTGCACTTTGGTCACTGGTGCGTTTGCTGACTGATTTTTGACCGAAAACGGTTCACGGCGGGTCCCATGAGGTCACTGCGGACCGTTATTTTGCACAAAACCGGTCAACGAACGCGCCAGCTGAGCTGTGCCTTGCGTCAGGAGTGCAGGACTGACGGGGGACAATCGCAAATAAATAGATGGGGAGTGTTTTACATGACCGACAGAACCAAGCAAGAGAGAACACGATTCAGCTGAAACCAACATGCAGGTAGCTAACGAGACATGCTTGCATCATTCATGCATATGTAAGTACTTCCCAAATCATATATGTCAATATATGCCAGATGCATCTGGGTTATATACCTAGAAATATATGCGTACAATATTGTCTCACTTCTCAAATCCAGGTCAATACAAATCATCCAACAAGTCCTTGGTACTGCTACCACAACATTATCTCATATATGTAAGTCTAGCTGGTAGGATGGAAGGGCATTATGTCTTCAACACGCCATGAGCAAGATCTAGCCATCAGTGGACGAGCCAAGGATAGTGACATCTGCCTTGACAACGCAGCTCGAGCCTACAAGATATCCTCCAGACGGGTCCTTGAGTTTCTCGAGTGCAAGGAAATCAGACCACCCCCAGCCGCCTGTACACACCCAGAGACCTGCATGCGGAAGCAGTAAAAGTAAGATCAACTGTAATAATGAGGTTACAATTTCTGGGTTTCTTGATTCACAGTTGCTAAGGAGAGCTGAACCTGCAGTTTTAGTCATGTGTTTCGCATTCGTTTGGTCCAGGATCGAGAGGGTCATTATGGCCACCTTCTTAGATTCAAGTGGGAGCTCCTTAGAGGCATCCAGGAACAAGAACAGGGAGAGGCAATCAGTGCTGCCCTTGTCGCCACGCGGATACATGCCGATGTACCTGTTGAGGAAAAAAAATGGCAAGTGACACTTCGAATATAATTGGGTACCCGTGAAAATGTATTTGAAGAATGTGGTTAGTTATTGAAATCAGAAAGTTGTGGCTGAACTTTGGACACAATTTGGTGGCATTACAATTGTAACAAAACAAAACATGACTTTCACACAAAAAGAATCTGAGAAAATAATCGATGGTATGTGGCACATACAAGAAGAACGGATGCACCAGATATATATAAAATAAAATTCTGTAATTTCCCTTTTTTGTTTCTCCTAAACAGCGTATTATATGACCCAATAGATTTGATTATAGTACTACAATTTTCGAATCTATTTTGGAATAAGTTTCGGTGCACCAAGCTTTGAAAACCCTTTTCTATTCAAATTGGAATGTGCTACCACTGGTTCCATGCTTACACATCAAGCGAAAATGTCCAGCTGAAATATCTGAAGTGACAATAGACCTTGCCTTGCACAAAACCTAGCCATCAGTAATGTCCACTAGCATAAAGCATTACAGAAAAGCCAGGTAACTATGAATTTAGTAAAGTAATTTGGTATGGTAAACTAAAGGATACGTACAAGCTAATAGGTTAGAGAAAAATGCATATTAGTTATATGAATCATTTGTGATGTAATTGGTAACAGGTCAATACCATTTATGTCCGCCAACTTCAAATGTAGGAGAACGAACAAAGTCCTTCATGTCCAATTCTACGAAATTGTTCATGGTCCAGGTGTATGTCCCTTTGATGAATCCCTTCTTCTGGACAAACAGCTTCTGAACTGTGGTAGCCTTGTTCTCAACCACAACAGCCTTCTTTTCAGGAGAAGAGACATCAATTTTTAATATCTTCACACCGAAGACACAGCCATCATCAACTAGAAAAGCAGATGATTTCAGTAGATCCTGAAGAGAAATCAAACATTCCTTCTTCGAGTAGCAATTCTTCAAATCAAAGTTATATTTAGCTGCGTTTAGGTAAAGGTTAGATGATTAGGCAAGAAGAACTTGAATGTAAGATGCAAAAATCACACTAACTTTCGTCCTAGTTAAGACATAAGCAGAAATCAAAGTAGTGAATCACATCCAAATAATGATTACCAAATTTAAAGAGAACATGTATATGTAATCTAGAAAGTTGTTCCAGTCAGAAGAGTGTTAAGCATGATGACAAACTTACACGACGACTTGCTAATGCGAAACACTTGTCATATTACAATAGATAATTGACTTGTAATGATGGAATTAATCAAATTTAGCAAACATTGGGGAATATGGACTCCTAACTGCAATAGGATGGATGTGCTTAAAAAGACACAATCATGAGACTACCTTGGCATCCACAATACATTCCTTTTGAATGGTTGTATATTGACAGCTCAAACATTGCATGCACTGTGTGACCTTGCTCCAACTTTTTTCTGGATAGCAAAAGAGAAAGAGCGACATATGGAGTTCCAGCGCCAGGCTTTACATGCATTGGATTCACATGCAAGTACCTGGTAAATGAACTAATCAGCAGAGATAAAGGAATTCTAGAATCATAGCTGGAGTACAAAAGAGGCCTATTTTATTCAATTCATGCATCATATCGAGCTTCAGCATTTGACTGCTTGTTCATGAGATTGTGACTGCTAATTTATTTCATTGAAATATGATTTGTGTGAAAACAACATCCTAACTTAATAAATTTTCTATTAAATCAAACAAACATGGCATTTACATCAAATACGTTAATTTGTAAAATTTACTTTTGCAATTACGGTGCATACCATTCAAACCCAGAGCAGTGAAAGGAAGCAGATGTTGCTGACTTAGCCCCCGTCTCAAGTAGCGATGAGAAGTCCTGAATCTTCCATTCCAAATCTGGAACATGGGTCTTTACTGGCAGAACACGACCTGAATTTTGCACAAGTACAATAACTCAAATTACAAAACAAAGCAAACATATAATGTGCTATGAGAAAATTCGTGTGCATGTTGCAGTTCCAAATAAACAGTCTACAATATCGAGTACCGGGCACCAAAAAATAGACAGCAACCTAAAAGTTTTTCTGTGTTCTGATTATATGAATCAAAATCTTGAATATGATTATCTGTGATAAGTGCCCTCTGATTAATTAGAATAGTTAGTCATGTCATCAGGCAGGGGTAGAACAAGGCAGAAGATACTTATACTTTCTTATCTATCAATATACTGTATTGTTGCTTCTCATCAATAAGACATCAAGACCAACAGCGTTCTGTTTCTAGAAAAGGAGAGTTATACACATGACTAGCTAGTCATCTCGCTAAGTCATCAACATGATGGTGAGGGCAAGTCCTTCCTCAGTTCAGAGTTAGGATTTCATATTCTCAGCCTGACAATTTACCAAGGAATTAATGCTCTAAATTGCATATGATGTCTTGTCTATAAAAGATAAAATCTGAACATCACGATTGACCAGACTTACATACCTATACTCCTGCAGTTGCCCATAGATCTGCCCTTCCTTTTCTCTCCTCTGCAAGTGAGATTAAATCATACTACACCCCTAAGAAAACATACATCTAAGAGAAAGGTAGCACATGTCATATGAAATACTACTACAAAAAAAGTAATTATCAGGCCATAATGCAGGGGAAAGAACATACAGAATCTTGAAAGGTCGAGGCGATCTTGGCCAAAACAATTACCACGGCATATCGAAACTATTAACCACGAAAATAAAGCAGGGAAGAAAGCCTAGAACTTGCACAAAAAAACCCTGAAACCCTGCTTCATGAGGAAGAAGAAGAAAAGCTGGAAGTCTGAAACCAGAAGACGGGATTTCCGACTAACAGGAAGAACGCGGAGGAAGATAGAGACCCGGATCTGGGGCAGATCGATCGTACCTCACAATGGCTTCCTTGGCCGACGACGCTTGGGTTCCCGGAGGTGCGAGCTAGCGGAATGGGGTTTTATCGAAGTAGAAGAGGGCGTTCGCCTATCCACACCCCAGCGTCACAAAGGAAAGAGTGGCACACAGAGCAAGAGCACTTTTCTCTCCTCTCCTCTCTCTCTCTTTCCGTCTCCTCGTCTCCTGCCATGTGCAAGGTTGCCATTCTCGTGCAAGGTCATTGCAGATTGCCACGTCCACCATTTTTACTTGTCTCTTCTTTCCTTCACCTCTCTCTGCTTTATGTCACCTTTAAGAGGTGGCACGAACATGCTGGTGGCCAGTAGGCACAGGGCTATAGCTCCTGTCCTTTTTTTTTCTTCTAAGGAACACTGAAATAGTTGGATAACTCTTTAGTACACATAGTTATCTTAAAGCGTCATGTTTATAACAAATATAACCGCGGGATAATCCGTCCAAAAATTAAGAGCCAGGGGCAAAATGAGCCCTACCATGTCTCTTTTTGAGATTTGGTTGTGGCCTCAATAGGACTATTTATTGTACACATATATTTAACATGTTTGTGGTGTCATGGTTTCGCAGCAAAAGGGGCAAAATGGATCCTAGCAAGCCTTTATAGGTTTGGAGGAGTGTCAATGACTCTATTTTAAAAGTGGTGTCTTGAGAGGGAAGAAATACATCCTCTTAATACATTAGGTGATTGGGTGGCTTAATTGGTGTCTTTTATAGGTGGAGATAGACACATACTACTTCTTACAGCCCTGGAAAAGTTAGACAATTTAGGCCCACATTTATTAGTATCACAAGAAACAAATCACCATGCCCTTAATCAATGTCATCCATGCAATTTGCATAGAAATATCCATGCACTTTCCTCTCCTTTCTCCTTCCGTTTCTTCTCTCACCAGTCACCAGCCATGTGCAAGGTTTGCCGTTCTTGTGCAAGGTCATTGCAGATTGTCACGTCAAGATTCTACTTGTCTCTTCTTTCCTTATCTCTCTGTGCTTTATCACTTTTAAGAGGTGACATGCTCATGTTTGTGGCTGGTGGGCTGAGGGCTATATAGCTCCTTTTTTTTCAAAGGAACACTGAAATCACCGAATATCTCTTTAGTATACCAATTATTTTAGAGTGTCATGTTTATAATTTATAATAAATATAACCACGGCATAATCCTACCGAGAATTAAAAGCGAGGGCAAAATGAGCCCTACCATGTCATATTAAGGTTTGGCGATGGCCTCAATAGTATCAATGACAACATGGCCTCAATAGTATGTGTTGGGTCCAAAGGACGATTTACTCTACAAAAATATACGATGTAAGTGGCGTCATGTTTTGCGTCCTTCGAGAATAAAGAGAGAGGGGCAAAATGGGCCCTAGCAAGAGTGTGGTGTTTTGTAGCTTGGCCTAGATGTAGCCCTATATTTCTCAAGCAAACAAACAACAAAACATATTGATTTCTCAAGCTACGGGACTACTCTTTGCAACCTACCTCTACCAACTAACTTCCATTCCTTGCAATGCTCTTTTATCTTGTCAGCAGTCAACCACGGAGAAAGCATCGTCATTTCGAAGACACATCGATCACGTTCTAACCACATGGAGCGAAGAGAGCAACACACCACAGAATTGAACCCTTTCCTCAGGAGTTCGGCTGCTAGGGCAGGTAGTGTGTGGCTAGAGCCATGGCATTTAGGCTCCATGACCTCGCCTTGGGCTCATCGCCGGGCTTTGTTTTTACCCTTTTTTTTTGCAATCTTGTATAAACTCTCAGAGCATCTTTACCGGCACCCCCAATTGAGGCCTAATTGGAGGGTGTCGGACATGTGTCCGGTCAATTGGGGGTGCAGCCCACAGCGGCGCACCCCAAAGGCCCACCCCCAAACGGCGAGCAACCAGTCGAACACCTTGCGGCCATATTTTGGTTCACATGCATACAAATTGAAATTGAAATTTAAACTAAAACGGATACGAAATGAAATGTAAACTACCGTTACAACAAAATCTAAACTAAACTCCGCCGCTTGGGCCAGCCTCGTCGTCGTGCGCGGCCGCGCGGCTCTGGGCTAAGCGTGAGAGCACACGCGCGCCTCTCCTGCCGGAGAATGCTCGCCGCCCGGCGCATGGTAACACGCTATGCCGCTGCCGCCTCCCTCGCTTGCGCCTGGTTCAGCTCCTCGTGGGCCTCCCGCTTGGCGAGCAGCTGGGAGACCGCATGCTCCAGGGCCTCCACCTGGGCGACGAGCTGCTGCTGCTCGGGCGCCACCCCCTGGCCATTGAGCTGCTCGTACGCCGCCCGCTCGGCGTCCATGAAGGCGCGGCAACGGGCATCCCGCTCCACGGTCTCGATGGATGCCTGGATGATGGTGGCCTCCACGACATCCCCAGCCGCCTCATAGCCGAGCCTGACCTGGCGGCTTGCCTACTCGTTGCCCAGCTCTCGAACGAGTTGGCGGCAACCACCTGGTCTGGCCACAGCGGCGGCAGTGCCTGCTCCAGCAGCGGCTCCTGCCCGGGGGTACGGCATCTCCTGCTAGGGCTCCTGCTCCTCCTGCTCATCCACGTCCACGTCATCCACCTCCGCCCAATCGAAGGCTGCTTGCAACTCTTGTGGAGGGGCTGCTTCCTCCTCCGTGGGGTGAGCACAGCGTGCCGCCTGGGTGAGGGTCGCCCATCAGGTGGCGAGGCGGCGAGGCATAGCGAAGGCGAGGGAGGCGTCGAGAGCGTCGGTGGATTATGGCGAGAGCGTCGGTGGTGGTGTGGGAAAATGGATACACGGCGGGGGGCTTTATATAGCCGAAGCCCACGGCGGAGGCTCTAGGCGGGAAACGGAGGCGGGAAGAGGAGCCGCTGGGCGGGAAGCGCCGGGTGGGTGAGCGCGCGTCGCGTCGGAGTTAATGGCGGTGACATGTCTCCTCTACGGTGGCGCTTGGGAAGCCGGGAAAGGCTGGGCGTCTACAGGCGCCGCCGTAAAAATGCGACGCGTGCGGCAGACGCTTCGCTGTCTCGTCCCTTCATCGCCTGCGGAAAGGCGTCGCCATTAACACGGGGCGGAACGGCCTTCTGCACGGCGCCTTAAACTCCTCATGCTGGAGTTGTCTCTATGACGGGTGGGCCACCCCTGTCAGAGGCCATGTCTGGCACCCCCGAGAGGGCCTCCAATGTTGGGGGCCCTTTCGGGGGTGCCGACACGATTTTGCTCGGGCCGACCCTTTGGGGGTGCCGCTGGTGACGGTTTTTACCGTTGGATCTCCAATGGGCCTTTGGGGGTCGTTTGGAGGGTGCCACTGGAGATGCTCTAATCATTCTAATAGAATGGGGAGCGCTCCGGGTATCCATTAAAAACATTGGAGGAAGACTGGTGCCGACCTTAGCTTAACTAGAATTCTTAGTTCACCTCATGGATCCATATAGTTAATGCAAACTGCAATTGTCCACATAGCACTTGCGGAAAGGGAAGAATGCGTTGCGCAATTTTTGGGGGCTGGGAGTTCACTATTCGTCCATTGGATCAAAAGGGAAATGGACGGCCATCATAAAAGAGCTCCTCAACAAATGGGTCATTAATCTCTTGACGAATAACCTAGAAATCATTTCTCAACTCCATGTAATTCATCTTTAATACCACAAGTTTTTAGCACTGCTACCACAGTCTCATGCATAACTCTAGCCAGTAGGATGAAGGTGCATCACCTCTCCATCAGGCCATGAGTAAAGATCTATCCATCATTGGATGACCCAAAGATGGTGAAATCTGCCTTGAAAACGCAGTTTGATTCAATAAGATAGCCCCCAGACAGGTCCTGAATTTCTTGAGTGGAATGAAGTTGGCCCATCCCCAGTTACTTCCGAACCCCGCGAGACCTGCAATCGTAATGTAAGTAAGATCAATAATCAGGGGAGTTTCAAACACTACTTTTTTTTGAATTACTCACAAGCACTGATAGTTGATAAGGAGAGTTGCACCTGAAGTTCTACTGAAGTATTCCCCATTCTTTTGGTCCTTTACGGATAGAGTCATTTCAACCACGCTCCTTGATTCGAGAGGCAACTTATTCGATGCATCCGTATAAGAACAGGGAGAGGCAATCAGTGCTGCACTTACCCCCTCGTGGATACATGCCAAGATACCTGTTCAAAAACATGTAAAGTGACGGTTAAAATATAATTGGATACCTGGAAAAAATTATTTCAATAATTTGGTTAGTTACTAAATTTAACTGGCTGCTGCTTACTAGAAACAGAGTTGTTTAGTTTCATGCTTAGAAATAAGGAAACAGGTAAGTATATGATAAAATGTATCATACAAATGTTTATATAAATAATATATTAAGTAGTTCATAATAAATGAATACCATTTATGCCCACCGACTTCAAATGTAGGAGAACGGACTAAGTTCTTCGTATCCAATTCAAGGAAGTTGTTCATGGTCCAAGTGTATGTCCCTTTCACGAATCCCTTCTTCTGGACAAACAAGTTTTGGATTGTGGTAGCCTTTTGCTGACCACAACTGATTTCTTTTCAGGAGAAGAGACATCAATTTTTAATATCTTCACACCAAAGACACATCTATCATCAACTAGAAAAGCAGACGATTTCTGTAGCTCCTGAAGAGGAATCAAGCATTCCTTCTTCGAGTAGTTATTTTCAAACCAAAATTGTAGCTAGCTGCATTTAGGTAAAGGGTTAGATAATTATCGGAAGAAGTACTTCCATGTAAGATACAAAGATCAAAAGTGATATATAACCAACTTTGGACCGAGTTAAGCATTTAAGCAGACATCAAAGTAGTGAATCTGATCCATGTAAATATTACCAAATTACAAGAGAATATGTATATGTAGTCTGTAATGCTGTTCGAGTCACAATAGTATCACGTATGACAAACATTGGAAAAGATCAACAGACAAACTTGAATTGGCAATGCAAAAACTATTGATCGTATTAGAGAACTTAATATTGGCTTTTAATGATTGAATTTATATCTACAAAATAGTACCATGAACACTCAGCTGTAATAAGATGAATGTGCTTTTCATAAATAAATTCATGAAACTACCTTTGCATCCACAATACATTTGATTTGAATGGTTGTATATTGAATACTCAAACACTGCATGCATCGTGTGACCTTGCTCCAACGTATATGGCGATAGCATAATACTAAGAGCAACATATGGAGTTCCACCACCATTTTCTTTATGCATTGGACTCACTTCCAAGTACCTGGTAAAAGAATTGATGAGCAGGAAACAAAGTCAGTCTAGAATTCATAACTGAACTAATAAAGAAGCATAATTTCTTCACGCCATGCCTCCTGTATATCTACCTTCATCGGCTGACTGTTTGTGTATGATGTTGTGATTGCTTATTTGATTTCACTGAACATGATTTTTATAATCAACATCACATATGAGATTAATATGGATGTGGATAAAGGATTTACTCTATCTACTAAAGCAAACCATATGGTATTTATACGCACGATACATTAATTTTGTGAAGTTCCTTTTGGACGGAAGGCTCAATGAGAGCCTGGATTTTAATTAATAAAGCCAACACGGCAAAAACAAGCTTCAGGTTTACAATTTCAGTTGTGATGCATACCACTTATACCCAGAGCAGTGAAAAGGCTCAGATATCGCTGACGTAGCTTTTGTCTCAAGTAGCGCCGAGAAGTCATGAATCTTCCATTGTAAATCTGGGACATGGCTCTTTCCAAGAAGCGCAGGAGCTGAAATTTGGGCGAGTGTATAACTCATAATAATTAGATAAAAGAGAAGAAAAAAGGGGAATGTGTTATGAGAAAATTCATGTGCATGTTGTAGTTCCAGATAAACAGTTTACAATACTGACCAGGGAGAGTGGAATGCTGCAGAATAGTTCTCTATGTTGTGATTATATGAATGAAAATTTTGAATATACTACATTTATTTGTGAGAAGGGCCATATATTAATCTATTACAGTAGTTACATTACATGAATACAGAAGGTGCAATTCTTTATCCAGATATGAATAGCCTCTACTATTTCTTCTGATCTATAGCCACTGAGATCAAGAAGAAAAAAAGGAGCGCTATATTCAACACATGCGTAGGTAGCTAGTCAGCCACGCTAATTAATCAACATGATGGTGATAGAAAGCGCTTCTTCAATTCAGAGATACAATCTCATATTTGTCGCCTGAGATTGCTTCAGTTTAGAGATACAATCTTATATTGGTAACCCGAGTTTGCTCGAGAAGGAATTGTTCTAAATTGCATCGGAATTTTGTTTATATAAGAGACAAGATTTGTACTTGAGGATCGGCCAGGCAAACATACCTCTACTCCCGGAGTTGCCCATAGCTCTGCACCCTCCTCTTCTCTCCTCTGTCTTCTGCAAGTGAAATTACCAAGGCAATAACGGAGAGATAAATAATCTTGAAACGTACTTGATATCTTGATCAAAGAGGCCAACGAGACGGGTAGATTAAGAAAAACTTGCGGACGATTATTATTATCTATACCTAATAATAAAGACATTAAGATTTCTTGTGGTACGACACTTTTCTTTCCGATTCTACCCCTACATATGTGGTGTAATTACCCACTTATGCCACCCGTAAGTCAGAAAAACGTTTCGATTTCTTTACCTCACCAATCGATCGATGCGTGCATTGGTTTGGTTCGACCGTCCTTGCTAAAGTTTGGTATGAGTACGTATGTCAAGTCGTGTCCGGTTCGGCTTCCTTATATAATCCAATACGAAGTTTTCATACCATACAGACGACTTCCTTTTCGTTTTTATAAGCTCCCGAAGAGAGGGGAACCCGGCGGACCAGCACCTCCGTGGTGGTCGATCAGGCTAGCGGAGCAGCAACAACATGAGTGCCATCGCGCTGGGATCATCAAGGCCGGCCTACGAGGATTGGAGTCCAGCCTGGATTCAGTGTTGGCATCCATGGTGCTGCCGTTGTTAGTCTATGGCGCACGCAGGCTTCCGACTAGCGAAGCCATCATGCGCGGCGGCCAACGGGACTAGGTGCGCTCGCTGCTACGGCGAAGCGCTCAGGCGTGGCCCTCGGCGCTCACCGCTACGACGCCGTTGCCCAACAAGCTGCAGCGGCAACAGCGCACGAGCGGCACGACCGGCGCGAGCACGTACGAGTGAAATCCATGGCGGAGCTGGCTGATTTAACTCTGCTGCGTTGGAGAACGAGCAGTGGTGGCGGCGCTCTCGACCGGGGTGGCGCTGGCAGATGGGGACGGTACGGAAGGACAAGAAATCGTGGAAGCACATGGACCCGGTAGCGGCGGCGCTGAAGGCCATGGCAAGCAGGCCTGTTGTCGAACCAGATGGTGGCAGGCCTGTTCCCGACGCCAAGCACAGTGCTAGATACTCACACGTCCGTACAAGTTAAAGAGTTACAGTTTTAGAACTTGCAACTCAATTGACGTTGAAGGGATATATGTGGTAGCTAGACTGATATGGTAGTCTATTTACTATGCTACACATGAAATGGCATTCAGGAACTGAATGAAAACAAACCAGCTACTCTAACCAGTGGCCGTCCGCAAACAGTAACATACGATCAGAGTTTTGTCTAGCCTGAATATACTAGATTCATCAACTATTGGTTGATATGATCCTGAAGCTAGCCTCACTTAGCGGAATCTTTACCCCTTCTCGGCACAGGAAAAGGATTTGTGTTCGAGAGATGGGCTGAGCCCACAGCCCTGGCAAAAGAGAATTTATCTACAAGGAGTAAAACTGAAGTTAGTCATCTATGACATCAGTGTGAGCTCTCCAGCCCGTGTTTTTGATGGTCTATGTGTTTTCTTGCATCCAATCGGATTGGCGAATGGAGTAGTGTTATTGTACTCCCTCCGTCCCAAAAATGATGTCTTGGTATTGTTTAGATTCTGATGTATGTAGACATGTTTTAATGTACACAACATTGGAATTTGAACAAATCGAAGATATCTATTTCCGAACGGAGGGAGTCCCAGATATTCTTTATGTTCTCTCCTTAGATCTAGAGTTCTGATTTTGCAAAGGTGTTGTTCTGTTGCCACTGGGACTGGATCCCAGTTTACTTTTGCCCCGGCATACCCGTTGCAGTGTCATCTTGCCGCTGATGTTGTACATTTTTTAATTTAAAGTTTTGGCTGTGGAATGGAAATCTTCGTCTGATTTATTGGAGGAAAAGACATGTCACTGGTTGATTATTTATGATCATTCCGCCTCGCCTCACCATGCCATCGAGAACTTAGTTTACATGCCTCTGTGGTAGATTTTTTTTCTCCCGTTGCAACGCACGGGCACGTTTGCTAGTAAGAAGAAAGGTAAATAACTCGCACTGTAAAACCCTGGGAGTCGAAACCCTCGAGGGAGCGACGAGGAGAGGAGAAAGACCTGGATTTGGGTGCAGATCGAGCGTCGGCTCACAATGGCGGTGTTGGAGCCCTCGAAGGGGTTTTGTGGAGCTTGTACCCGGCCCGAATCTCTCCTGGATCGGGACGAGTGGTTTCGTTTCCGGTAACCCCAACGACTCCACAATTTCAGGAGCGGAACGCGGCGCCAGCGCCCCTATATACATCCTTTTACTGCGTCGAAGCCCTTTGTTGGTGCACCTGCTACTGCCCTTTGTTGGGAGCAGCGGTCGACCCCGCCACACAAGGAGCAATCGTATATGGTCTTTGGTGTGAGGGCGTACCTAGGCGTTGCGGCCGCAGTTTATTGGCAAGGCATCACAAGAGTTTACAATGACCAAGACACATACACAGAACTACAACGATCAGGCGTGGGAGTGTCAGGACCCTACCAAGCCTGACTGACAAAGTGTCGCTCCGGAACTAATGTTCAGTTAAGTTCAAAAACTCCTAGACGTGGCGCGAAGCAAGATCAAAACCCTCCATGATTCATGAAACGTCTCTCCTTCCTCCTTACCGCTTGGACAGCTAATGATGAAGCAGATGCCGCTGATATCCCATCGGACGGTCCAGGTCCCTCAAGACATAGCTGTTGCCGTCCGGCTAAAGGCGTCAGAGACAACCACTCCATTTCAAGTTTCCTCTTTATTTTGTTGCCTGTTTCCGGCTATAAAGCCAAGTTGGTAGAGCCTTCGAGCTCAGACTAGATGTATTGGGTTAAACCCTAGCCGCAAGTGTTATTGATTGGCGAAGAAGCGTATCTGAACTCCTAAATTCAGTCCATAAATTCGCTTTCCAATCTGCTTAGTTCATATGATTTGCACTATGTCGTGTTCTGAACATGTCCGACAGTAGCTAGACCTTGTCAGGGAGACCTTTATCCATCTTCCGGCCAAAGATACCCTCACTTCAGCCCTAGATTGGCATGTTACATAGTACCATATTTCCAAGTACTCTTCTTTAAGGAAGATACGACGAAGCGAAAAACGAAATCCGTCACTTCAGCCCTATATTGGCATGTTCAAGGATAAGTCTACCGCGGCGCGAAGACTTGATCGCTACTTCAGCACGATAGGAAAGTTGACCCGATCCAGGGATGAGCCGAACGTTTGGAATCGGATGAAGTCAGAGATTTGCAAGGTTTTAGCATAGAGTAGGTGTTGTACTCTGGTTCGTACATCCTAACTTGTAGCTGAAGTCCAGTCGTGCTATATAATGTAAGGGGTGTCCATCCTTTCTTGGGGTGGAGGTTTTCCATCTAGATTGGCTCGTTCGGCTACATCTTCTCCATCTATATATATCCATGTATTATATGGAGAGACATACCATTTGATTAATAAAAATCTGTTCTGCCTATCTGTTTGTGTCCCTTTACTTTTCGCATATGTAATTGTGTCGCGTGTACAACTATTTCGACTACCATCTAGCTCCACGCCGTTGGACCGGCTTGTCGGCAAAGCTTGTGGAACACCTTATCAACATGTACCGTTCTCCAACTGATTTGGATCGAGCCTCCTCAATCAGGCTCTCGTCATTGACCGCAGAGGTATAATCATCACAACAACGGTTTTCTGTCTCATTTATAATTTTGTTTTTTCCAATTCGTTTATTCGGATTGTTGTTGATACCTACGGTGTGGATGTTCTTCCTGAGAACCGAACCGACTTGTCTGTGTCAATGTTCTCGAATTCATGAGAGATTTATTGTCTACACTGTTACAGAGTCGGCACACGAACGTGATCCAGATGATCACTGTATCGCCGTGATACACATCTATGCCACGCGCCATTTTCAAATAAACGGACGATGAATTTTTCTTTTTTGACGATTGTAGACAACGCGGCTTTTCATTGATTAAAGAAGGAGGTAGAAGACAAAAATAAGAAAGAAAAGAGGAAAAGAAAAAACGAAGAATGCAGAACAAGCCTCGCTTCAGGCCTAGTCTGGTTCGCTCGGTCTATGAGCAATGGCATACACAGCAACCCGCCCAGCGCTGCACCAATCCACCGCCGTAGCTATGATGTTCTCGTAAGTTTTGAGAGTCGAAGAGTCATGCTCATTGAAGATCTTTCCATTTCTTTCTTTCATAGCTTCCACCAAACGAGTCACCACTGAGTTCCAACGATGGCGTTCTCGCGCCTGCAAGTGCATGGCCATCCAGGTCCACCAATCAGACAAATTGGGGATGACATCCAACCTGCTGGTGGTGTGAGTTCCATACGACCAAAGATCAAGCTCCACACTGACGTGCATACGAGCAATTCAGCAGGAGGTGTAACCCAAATTCTGGCTGAAGAAGGCAACGGGGACAAATTCGGTTAGCCTTCTGCCCCCCCCCCCCCCCCCCTCCCAAAAAAAAACAAAACTCGTCCAAGCCCAACCACAATGACGTTTGTTATTGATCCGTACCCAATAGGATCCACGACGACCGCGGCCCGCTAGAGCGACGGCGACCGGTTCGCCGGCCGGCGTGATCTACGGCTACCGCGGACCGCAAGAGCGACGCCGACCCGTGCGACGGCCGGCATGATCTACGGCGAGCGTGGCCTGCACGATCGACGTCAACCGCGGCCGGAAGGATTGACAACGACTGGTGCTGTATGGAACGCCGGCGGCGGCAAGGATCGGAGGCCAGGCGAGCTAGGGTTGCGAACCCAGATGTTGTTCGCACGTACAGTCCGTCCTTTGTCGGCCGTAGTGCTCCAAAAACAACAGAACATGGCCGGACACGCCACGGCAGCTCTGGCTCCATTGCGATCACGAACAGGAGGAGTGGGACGTGGGGTGTTTTTTTTTAGAACTACGTGGGGTGGATATAGCTGCGGCATACGGTATAGCAATAGGTGGGTATAGAGGGCGCCGGATATGGCCTTCTGGAAAAATAAGATTGAGTTTTGGGGGGGGGGGGGGGGGGGGGGGGGGGGGGGAGGGGGGAGCAGCCTTGGTTGGGTTATTGGGCCATCCACGTGTTTCAAGATTATCGGCAGCAAGACATCGCCCTAGAACAGCTAAGGGTCTACAACAACACAAACACAAGCTGAACAACCAGCAAATCAACAATCTCACAGAAAATGCACTAACTTCCACCTTTCGGCCTCGCATAATCCCGTCAAGAACCCTCTCCTCGTCCTTGATCTGAAGCTGGACGTTCTATACGATCTCCCACACCTCGGTGAACTGCTGCACAGCGGCTGGACTAATAGTCGATTTGAACTGTCACACCCAACGGCCATCATTCAGAGTTTGTTTAACCGTCAGATTCCGTATGGTACAGGCAGAGAACAGGCCCGTCTCCAACCGTGATAGTCACCGAAGCTGCAAACAGCTGACGAGCTTCATTGTCCACTGGCAATGGCAGCCCAATCCAAAGCTCGGCTGGCTCCATCCACGCATTCTAAATGAAAATTTACATCCGAGCCGTTCATCGTTGGCGTAAAAGATGTCGTCGGCGGTAGAGCCGCTCGTCACGGGCTGCTCGCTTAGCCGAGCCGCAAAACCGCACGCCCACCCAAGCCGTCGATCTGTGGGAGCAAACTCATGACATTGCCCTGCAGCAAGACGTTACAGACTCCGTAACATGGCAACTCACAGCAAATGGCTCATACTCGGCAACTGCAGCATACAAAATTCAGTTTGAAGGTTCTATCCGCCGGGATTTCAAAACAACCATTTGGGGAAGCGACGCGCCATTGCGCTGCCGCATTTTCGCATGGCTTGCTGTTCAGGGCCGTTGTCGCACCGCGGATGTTCTTGCCAGGAGAGGGTGACCTCACAATGATGTCTGCTCCTTTTGCCTAACTGAACAAGAATCGGCTCTGCACCTCTTGGGCACCTGCGGACCTGCCCTTTCATCATCCAGCTGTGGTGTGTCATCCTGCAGACTGCCCAACTACCACCCTGCTTTGTGCCTCACAACACTACTGCCCTGCTGCCCTGGTTAGCTGACACCCACTCAATGACGCCGAAACCACTCAAGAAGCGTTGGAATGCACTGGTTCACCTTGTCTGGTGGTCTACTTGGAAGGAGCGCAATGCTCGTATCTTCCAGCAGCGTGCTGCTACAATGGTTAACATGAAAGTAGAGATCATGCAAGTTGCCAATCTTTGGCGTGAGGCCGGCCGATGCAACGCGAGCTATCTGCTACACAGACCCAGGGAACCGGACTGATCTCCCTTAGTGTACTTTCTTAACACTGCTGTAGCTGTTGTATTTGTATCCTACCTTCCTTAGCGTGTCACGCTACCTTGTAGTCCGTACAAACCTTCTATAATAAAGAAAAAGGGGAGAATTGATTTTAAACCCCCCCCCCCCCCCCCCCCCCCCAGTCATATACCCCTTTTCTTGTCTGCCTCCATCTGAGCCCCCCTAATCCGGCATAGTCTTTGCTTATTTTCCCCCTCGCGCTGTTATCTCTTCATTTATCTAATAACGAAAGAAACTTGTCTTATTATATTCCGAATTGACAAATCTACCCTCGTCCAATTTCTTCAACTGTCGGCAGAGCTTCTTCCCAAACTGTCGGCAGAGCTTCTTCCCAAACTGTCGCCAGCCACCAGAGCCGCTGCGCTCCGGCGTCCGTCGCCCCTAGCTAGCAGGTGGGGGCTCATTGAAGGACCAGGGGCGGAGGAGCTCGTTTGGGCTAGGATGCGAGGTGGCCGGAGCGCCGGAGACCGAGCTCGTCCGATGGTGAGGGCGGCACAGGGCAGCGGCAGCCGAAGACCAAGCTCGCCCGATGGCGGCCGGAGCAGGGGTGGCATGGGGCAGGGACAGCCAGAGCAGGTCGAGCGGCTGGAGCAGGGGCAGCACGGGCATGGACAGTCGGAGCGCGCCGCCGAGCGGCTGGATCGACTGGGTGGTTTCAGGGATAAAGAAAACCGGGGTACTATTGTCTATTCATGTTTCTAATCATGTTAACCAGGCCAAATGGGTATCAGCAAGAACTAAACAGACGTTGGGGGCTCAGATGAAGGCAGACGAAAAAAGGGGTATATATTATCGAAGGCGTGCGAACTGGGGGGTCATAATCAATTCTCCCAAGAAAAAGCAGCTCCGACTGTATTTTCGTCACAAAAAAAAAACCCGCACGCCGAGCTCTGCACTACGTTGTGACGCCGCGAGCTCGCCCGAACTGCTGGCGCTGTCATCGCGTTCGCGCGAGCTGCAGGTACAGCTGCCTATAGCCCGAGTGACCGTATCGCTGCGTGCTGCCGGCCGCCTCCCCGCACTGCCGCTGGCAACCACGGCTGAGCGGGTCGCCGCCCAGTTGGTCGGCGCTCCCCCACGCGCCTCTCGGCGCCTGACGTGTGCTGCGCTCGCCAGCCCCGATGGCGCCCGAGCGCTGCCCGAGGTCCACGCCGCCTGCTGCGGCCGCACCGCCACCACTCCGTCGGCGCCGGAGGACCCCGTCGGCCCCGCCCTTTGACTGCCATTAGCGACTGGTGGAAAACGAGCGGATCGGCAGTTCATAGCAAAGGATAAGTCGGAGTCCGCAACACAGCGATGCAGGTGGAGACTCGCAATGGCGATTGGTCTCTGTATCGATGTTTAAATGCTTGATGGCCCGTGAAGATGGAATTATGTACTTAACGATGCATCGTGCACACAATATTCTTCAACTGACAACACGATGATCCATACTCTATGCATGTGGAAGTACTTCCAAAATAATATTACTCACCTAGGCACCTAGCTATAATTCCTCAACTTCCGGTAATCAGTTTCATCATCAATACCATAGTATCGTCACACTCACACGGGTTCTTATACTACTGCTAGTCCTGCTACGACAATACTACCTCATATGTATGTGTCTAGCTGGTAAACAAGACGAAAGGGCATTATCTTTCCATCAGGTACTGAGGGAAAGATCTAGCCATCACTAGATGACCCAACGATGGTGAGATTTGCCTTGACAACGCAGTTGGATCCTACAAGATAGCCTCCAGAAGGATCCTTGAATTTCTTGAGTGAAATGAAGTTGGGCCAACCCCAGGAGCTTGTGAGCACCACGAGACCTGCGATCACAACATAAGTAAGATCAACTGCAATCAGGTGGGTTTCAAACACTACTTACACACAGCACTGATAGTTGCTAAGGAGAGATGAACCTGAAGTTACACTACAGTGTTTCCCATTCTTTTGGTCCTGTATGGATAGTGTCACTTGAACCAGGATACTAGAGTCGAGAGGCAGCTCATTCGAGGCATCCAGGCATAAGCCCAGGGTGAGGGAATCAGTGCTGCATTTATCACCTCGTGGATACATGACGATATACCTGTTGACAAACATGTAAAATGACTGTTCAAATAGAATTGGATACCTGGAAAAATGTATTCGATAAGTTGGCAAGTTACTGAACTTGAAATTGGCTACTGGTTATCTCCAGAAACAGAGTTGCTTAGTTCCATGCTTAGAAATAAGGCGACAGATATGTACGGAGTATATGGTAAAAGGTCTCGTAATTAATCTGAAGTAACTCGTAACAAATGAATACCATTTATGTCCGCCCACTTCAAATGTCAGAGAACGGAAAAAGTCCTTCGATTCCAATTCAATGAAGTTGTTCATGGTCCAAGTGTATGTCCCTTCCACGAACCCCTTCTTCTGGACAAACAAGTTCCGAGCGATGGTAGCCTTGTGCTGAACCATAACTTCTTTCTTTTCAGGATAAGAGACATCAATTTTTAATATCTTCACACCAAAGACACAGCTATCATCAACTAGAAAGGCAGATGATTTCAGTAGCTCCTGAAGAGGAATCAAGCATTCCTTCTTCGAGTAGCAATTCTTCAACTCAAAGTTGTAGTTAGCTGCGTTTTAGGTAAAGGTTAGATGATTATAGAAATAAGAACTTGTATGTAAGATGCAAATATCAAAAAGTGATATACAACCAACTTACGACGGAGTCATTTAAGCAGAGATCAAAAAAGTGAATTCCATCCATGTAAAAAATATCAAATTACAAGAGAACATGTAGATGCAATCTGTCATATTGTTCGAATCAGACGACAAACTTGACTTGGCGATGTGAAAACTATTGATCGTATGACAGAACTTATTATATACTACTATTGATGGAATTTCTATCGAAAATTCTAACACCAAGAGGACTAAGATGAATGTGCTTGAATAAATAAATAAATTCATGAGACTACCTCTGCATCCATAATGCATTCGATCTGAATGGTTGTATATTGAAAACTCAAACACTGCATGCACCGTGTAACCTTGCTCCAACGTGTATGGCCACAGGCTAAGACTAAGAGCAACATATGGAGTTCGACCACCAATTTTTGTATGCCTTGGACTCACTTGCAAGGACCTGGTATATGTATGAATTGATGAGCAGAAAAAAAGTCACTCTAGAATTCATAACTGAACTAAGAATGAAGCCTAATTTCTTCACTCAATGCCTCCTATCTATCTTCAGCATCTGACTGTTTGTGTATGGGATCGTGACTGCTTATTTGATTTTACTGAAACATTATTTCTTTGTAATCAACATCAATGAGGTTTAATAGGGATATGGATAAAATAATATTAGTATATCTACTAAAAAATCATATGGTATTTATACGTATAATAAATTATTTTGTAAATTTCCTTTTTTAGAAGGAAGGCTCAAGTGAAGCCCAGCTTTAAATTAATAATAAAGCCAACACGGCAACAGCAAGGTTCTGGTTTACAATTGCAATTGTGATGCGTACCACTTATACCCAGAGCAGTCAAAAGGACCAGATATCGCTGACGTAGCCTTTTTGTCAAGTAGAGCCGAGAAGTCATGAATCTTCCATTCTAAATCTGGAACATGGCTCTTTCCAAGCAGTGTAGGCGCTGAAATTTGGACAAGCGCATAACTCGTAATTACATAACAGAGAAGAAAAAGGGGAATGTGCTGTGAGCGAATTCATGTGCACGTTGTAGTTCAAATAAAAGATTTACAACACCTACCAGGGAGAGTGGAATGCTGCACAATTGTTTTCTACGTTGTGATGATATGACGGAAAATCTTGACTATACTACAGCTAATTGTGAGAAGTGGCGATTAAGCTATTAAAGTATTTAGTCATGTCACCAATCGTGAGCACATGAATACAGAAGGTACATTCTTTACTCAGATAGGAATAGCCTCTACTATTGCTTCTAATGAATAGCCACTGATATCAAGGGAAAAAACGGAGCGCTATATTCAACATGTGCGTAGGTAGCTCGTGAGCCAGGCTAAGTACAATTAATCAACACGATGGTGATAGCAAGTTGCTTATTAAATTGAGAGATAAAATCTCATATTTGTAACCTGAGTTCGCTAGCTTGAGAAGGAATTTCTGCTGCAAGTTGCATCTTACGGATTGGCAAACATACCTCTACTTCCGGAGTTGCCCATAGCTCTGTGCTTCCTCTTCTCTCCTCTGTCGTCTGCAAGTGAAATTACCAAGGCATAATGGAGAGATAAATAATCTTGAAATATGCTTGATCAAAGAGGCCAAGAAGTAAAGGGGAGACGGGTGGATTAAGAAAAAACAGGCTTCACTCGCGGATGATTATGATTATTATATATAAGAAGAAAAGGCAAATAACTCGCACTCTGAAACCCTGGGAGTTGAAACCCTCGAGTTAGGGGGAGCGGAGGAGGATAGGAGAAAGACCTGGATTTGGGCGTAGATCGAGCAGCGCCTCACAATGGCTTCCTGGGACGGCGTTGGAAGGCCTGGAGCTGCGACCTAAGGGGGTTTTATAAACCTCTGCCCTCAATTGGATATCCTCACGAACTCCTGGATCGGGGCGAGCGGTTTCCGGTAACACTACGACTCGACGATTTTAGGAGCAGAGCAGGCCACGGTGCACGCCGACTGGCTCTATAATTTAGCGAACTGGTTTCATACTATCCAGGTTCGACCATACACGATAATACCTGCAATCGTCCCAACAAAATAAAAGTTGAAACAGTAAACAGGAGGAGTAGGTCACCAGCTAGTTGATTGATTTAACGCCGCACTGGTTGCTGCAAAACAGAGTTTGACCTCAAGTTTCGTTGAAGTCTTTCCCATGATGCTGGTCGAGATTTTGAAGGAAAAAAAAAAAAACAAATACAGATTTTATTCAGGGAGAAAACCCACATATGTCAAAAAAACATCTTGACGTTGACAAAGGCTATATACACTTGGCGTCTAGCGAGAGACTTCAGTCTCATTCTACAACGTGGGCTATTTTTCTTCTTAAAATACCTCATACATATATATCTGCGTTTAAAGTAGTTAACTGGAGGTATGGTTGGAAGTTTTAAAATATCTGACTCTAACCAAATCAATATCTACATTCAACATGTAATTCCAGAATTCTGAAAATTCCTGGTAACTTTGAGGGCATGTTTGATTCATATGATAGAAAAAGTGTAGGAATAGGAAACCTAAAGGATTGGAGTGGCATGTCTAATTGAATCATATGGGAATAGAGATTGTGTTTGATTGTGTGAAGAAATTTTTCCAAGAGGTTGGAGCTCATGTTTTTTTCCTACTACCTCCGATCCATATTAGTGGGCACAACTTTGTCTAGATACACATGTATCTAGTCTAAATACTTAACTAGATACATATGAATTTAGACAAAGCTATGCCCACTAATATGGATCGGAGGGAGTATAAGAATTGCACTACAAGATTCCTATGGGAATAATTCTATGAATCAAACAAGCTCAATAGGAAAATTTCCTATAGGAATCAATCCTTCAAAAATCCTACCATATTACTTTGAATCAAGTAGGTGCGAGTTCATACAAGATACAAAACGGTGCCTGTGAATGTAAACCCAAAAGGCTAGGCTACGTGTTAGGTGGTAACCATCCTATAGCTTAGTTATCTATGCCATCACGGCAAAGCAAACAGGCAATTTTCACATTCTTCGGTAATCGGTATACCCCCTTATCTAAAAAGGAAAAAAAAAAAACTTCAATTTTTACCGGGATATCTGAACGTTTCCCGACATGCCACAGTTCCCTTTTGCATTCACAAGAGGACAAAAGGTCGATATATATTTTTCGCAGATGAGTGAATCTTACGTGGCATAATACATGGCGATTATGAAGGTGGTGTAAATCAAATCAATTAATAAGAGAAAGAAAAATGCCTTGCTTGTGTCCCATAATTCTTCTTTCCTTTGCTTCATCTCCTCTCCTTCCATCCTCCTCCCACTAGGAAAGAGACCTTGACAGAGACACACAGAGAGCATAATCAACTTGCTTCCATCTCCATCTTCCTGCCCATCCCTTCTCTGCCCAGCCTATAAATTGTACATTCGGGATCATTACCCAACACCACCACCAAGCTACACCATCCAGGTATCCACTCCCACCTTAGCCATGGCCTCCTCCTCCTCCATGCCCGGCGGAGTCCTCAGGAGGTCCGACAGCGTCGCCGACATGATGCCCGAGGCGCTGCGACAGAGTCGCTACCAGATGAAGAGGTGTTTCCAAAGGTACCACAAATAATCATTCTCACCTTCTATCCCCAGCTCTCCATTTATTTTCTCAACTGTATGCAAACACTTGTGCGATCATCCGTCTGCAGGTATGTCTCCAAGGGCAGGAGGCTGATGAAGAACCAACAGCTGGTCGAGGAGCTGGAGAGGTCGGCGGACGACGACAAGCTCGAGAAGGCCAAGCTCGCTGAGGGCTTCCTCGGCTATGTAATCTGCTCCACGCAGGAGGCCGTCGTGCTCCCCCCCTTCGTCGCCTTCGCCGTCAGGACGAACCCCGGTGTCTGGGAGTACATCAGGGTGCACTCCGGAGACCTCTCGGTGGAGCAGGTCACGCCGGCGGATTACCTCAAGAGCAAGGAGACCCTCTTTGACGATAAATGGTACTGCATTACACATACAAACCTGGCACTGCATGTAGCCTGAAACAGATTTAACCCAGACCCACCTGCTGTTTTCTCCAGGGCACACGACGACAACTCGCTCGAAGTCGATTTCGGTGCGTTGGACCTCTCAATGCCACATCTCACGCTACCATCATCCATCGGGAACGGGACGCAGTTTGTCTCCCGGTTCATGTCTTCGAAACTGAGCGGCAAGCCAGAGAACATGAAGCCATTGCTGGACTACCTTCTCGCACTGAACTACCGTGGCGAGGTAAGCATATCGATTGACCGTTCCATTCATTAAGCTTGATGGTATGTTTACTAACTGAAATGAGCTCCATGTTTCCTCACTGTCATGCAGAAACTGATGATCAGTGACACCCTCGACACCTGACAAGCTTCAGACAGCGTTGCTTCTCGCAGAGGTCTTCGTTGCCGGTCTGCAGAGGAACACGCCGTACCAGAAGTTTGAACAAAAGTAAATAATAGACCTTCTTGTAAGCAGAGAACGACAAACATAGAAACCAACAAAGCATATGTATATACCTGATCAATATGTTCGCCGGCCATTGCAGATTTCAGGAGTGGGGATTGGAGAAAGGATGGGGTGACACCGCGGAAACGTGCAGAGAGACACTCAACTGCATCTCTGAAGTGCTCCAGGCACCAGATCCTGTCAACATGGAGAAGTTCTTCAGCAGGGTGCCGTCGGTGTTCAACATTGTGATCTTCTCCATCCATGGTTACTTTGGTCAGGAGAAGGTCCTTGGGTTGCCGGATACCGGCGGTCAGGTACAGTGATCATAAGTTTACCACTGGCAGATAAATAACCCTGAATCCACAATTATGCATGCTTGGGAAAGAAACCAACATGTCGATATTTTCTTGACAGGTAGTTTACATCCTGGACCAAGTTAGAGCTCTTGAAGAGGAATTGTTGCAAAGAATCAAGCAGCAGGGCCTGAATGTTACTCCGAAGATTCTTGTGGTAAACTTTGACCCCCATTATCAAACTAACATGGCCTAACGAACCAGGAAGGGAGCATCTGACGATCATGTTGCAGTTAACAAGACTTATACCAGAAGCAAAGGGCACCAAGTGCAATGTAGAGCTTGAACCGGTTGAGCACACAAAGCACTCAAGCATCCTCCGCATACCATTCAAGACTGATGATGGTAAAGATCTTCGCCAGTGGGTTTCCCGGTTTGACATTTATCCTTACCTGGAGAGATATGCCCAGGTATGCCAGCTATGAATTTTCTTGGTATTGAGAACACATCGTGAACTGGATGCAACACCGGAAATAAACTCTTATCGGGGCGATTTCAGGATTCTTCAGTCAAGATTCTTGACATACTGGAGGGAAAACCAGACTTGGTAATCGGCAATTATACTGATGGCAATTTAGTAGCATCCCTCTTGTCAAGCAAACTAGGAGTCACCCAGGTGAAAATTGAACCTTCAAAACAGAGAACTGTAAGATGTTATTCTGGTCCCTACCAAATTTGACACCACATCACAACAAATCATCTTAACAGGGAACAATTGCGCATGCTCTTGAGAAGACAAAGTATGAGGATTCGGATGTCAAGTGGAGAGAAATGGACCAGAAGTATCATTTCTCCTGCCAATTCACTGCTGACATGATCGCCATGAACACTAGCGACTTCATCATTGCTAGCACCTACCAAGAAATAGCCGGAAGGTCAGTCACTGTAAACTAAAATCATCTTGCCTAACATATGCCAGATAGCATACTGCTGATCCAACAATTCACTGATAAATGCAGCAAAGAGAAGCCTGGCCAGTACGAGAGTCACTACGCGTTCACGATGCCAGGGCTATGTCGCTACGCCACAGGCGTCAACGTCTTTGATCCCAAGTTCAACATTGCAGCCCCTGGTGCTGATCAATCTGTTTACTTCCCCTTCACAGAAAACGAGAAGCGGCTGACAGACTTGCACCCCCAAATAGAGGAGCTACTCTACAGTAAGGAGGACAATGATGAGCACATGTAAGTATATATTCCTTGAAAAGAGAATTTTTAATTTTAATTTTGATGATATTAATTGCTAAAAACTGATATGATCAATCAGAGGGTACCTAGAAGATAGGAACAAGCCAACCATCTTCTCGATGGCAAGGCTCGACAAGGTGAAGAACATCACCGGGCTGGTTGAATGGTATGGTCAGAACAAGAAGCTCAGGGATCTTGTCAACCTGGTCATCGTTGGGGGGCTCCTGGAACCTTCACAGTCAAAGGACAGGGAAGAGATTGAGGAGATAAACAAGATGCACAGCTTGATAAACAAGTACCAGCTCAAGGGGCAGATCCGTTGGATAAAAGCACAGACAGAACGTGTGCGCAACGGCGAGCTTTACCGTTGCATTGCAGATACCAGGGGGGCCTTCGTTCAGGTACATTGCCAACTTAAGAGTTATATACGCTTATGTTCCTCATACATCAAGTATGAAACTCAATCACTAACTATTTGACCGAACTCTACGTCTTTCAGCCTGCACTCTACGAGGCATTCGGACTAACAGTCATCGAGGCAATGAACTGCGGGCTGCCAACCTTCGCAACAAATCAAGGGGGGCCTGCAGAAATCATTGTCGACGAGGTCTCAGGCTTCCATATCAATCCGCTGAACGGCAAGGAGGCAAGTGACAAGATTGCAGGCTTCTTTCAGAAATGCAAGGAGGACCCCATCTACTGGAACAAAATATCCACTGCTGGACTAAAGCGCATCTACGAGTGGTACAATTACACGCGGCTCTCTTTTGAGCACTTATGGACACATTATTTTTTTTTCACAGAATAATTGAATTTTAACTTGTCCATGATTGTAGTTACACATGGCAGATTTATGCAACTAAAGTTCTGAACATGGGGTCAATGTATGGCTTCTGGAGGACTCTCAACAAGGCGGAGAGACAGGCGAAACAACGGTACCTACAGATGTTCTACAACCTTCAGTTCAGGCACCTGGTGAGTTGAGAACCGATGCAAGACCAACATAACAGAATCCAAACCAGTTTTCATTAATGTCATTTGCTATTACTAATGTTTTTCAGGTAAAGACTGTCCCGAAACTGGCGGAACAACCCGCACAACCTGCGGAAGGCACAGTGCCTGCTAGGATCGTGCCAAGGCCAAAAGAAAGGCAAGTGTGCCCACTCTTACGAAATTTACTGAAGAAGAGAGAGCGTGGAAGCAACTGAACTGACCCGTTTGCTGTTTCAACACTGTAGAAGACCGCAGACGAGGATTCAGAGGTGAGGATTCTCAGCAATCATCAGGCTGTAAAACAACAAAGAGAAGCATCAAGTCACACTGGTATATATTGATTAATCCATGGATACTGTATTTGTGCAGGATTGCGGGCAACTTACTCGGACCAGTACTCCCAGCCTCCAACTTCTCTACAGATGCAGCTTGAAGGTGAAGAAGACCAAACAGCATAAACCAGAACTGTGCTTGTTGGAGTTCTAATGAACTGAACTGCCCATGATTATTGTGAGAGTGATGCAAAGAGTAAAGAATCTTCCATGTAAAAAGAATGTGCGAACAAACATCAGTTAAGCTTGGTTCTGCATCTTATAACAGCAGGAAAATGCTAATGAGATAGCGTAAAGCAAGTGAAAACATCGTCTGCAGAGTAGAACTAGCAAAAAGTTTCAGAAACTTCTGCAAAAAATACCTTGCAAACTTATACTTGACACCTCTTGAATGCACATCCGTCGTCAATGTTGTCAGGATAGGACCAAGTAACTAAAAAAGTAACAAAATAAGAAGAAAAGTCACCCAAGCAGTCATTTGAATGCTCAGGTTTCAAGATTTAACGTTGACAGCATAAATTACACACATAGATGGTACTTAAGCAAACATAGATGATAGACCAGCATAGTCCAACATACGCAATAGCTAGTGGCAGATTACTACTGTTCTATTCACGTAATTACAATGACAAGAGGCAACACGCCAACTTAAGAAGCATCTGAGCTCGGACTTCGCAGGCCTAGATTCAGCAGTAGAAAATGGCGTTCTTCACACTATCCTTCAGAGCTGGAAGAGGCCTAACAGCTGCACCACCGAGGTCCGAGTACCACGCAATAATTAATTAATTGATTACCAGTGATGTCCAGGAATATACTCAAAATTGGAGAATGATGAGATTTTGATTCAATTACATGGCTACTCTGTTTACAGAAATGCTGGGCATGGGATCTTCCAATACTGTATGCTGTAAGTAGCACAGCAACCTACAATTATCTATGTGGCTGTCCAACACAATGCAATTTTGCAAAGAATAATGAAACTACAGTATCTTCAACCAAGCAATCTATTAGTGAGTATCTCTGTAAGAAAGACCCAGGCTACAGCTCCAGCTTCTGGCTGCCCAACTGGCTGAGCATTATCGCCATGTCCATCCCTTGAGTCATTGTCGCCATAGCCAGTTCATATGGGCATTTCATGGAGAACCCAACCTTGCCAGCCTTCTTCACTTTCCTCATGCAGTTTTTGAACTTCTCATGGCATTTGATACTCATCAGACCTGATGGATTTATGCAAAAAAAAAGGAACCATGAGATGGATTCAGAGTACAGATCTTCAGAAAGTAACCGATGTGTTACTCTTTTTTGCAGAGAAAATATCGTTTTCACTATGTTTTATGCAAGTATGTTTCAAAAAATTGATGAAGATACATGAATAAATAAAACAATTGAAATGTGTGGAATGGCACAAATTGATCTTTCGGGTGTCATATATCGTTTAGAATGATAGAAGAGTGGCATAAATAGATTGACCAACAACATGACTTGTCCTGATGCATTCAGGCGCATACTGCTGAACATGGATTTATCTAGTATATTGACCTCAAACGATTTACCACTGAGAAACAATCAGATCAGATCAACAACAAAAACCACTTCACATAGGTACTTGCAATGAACATACTCTACTGCGATCGTTAGCCATTTATCCCAGAGCAACAAATCAACCAAAAACATTGGCTCTTGTGATTAGATACTTCCAATGAAAATACTGTATTGCAATCGTTAAAAAAAAGTTGCTACCTTACCAAATCGACAAAGCAGAGTACAAGCAACCGAAAGTCTGAAACTCCCGCACCCACCCACGGCTCATCTAATTAATCATTATTACCAGCTGATTTCACATGTCTAAACAAATGATAAAAGTATAGTGTATCATGGTTGGTTGCACTCCCAGCCTGGATTCCCCGATCCAGATTGCATTCTGAAGGGGATATATGTAGTAGTAATACCTTTCTTTTCGACGCAGTAATCGTGGTCGCGGCAGCAGGCGTCGAGGTCGTCGCAGGGCTCCTCCCCCTCGCACCCGCTCCACCCCACGCCGCAGAACTTCCCGTACCGGATTCCCACCGCTGCGTCACCATTCCTGGATCGTCAGATCACAGATTGCAAAATATATTCCAGATGAGGGTCGAGTGCACGCACAGTCGCAGTTGAGGCTCGCGCACGAGCGGCTGCACGGAGGCGGTGGACCAGACGCGGCGGCGGCGGCGCCAAGCAGGAGGAGGAGGACGACGGCGGCGAGAGGCAGCGTCAGCATCGCCATCGCTGTTGGTGGCTTGGTGCCTTGGTGGTGGAGATTGTCGTACCGGCCGGTCGCCTTGCCTGTTGTGGGCGGTGGGCCAGACCTGTCAGGCTCGGTACGTATGTAAACTACCTTCCCAAGCCCGTTCACTCGCAAAGGTCTATCATTTTCCAAACCCAAACCGAACTAGCCACAATGGCGGCGGCGGCGACATCCAGTCATCCAGTGGCGGATCTAGGACGAAATTGATGGGTGCCAAGCTTACAAACTTCCCTATTATATTTAACATTTAGCAATAATTAGTCCAAATACTTGTAGCAATTAGCAGAATTGGTCCAAATATTAGTAGCTAAATAAATTTATACATATTTTTACGGGGTGCCATGGCACCCCCCACTGGATACGCCCCTGGCGACATCTCCGGCCACCGCGCCCTCCTCCTTCCCGTGTACCGCCCGCAAGTCCACCCTCCGGACCCTCCGCATATCCAGGAAGCTCAAACTCTCCGCCGCCGCGCTCTCGTCCGACCCGTCCCCGGCCTTTCGGTCCGTCACGGCGTTCGCGCCAGCCACGGTGGCCAACCTGGGCCCGGGCTTCGATTTCCTAGGCTGCGCGGTCGCCGACGCGTCCCTCTCCCTCGGCGACACCGTCATGGCCACCCTCGACCCCGCCCTGCCCCCCGGCACCGTCGCCATCTCCGCCGTCACCTTCCCCGCCCACCCACACCTCGCCACCCGCCTCTCCCGCGACCTGCTCCGCAACTGCGCGGGCATCGCCGCCGCTGCCGCCCTCCGCGCCCTCGGCGTCCGCTCCCACGCCGTCTCCCTCGCGCTCGCCAAGGGCCTGCCCCTGGGCTCCGGCCTCGGCTCCTCCGCGGCCTCCGCCACCGCCGCCGCCAAGGCCGTCGACGGGCTCTTCGGCTCCCTGCTCTCCCCCCACGACCTCGTCCTCGCCGGGCTCGAGTCCGAGAAGGCCGTCAGCGGCTTCCACGCCGACAACATCGCCCCGGCCATCCTCGGCGGCTTCGTGCTCGTCCAAAGCTACGACCCGTTCAAGCTCGTCCAGCTCCCCTGCCCGCCGACCCTCCGCCTCTGCTTCGTCCTCGTCACGCCGGAATTCGAGGCGCCCACTGCCAAGATGCGCACCGCTCTGCCTGAGCACGTCGACATCGGCCACCACGTCCGCAACGCCAGCCAGGGCGCCGCGCTCGTCGCCGCCGTGCTGCAGGGCGACGCCGCCGGCATCGGCTCCGCCATGTCGTCCGACGGCATTGTCGAGCCCACCAGGGCCCCGCTCATACCCGGCATGGCCGCGGTCAAGGCCGCCGCTCTGGAGGCCGGAGCGTTGGGATGCACCATCAGCGGAGCCGGCCCGACCACTGTGGCTGTCATCCAGGGGGATGAGAAGGGGGAAGAGATCGCCCAGAGGATGATCGATGCCTTCTGGTTGGCAGGCAAGCTCAAAGCAACAGCCACCATCGCCCAGCTCGATAGAGCCGGTGCCAGGGTTATCGCCACTTCTAGATTGGAGTAGAAAAGGTTACCTTCTCTGTCTCTTTGTAATGTGTATCATTCACATTGATTCAAGCTATTACTAGCCCGAAACATGGGCCTCTGTGCCCATTGATCGCAATAAGCCTGTTGCGATGTAGTTGAAGCGTGCGCCATTTAGCATGATCCTTGGCAGAATAATTTGTGCCCAACCTTGGGTTGATGTAATTTGGGTTAATTTTTTATGCTCGATCAATAAAAATGCAGTTGATTTGAGGCAGATTCTGAACAGTATTTTGTTCATTCTTTTTGGGGTTATTCAGCATACTGTTTGAAGGTGATTTTTTTTCGAGAGTACGCAATAGCGTACCTTATTTTTATAGAAGGCAGAGGTTTGATTACAAGAAAGTTGACAGTCCGTTGCGTACAACACTGTCACACAACTCCACACCACAGGCATTACAACTCCAAACGAAGAACTTGTCCTAGACTAAACAAACAGAGCCGCGTCTCGACCGAAGTCGGTCGCCACAAAGGGCTCCCGTCGACGACGTACATGGCGCCTATGAAGGCCAATCTTGGACCGCGGCGAGCACCGGACGAGCGCACCTAGGAGCACCACCCCGAGTCTCCAACACGAAGCTCCCAACAGAGTAACGACATCAAGAACGCCGCCATCGCGCCGGTTCCACCGAACCTAGGCTTTCACCCGGAGGCATCATCCGAGCAAGATTGAGAGCGGGGTGCCGACGTACCTCAGCGACGCCTCCAAGGAGGGGAACGGCGCCCACGAGCGTCGTCGCCGCCTGCACCGAAACGGGAAAGACTTTCGTCCGGCTTGTCAAGCACCTCCCACCCAAACCGCCGGAAGGTGGCCGCCATCCTTGTCGTTCACACCGCCGCCGCCACAGCACCCCGCCAAAGAAGTCACCACGCCTTGGTCCACCACTGCCCCACTCAGCCGAGGAGAACGCTGCCCTACCACCTCCTGGGATGCAGACCACCACCGGAGTCGTGACCACGCTGTCGCTCGCCGACAGCCTCGACACCGACTCCAGAGGCCCAGGTCAGGCCCTCAGAACAGACCTGGGACTTCACTCCGCCACCAACCTCCTTGCCAGCGCCGTCAAGGGGCGCCGCTGCTCGCCCGCATCCTGGAAGTAGCCGAGCGCGCGCCGGGAGCACCTCCTGGCCGCAAGCGCCGCCGCCCCAAGGATTTGGGCTCACCTTGCCGACCCCTCGCCAGTGCTGTCACCCTCCACACCGCCAGCGCCGTCGGAGAGCGCTTCTGCTCGACCTCGTCCAGGAGGTAGCCGAACGCGCGCCAGGCCCCCTGGCCGCAAGCGCCGCAGCCTCCAAGGCCGAGGCTTTGCCTCGTCGCTCCCGCCGTTGTTGTCGACGTCACTCCTCGCCGGCGCCGTCAGGAACGCGCCTCCGCTCGCCCGCATCCTGGAGGTAGCCAGACGCGCGCCAGGGGCCCGCCCGGCAGCAAGCGCCGCCGCCTCCAGATCTAGGGTTCGCCTCACCGCCCCCTGCCAGCGCCGCCCGGAGAACGTCTCCCCCCGCGCGAGGGGAGCCCGTCGGGGCGCGCCCCACCCTCGCCCGCCGCCTTTGACGGCCAGGCGCGGCCGCCACCGCCGGCGCTGGCGGCGGCAGCGGCCAGGAGGAGGAGATCGAGGCGGCGGCGCTGCTAGGGTTGGGGTCTCCCCGGAGCCGCCCGCGCGCACGGCTCGGGAGAGGGGATAGAGCAATATTCCGCTGTTTGAAGGTGATGAGTTGGTAAAGAAGCTTAACTTATTTCAGATTGGCAGTTCACAGCAAGTCTATACGTTCGTGCAGTCAAGCATGGAGAAAATACCAGCCATGGCAGCAGCAAGGCAGGTTGAAGCTGGGATGTCTAGGCTAGGTGGCAAGGATGAACATGAGGACGTCGTTGGGTTTTATTTATAAAGCGGGACGAAAACCTATTTCGAGGATAAACATGAAAGATGGTGGACCATGCGGTGAGGTCGAGGGCCGGCGGCAAGGTAGGTCCACAGGAAGACGACGAAGGTGTCGTGCCGATGCTCATTGCGGGCGCCAGCGCGAACTGGAGCATGAACGTACTGGTAGAGCGGGTCAGGCGGGCATGAACCCGAGCTGACGCGTGCACCTCACCACCGCCACACCGACCTCTAGCAGGTCCACGTACCGTACACAGACGATGGCCGCGATCACCCACCGCGACGTCGAGGTCCTGCGGAAGCTCACCCTCTCCCCGTCACTGTTTCAGAGAGGAGAAAAGCAGGCGATTTTTGGACGCCGCCGCCGACCCACCGCGTGCTCGCCGCCGCGCCGTGGGATTCCCCTCCTCCGCCGGCCGCTTCGGCGGCGGGAGGGTGGGGATCCCCGGTGCCGGCTTGTACAAATGGTAGGGTAGGGCGGTGTGCTTGCCGGCGGCGCCCAGGAGGAGGTGGTGCTGGTGGTGGGCTTTTTGGTGCTGGCGGGTTCTTCTCCGGCGACGGCGCTCCGTGGGGCACGGCGTCGACCCGCGCGGCTGGCTGGAGCTCGAGGCCCGGCGCGGTGCTCGAGATCCATCGTTTCCCCCCAGATCTGCAGTGGCGGCGGATCGGGCGGCTGGATCCCGGAGGTGCTCGAGGTCTTCAGCCTCTTCTGCGACGGATCCGAAGGCGGCTAGGGTTTGGCGGTGCTGTGGAGCCAGGGGGGCGTCCGCCACGGCCGTTCATCGACAAGAGCCCCGCCGCGGAGCGGCGGGCAGTCCAGGCGACGTCTTTCAAGGGACAAAAGTTTCCCAGGCAGTGGAAGATCGGCGGATGCTGCTCTTCGTCTCCGTCGCCGGTGAAGCTGGTGATCCTCGAGCTTGTTCCGGCTCCTCTCCCTCGTGTTTGCTCTTTCTTTGCTTGTTTCTATGTACTTTGTATGTGGAATCCTGGTGAATATACG
Source organism: Poa pratensis (assembly GCA_947311845.1). Taxonomy (NCBI): domain Eukaryota; kingdom Viridiplantae; phylum Streptophyta; class Magnoliopsida; order Poales; family Poaceae; genus Poa; species Poa pratensis. The sequence continues at coordinate 47,071,313 of CAMZMU010000036.1, forward strand.
TGGTGAAGTTGGAGGTGTTCAAAAAAAAAAAAGAGGTCCTGCGCATAGCTCACAGACTTCAAATAGATATCGGACCTCTTTGTGGACAACTTCACAGTTGATCATATCTCTCAGTTCGTTCAAGGACTCGTTCAGGAGGTCCGATAATACTGTAGGGATTAGAGAGAGGACAAATTGCTCCCGAGCTACATGGAGCTTGTATTTTTTTTTTAAATCGAAAATGATAACTTAGAGCTTCAAAAAATTGAGAAAAAAAAATCTCAGATGTAGATAGTGTTGAGATCTACAAGCATGTAAAATTTTAACACAAAGTTCATTGTATTTTGGATCACACAAAAAAGACAAATCGGACAAAATATCAATTTTTAAAACGGTGTACTGTTCACCACCCAAATCCAACCATTTGTCTTTTTTGTGCAGCCCGAAATGAATCTGAGAATTTTGAGTTAACATTTTGCACGCTTTTAGATCTCGACATTATCTACATCTGGGAATTTTTTCTCGGTTTTTTGAAACTCAAAATTATCGATTTTGGTTTTTTTTAAACGGGCTCCTTGTAGCTCGTGAGCCATTTGCAGTTTCTGATAGGGATTATTACTATATAGTTTAGCATTTTGGGCCCATCTCTTCTCGGGACCCTCGATGGTCACCCTTCTTATCTGACCTATGGGTCGGTCCTAACCGAATCGTGTCCTCCCACGCGGCCGCGCGTCGACCACGATCCGAGGCGCTGTTCCCCATTCACGCAAAAAATACATTTTTTTACGAATGCATGTGTTTGACATCACAAGCTTAAATTCACATCCAGGTTTGTATTCCTGGCTACGTCACTGGTCTTACGACGAGCATGATACATTTTTAGCCCGTCTCAGGAGGACACCGCCGAGTATTTAGGTCACTGCCGGCGAGAGCCGACGTGGCTAATCCTATGCGTTTATTTTAAAACGAACGGTAGAGTGAAGAGAAGGGCCTCGTCTCGCTGCCACCACTGTAGCTCTGCCGTCCACGAAAAGGAATAGCACACAACTGTTAAGTGCTTGACAAGTTTCAGTCATGTTTCAGATGAACAATTAACCATTCTGGTTAGTACTAGTTTCGCAGGGTCGGAGTCAGCCAGGATATTAATTAACTTGCTCTATTTCTTTGGCATAGATATGCAGTTGCGAAAAGTTATTTTGCCTGCCGAGCACTAGTACTCACTCTGTTTAAAAAAAATCAAAAAAGATATTTAAAGTTTCACACAATCTGAAAACAATCCAGCATGTTCTTAATGATGTATACTACAATTGTGCAGAATGTGGAATACTTTTATTCATAGGGAATTTTACTTTTTTTAAACATATGATAAATGAAAATCATAGTCAAAGTCGTGCGTTGTTGAGCGGAAAAGTCATTCATATTTTAGGCTTTGTGTGCATTCTCCTTTTTTAAAACCAAAATATATTAATATCATACTATTTCAGTACCTAGGAAACAACAATTTAGTTTTTCTCTTTTCTCAGTTTTACAAAAAAGAGGGTAGGACCACTTTTCAATACTTAGAAAAAATTGAGAATACCATGGTTTTTAAAACTGCAATATTTATGGAGCCAAACACCTCAAAATATGGCAAACTCTAGTATTTTTATAAATCTTGTTGTTCTATTTTTAAAATCTCGTTGCCAAACGCACCTTTAAACTTTCACATAGTGAGTATTAAATAGTTTATTGGGTGTACTTTTGTTATTAAATAGAGCTTACTATCTTTAAATGTTACTCAATATAAACAAAAAACACACCAACTAATATTTAGTAAGGACGAGAGTCTAGCTCACTTGGTTAGATAGGTGGATGTACAACCCAGTCATCCAGGTTCAAGTCCTAACCAGGTTCAAATTCTCACAAATGCGCATTTGGGTTCTTATTATTTAAAAGATGGTTTTAGGAGCTTCCCCTACTATATTCCTTGAAGAAACTAATATTTATTTGCATAATCAATTAGTGGTCAAGCTATGCCAACAAATGGAAAATCATATACTTAATAAAAGTTGTAACATGTTGGAAAAAAATAGATATGTTTGCAGACACAACAGCTGTAGGTTGGAGGCTACAGCAAATTGGCGGTAGGTGACACGCTGACCGATGGCAAGTAACATGTTGAAAGTGAGGCTCCTCGGATCTCACAGAAGAACGGGATGAGAATCGAGAGAATTGAGGTGAGACTTAGACGAACAGTAGAGGATGAGAGTAGCCAGTAGATAGGGATTCAAAATTCATTCATTTCACGAGACATTTTTTTGTCCTTTTACAGAGACCGTAAAAATGTCGGTTTCCGTGAAACTTGTTGTGATCACATGGAATGTCGAGATGTATATGGCAAATTTTTGTCTGAATTTTTTGACATTTCAAAAATATTATTTTCCGCTGGCAGTGGCATATGCTCCCATGTTCCAAATTGAATTTTCACTCTATCCATGAAGAACTTGCAGATTTAGAAGCTATTCCCACATCTTTCGTTGATGGACCTTAGCAGATGCTTTTTAAATTTGCTTCAAAGTGAGGTCATATTGTAAGTAAATCTTAGTAATTTGTGTTTCATGGATTTTAACGCATACATTTCCACAATTAGGCCGTGAGAACTATTAAAGTGGCTAGATGAATGAAAAGTACAACAAAGTAACTCGAATAAAGAAAGATAGAATTAAAGAGACATGGATTATATGTTAGAGACACTTAGGTTTGTTTGGTTCACAGGATTAGATTTAGGGGATGAGGGCATCCCAACCACCTGGTTAGGGATAGCAATTTTTCTGTTTGGTTGGATGGGATGAGAATTGGTTAGAAAATAACCATTTTTGGTTTCTATTTGTCTTGTGATACAATTTTGAGAACGAAAAGGAGTAAGAATAAATTATTTTAGTTTATACACTACAAATTTCTATAAATATTCTTATTTTATTATAGAGTAGAACCCGCTATTAAGATATTTGTTAGATCATATTATGTTTCAGATTTTTACGATAAATACTTATCAATTGTATGGATTATGCATTATAAAAATAATAATTCTACAACAGACTTTTGTCATAAAATACAGCTTACTATCTTTCAATGTTCTCAATACAAAGAAAAAAACACACCAACTAATATTTAGTAAGGACGAGAGTCTAACTCATTTGGTTTGGTAAGTGGATGTACAATCTAGCCATTCAGGTTCAAGTCCTCAAACTCAAGTTCAAATTCTCACGGAAGCAGATTTGGGTTCTTATTATTTAAAAGATAGACGTAGGAGCTTCCCCTACCGTATTCCTTAAAGAGACTAATATTTAGCAGCATTGTCAAATAGTGGGTAAGCCCAACAAATGGAAAATCATACTTAATAAAAAATGTAACATGCTGAGAATATAGATAAGTATAAAAGATTAGTTTAAATTGTATCGCCCTGGTCCCAAATGTTCATTGGACCGGCCATGGTTTCGATCACGAAACATGACCCACTACACTCGGTTCATGGCCCCAGTGAAAGAGCCGGAGTCCAGATATCTTTGGAGACACGACAGCTCTAGGTCGGAAGCTACAACAAATTGGCGGTAGGTGACACACTGACCGAGGCCGAGTAGTATGTTGTGAGGCTCCTCGGAATCTCACAGAAGAACGGGATGAGAATCGAGAGAATTGAGGTGAGATTTAAATGAACAGTAGAGGATGAGAGTAGCAAGTAAATAGGGATTCAAAATTCATTCATTTCAATAGTGTTTCACGATTGTTTACAGCCAGCTACACCGAACACCACAAGCAAGATCAATATACGGGAGATATTTTATCTCGTATTTCAACACAAATATATAATTCTCATCCTACTTACCAGATTCATATGACACATTTGAAGATTTGAACCAAATTAGTAAGCATTATTCTACTTGGAAATAAAATATGATGGCATGAGAGGCCCAGATTTACAAGACAATGAAATCAACATAGACCCCTTAGTAGGGGGATGGCGTTTTGGCACCCGGGAGCATATGCTCCCGGTTTTAAAATGCATTTTTAAACACATACGAAAATTTCAAAAATGTGGACTAAAATTTTGTGTTTCCATGTCGATGTTCTATGTGCTCACGAAGTCGTTTCACGGAAAACCTACATTTTTTGTGTCGTATATAAAAAGACAAATTTTCGGTGCTAAAAAAATCTTTTCACGAGACATTTTTTGTCTTTTTATAGATACCATAAAAAGTGTCGGTTTTACGTGAAAATTGTCGTGATCACAAGGAATGTCGAGATGCACAAGCCAAAATTTTGTTCCGAATTTTTTGACATTTCAAAATGTTGTTTTCCGGTGGCAGGAGCATATGCTCCCATGTGCCAAATTGAATTTCCGCTCTGTCCCTTAAGAAGTTGCAGATTTAGAAGCTATTGCCACATTTTTTTGTTGGAGGACCTTAGCAGCTGCCTTTTATGTCTGCTTCACACTGAGATCATATTGTAAATAAATCTTAGTAATTATAATACATTCTTGTGTTTCATGGATTTCAATGCATGCATTTCCACAATTAGGCCGTGAGAACTATTAAAGTGGCTTGATGAATGAAAAGTACAACGAAATAACTTGATAATAGAAAGATAGGACTAAAGAGACATAAATTATATGTCAGAAACACCTAGGGTGTGTCTGGATCAGAGGATTCGATTTAGGGGATGAGACTAGGGATGAAAACAGAGCGGAATCTTTTCGACTTCTCCGCGGAAAAACGGAAACATAGTGGATATACGGAAACGGAAACGGATTTTGCGGAACGGAAATGGAAATTTTTATGCGGAAACGGAATTTTATGGAACAGAGACGGAACAATATATTCCGGCGGAACGACCACGTAAACGGAAATTCTGGTAATACGGAACTTTCCCTTTTTTTCTATGCAATGCTTTTCAAATCCAGCATGCCCAGTAATTCTAGTGGAATCATTTAGGCACAATCCAAGATATGAATAAAAAATAAAGGATTTGAAGCGACCATGATTAGGCTATATGTACACACAGTCACATATCATCTCCCTCTCGAGTCCTTCCCAGTTCGACATTTCAGTGTTGCACTAGCGTTAGGGACGATATTAGGTATTTTTTTAATGTTGTCAAAGTCGATAACTTATGTAGACTATATTATATAATCGTGATATCTCGTTATATTTTATTTCACGTTAGAAACTTGACAAGTTTGTTGGTTTGATTAAGTTTTCCTGCAATATTAAAGGGGTATCTTGGTTCCGGCAATCATCTGCGTTATGTTCCGTGTCCGCACCGTATTCGGTTCATATCTGTTTCCGATAATATTTGTTTTCGTATTTGTTTCCGGGGGTTTCTGTATTCGTTTCCGCTTCCGCAAAAAAATATGAAAACAAATGTGGCACCACCCGTCAGTATCCGCTCCGTTTTCTTCCCTAGATGAGGGTATCCCAACCACCTGGTTAGGGATAGCCATTTTCTATTTGGTTGGATGGGATGAGAGTTGGTTAGGGATAACCATTTTTGGTTTCTATCTGTCTTGTAAATTGTCAGTGTACCTCTTTTCATGTTTACAGGCACTCCCATGCATGCACAGTACGTCATTTGGTCAGAAACATGGCATGGACGCAAGGTAAGCCGCCCCGTCCATCTCATATCCAACAAAATTTTACCACGAATTGCATTCGACACCACCGGCTATTTTCTCGATCTCGTGCATCTATGTTGATATTGATGCTTTATAAAGTTGGGTATTTACCCGATTTATACATAACAATGTTTTACTACCTATGTTTCATAAAACAAGGTCTATAAAATTTGGTCAAAAGTCAAAACTTGCTAATTTGACCAAACATATACATGAAAATATCTATGTTAATAATATTTGGTATACTATGAAAATATATTTGTGGTGGATCTATTGATGTTTATTTGGCATTATAAATATTTATATTTTGTCTAGAAACATGGTAAAACTTATACAAAATTTGATTTTTTTACTAAATTTATATACCTTATTTTGTGAAATGGAGGTATTAACATGTTCTAGTTTCTAGCAATGCTTAAATATCTCCTCTTATTTCTTACAGAAATATTTCATGCTTATTCTGGTATGTTGATATTTTGATGCATGTGGGTGTTGCATCCTGCTTAGCTAATTTTCGGTGGGCTGGTTGGTAAGCTTAACTATTTTCCATTGTCTTTGTACTTTTTTTTAGATGGTAACCAAACTTCCATTAACTGGTGAACACAGCAAGATCGCTGGCTCACTAAAACATGTACTCCCTCCGTCCAAAAATAAATGTCTCAAGTTTGTTCAAAAGTTGATGTATCTATACATGAAATATGTCTAGATACATTCATTTTTGTGTAAACTTGAGACACTTATTTTGATATAGAGGGAATACAAAATTAGGTGCACCATCTGGCCACGCGGGATGGGGACTGATGCCCTAACTTTGCACCATCCTTCGCTAATGTGTCCACAACTTTATTACAACCCCTTGGGCAAAATTTAATGGAAAACGCCTGAAAGCCTGTCGATGTTATTACAACGGAAGTACTCTTCGTAGGACACTCCATGTCCGATTTTTTTTTTCAAAAACAGTCTCCATGTCCGATACTCATCTGAAGTTTGAATCCGTCGGTCCAAATTGATTAGCTGATGCCATCAAGGGCCGTCGTATTCTGCCAGACAACATCGTGCGGATTTTATCGGACGCGTGGTTGTAATATCCTCTTGTATTATGGGACGGAATGAGTATTTTTCAATGGATGGCCATCCATTCACGGCTAAAAAACCAGCCTCGCCAGCGAAACACAGTGGCGGCGCCAGGTTTCAAGTGGGTATTTATTTTGCCAAAATCCTCATTGTTTTTGCTAAAAATTCCGCTGTTCTATAAAAAAAAATCAAAGTTTTGTCAAATCATGGATATTCCCTGGAAGACAGGGCATACAAGGCACCAAAGGCACCAAGGCACAAACACACAACACAAGTACAGTATCTCTCACTTCGGAAAATGCTCGGTTGCACACGGCGGCAGATGCTCCTGGCAGACCTCCAACTTCTTGGTCCACGTTCTGAGGTGGGCCACTACAACATTTGTCATTTTCTAGTCGAGGGCGGAAGAATACACATGGAAATACATGACAGTTGGACCAGCGCATTGAAATCTTTGTGCAAACACAAGGCATGGGAAGACTGTACGGTAGGTATCTATCAATCTGTTTTCCTCTCCTCTCGCGGCTCGTGACAGAGGCGGCGGCGTCCAGCTCCTACCAATCTCCACCGGTCAGGACGCTGGTCTTGGTCCCCTCTTCTTCCGGTTGCCGCTTTGGCGACGACATGAGGGAGGGACCTATATCTCCTCCGCTCCGTTCTGGCCTAACAGTTACGGTTAGGTTTTGTCTCCTTTGGTGCGTCGTTGGGGTGGTGAGAGCGGCGGCCGGACAAATAAATCCGAACTCTACTCCCATACCGGTGCTGTCTTTCATGGCGGCGTCTCGGAGTTGGTGGTACCGTGTGCTTGCCGATCTTTCAGGTCGGTGGTTTTAGGGTTCTTGGATGGTGTCGGCGAGGCGGTGGCAGCGACTTCATCAGATGAGTCTTTCCTCCTGCTCTGTCCCCGTTGCTGCAGCGTTGTCTCCGGCGCCATGGTGGAGCAGAGAGGATTTATTCAGGAGTACGTGCAGACGGTGTCTGTGCTGGTGACAGACGGGAGATGGTGCACCTTGTTCTAGGTTTGTGTTTGGAGGTTGACGGTTCTGGTTCCCTACTTCGACTTCGTCGTGCGGGGTGTCGGTTCTGAAGTTCGATGGCGTGTCCGGAGTCGTGCTGCACCGGTCTGGTTCTTTCAACGTCAATGGTTTGTCCTATGGCAAACTTCTTTGGAGATCCGAAAAGCTGCTGATCAGCGATGGAGCCGCGTCGAACTCGGGTGAAGAAGTGATATGTCTCGGTTCACTTTGGTGGCTGCTACGGTGGTGCCGAAGAAGAGGGGTAGGCGTTGGTTTGTCACATAGGTTTATCCTATCTTTGCAGATCTGTGAGATTGGTGTGTACGTGATTTGTATCTTGTTATTTATTTATCAATGAGAAATGTTGAAAGAACATTTTGTGATCTCTTAGTTTTGTGTGTTAGTTAACAACACTTAGGATGTCTAATCTGGTGTTAAGTGATGCAGGGTTTATTGTATACAACATGTGCATCAACACCAAAAAGAGAAAAGAGTTTTCTGGAGCATTTCAGGCCGGAGTTTCCGGCTTCCAGACCGGAGTTTCCGGTCTCTGGGTTCTTGCTCGAAGAAGCAGCAAGCTGCTGAATTGTTGCTCAGCCCCTGGTGGGGGGCGGAGTTTCCGGCCCCCAGACCGGAGTTTCCGCCCCTGGAAAACTTTCCGGCCCCAGGGCACCGGAGTCTTTGCCCAAGTCTCTGCTGCGAAGAAGTTGCTCAGCTCCTGGTGTGGGGCGGAGTTTCCGGCCCCTTAGGCCGGAGTTTCCGCCCCAGGCCGGAGTTTCCGGTCACTAGGGCCGGAAACTCCGGTGTGATTCTTTCTGCAACGGCTACTTTTCTGGGAGGGGTATATATACCCCTCCATCTACCTCCAGCCAGCTAGCTCGCCCAGAATTCAAGATCCCCATTGTTGCAAGCTCAAGAATCACTAGATCTCCCAATCCCTCCACCCAAACTCGTTGATCTTTGGAGGATTGAAGGAGAAGGCCCCGATCTACATCTTCACCGAGCCGTTTGTCATTTCCCCCTCATTCACTTGAGGGACCATTAGCTAGGGTTTCCACTAGGAAAACCTAGCCCCCTATTGTACTCACTTGATTGTCTTTGTGACAGATTGTAGCTGTTTGGGAGCCCCCAATCCTTTGTGGGTTGTGCCCCAAATCGTTGTTGTAAAGGCTCCGGACTCCGCCTCGAAGGTTTCCGATAGTTGAAGTGAACCAAACCTTTGTGGTGCGGTTCACCGGAGAAGAGGGTGAGGCCTTTGTGGCCGTTGAACCATTGTGTTGGTTCACACCTCTCCAACGAGACGTACTCCCCTAAAAAGGAGGAACTCGGGATTACATCCGTGTCTCCGCGTGCTTTGACTTCGGTTACCTCTATCCTTGTTTACCGCCTTATTATATCGTGCTTAGTTGCTAGCTTGTCATATAGGTAAATTCACCGTAGTTGCATATCTAGAGAATTTACCTTTTGTGTCAAGCCTAAATTGAAAAAGACTAAAATTGGAGTAGCACCTATTCACCCCCCCCCTCTAGGTGTCATACCGATCCTTTCAATTGGTATCAGAGCATAGGCTCTCTTGTTTTGGGCTTAACCGCCTAAGAGAAGTATGACACAAAGTGAGGATGAGGCCGATCTTGCCAAGGCCAAAGAGACCATGGCATCCATGGCCGATATCAAAAAGTTGGAAACAACATTGACATCGTCCATGAATGACATGAATGTCAAATTTGATGAGTTGCGTGACATGCTCATGAAACTCACAAATGCCAAGGTTTCGGAAACCATCCCACTAGAGGGCATCTCTAACTCCGATGAAGGTGATTCCGAGGAGGGTAAAAAGAAAAATGAGAAGGGGTGGAAACCACCTCCGGATCTAAACCAACTCCTCCACCTCCTACCAAGCATGAAGATGGGAAGGAAGAGTACCATACGTTCCGGGATGGTACCCTATCGACCCACCTATCACCACCCGCATAAACCCCATTGGTCCTCCACCTAAGCTTAATGCATTAGCTTTGCTAGTTGGCAACGCTCAATGAAATCTCATATTAACAGTGCCTCTATCGAGCTTTGGAGGATCATTGAAGATGGTACAAGGTTGCGGATCCAAGCAATGTGACAAGAAGAGAATTTGCCGAAAAGCAACTCAATGCCTCCGCACTCCATATGATTGAACTTTCAGTGAGTGAAAGTGACAAGCATTATGTTCTCAATGCCACCACCGCCAAAGAAGCTTGGAATTGTCTTGAGGTTGCATTTCTTGGGAATGAAAGCATGAAGAGAAACCGATATGAGTCTTTGAGCAATGATGCCGAAGGCTTCTACATGTTTGACAATGAGAATCATGAAGACATGTATGGAAGACTCAAGACTCTTGCAAAGGCCTTCTTTGATGTGGGGGCAACCTATGTGGATGATGCTTATGTCAAGAGGAAGTATGTGAATGCTCTCTTGCCTTCGAGCCCATCGAGGTGAAGTCCATTCAAGGAAGACACAACTACAACGAAATGACATCCAATGAAGTTATGCAAGAAGTGCAAGCCTCCAAGGTTGCCACCAAGAATGCCGAAGATAACCGTGCTAGGGCCATGGGGATGAAACAAGGCCCCTCACTTGCTTTGAAGGCCAAGGTGGTATGTCTTGATGAGGTTGAAGCGTGCCCAAGCAACATTGCTCCAAATGATCTTGAACCGGCTCTAAATGGTCATATAGCTCTTGCCACAAGAGAGTTTTGGCAAGACCCGGCAAAAGCTAAAGCCAAGGTTGATAAAGAGAACAACTCAAGTGGGAAGAAAGAGCTAGCCTCAAAGTGGAAGACGTGCTACAATTGTCATGACAAGAACCACTACATAAGAGAGTGTCCTTATGAGAACCGAGAGCAAAATGGTGGGAAGCTCATCCCCAAGGACCATTCAAGGTTGATCCAAAAGAAGCCCGCAAGACCAAGGAAGCCTTTCTTCAAGAAGGCACCAAGAATTGTGTTGGTGGCACAAGAAGAATATGCCACAAGTGATTCCGAAGATGAAGATGCACCTACTAAAGAGGTAGCCGCATTGGCTATTGTATCAACTTCATCATCTTCTCTCTTTGAATCCCCCAATGAGAACTTCTCCACCAACAACGCTCGTTGCCTCATGGCTAATGTCACCGAGGTATCATCTCCTTCTCCCAAGACTATGCATGAAATGAGTGATCAATCTAGTCTTGTGATTAAGAAGAACTTGTTGCTTTCGATACTTTCATGACTAACTTGCAAGGTGAAGCTAAGGAACATGTTGAGTCTCTCATGAGACAACTATGTGCGGCCGAAGAACTTCTTCAAGAAAAGAGTAAGATTGAGAGAGAGGATTCTCTCACCATTGCCTCTTTGAATGCTTCCGTAGCATCCTTGAATGCCTCTCTTGATGAAGAGAGTGAAGAAAGATGTTCTCTTGAGGAAAGACTTGATCTCTTGATGCTAAAAATGATGATATCATTAATAAAATCATTAAGGATAGAGATCATGTCTTTGCTAAATATAAAGTGCTTAAAAAGGAGAAAGTTGAACTTGGGGTTGCTAATGCTAGACTTCTTGAGGATATGGAGAAGCTTGACAAGGCTCACAAGGCCTTGGAAACACTCACTCCCTTTTAGTCAAGTCTCATGAGCAACTTCAAACTCAACTTTCTAAATCTAGCTCAACTAGCATATCTATTCTTCCTCGTGTTCATGAAAATGTTATTGAAGAAAATGTTAGTGCCAAGACCTCTATTCCCAAAGGTAAAGATAAGGGTATTGCTTACTTATTTGAGCAAAAACCACACAAAGGGAAGGAGGGTCTTGGTTATGTAGCCGAGCCCAAGAAGAAAGTGGGCAACAACAAGAAGATCAAGACCAAGCCCGCACAAGCCAAGATTCCATTGCGGTGGTAGTGCCACAAGGGGCAAGACCACTCGTAGTGACTTTGCGGGGCATAACAACCCCAACTATATTCTTTATGTTGATTATTATGGGGATGTTTATGCTCAATATGTTGGTCCATATGATGGTTACATTGATTACTCTATTTGGGTCCTAAGACCCTTGTTGCTAACCAAAGAGGACCCATTGAGAAATGGGTACCTAAATCCAAGCAATGATTTCTTGTAGGACTATGCTTCCGGTGGATCGAAATGGGTGGTTGATAGTGGATGCACTAGTCATATGACCGGAAGCAAGGAGATTATGACGGAGTTGAGACCAAATCTAAATAACTCATCCGTCTCTTATGGTGACAAGTCAAAGGCCGAGGTAAAGAGTCTCGGCAAGGTGGTAGTTGCAAGGGATATCACCCTTGTAAATGTCATGCTTGTTGAGTCTCTAGGTTACAATCTTATGTCCGTTCGTGCTCTTAATAAGATGAACTTTGATGTCCATTTTACTATTGATATGGTGGTACTCTTGAGGAGCAAGACTCTAAAGGTCATGTTCGTTGGGTATGTTGAAAATGAGTTGTTTGTGGTAGACTTTTCGGGGTCTACCAACACTCAAGCAATATGCCTATTCGGAAAGGCCGACGTGGGGTGGTTGTGGCATCGCCGCTTGTCCCATGTCAACATGAGAACTTTGCAAAGTCTTCACAAGGGTGGCCACATTCTTGGACTAAAAGAGGATGTTTCTTTTTCTAGAGATCGTCTTTGTAGGGCTTGTGTTGAAGGAAAGATGCATGATTCTCCCCATCCGGGCAAGACCATCATTTCATCAAGAGGATATTGGAACTTCTTCATGTTGATCTCTTTGGTGCCGTGCCTCAACCTAGTCTTGGTGGGAAGAAATATTGTTTGGTGATTGTTGATGACTATTCAAGATTTACTTGGGTTTATTTCTTCAAGACGAAGGATGAAACCCAACAAGCCGTCATCGACTTTTCCAATATTGTTCAACGCCAATACAATGTCCCTATTTTGGTCATTAGGAGTGATAATGGCTCCGAGTTCAAGAACTACACCTTAAATGAGTTTCTTAGTGAAGAGGGGATTCGTCATCAATATTCCGCTGCATATACCCCTCAACAAAATGGTGTAGCCGAAAGGAAGAACCGGACTCTCATGGATATGGCAAGGTCTATGTTGGCGGAGTTTAAGTCTCCGCTATTCTTATGGGCCGAGGCTATCTCCACGGCGTGTCACTCATCTAACCGGTTATTCTTTCGTGTTGGCAAGAAGTTTACATCTTATGAGATGCTCACCGGCAACAAGCCCAATGTCTCCTACTACCGAGTTTTGGTTGTAAGTGTTTCTATAAGAACAAAAGTGTTCGTTTGTCTAAATTTGAATCTAAAGCTTTAGAGGGTGTTTTTGTTGGTACGGTGCCGAATCTCACACCTATAGAGTCTATGACAAGACCGTTGGGAAAGTCATAGAATCTTGTGATGTGAGGTTCGATGAGAATGACGGCTCCCAAGTGGCGCAATTTCATGTTTGTGATGTAGATAATGAGGAACCTCAAGAGCAATAAGAAGAATGGGGGTTGGTTTCTATCGCCCCATTGAAATCCATCATGAGCCTCCTCAAGCAAGTCCTAGCTCCACTCATGTGGAGACTCCATCATCACAAGTTGAAGTTGCACCTTCTATGGAAGCAAATGATGCACCTACCCAAGAACAAGTTCAAGACCCTCCTCAAGTTGACCATGTTGCTATGCAAGAACCAAGTTCTCCTATTATTGATGCTAGCCAAGGTCATGACCAAGATCAACCCTCTCCTTCCTTTGTTGAAGATGTGCTTCAAGATGATCAAGGTCAACATCCGGTCAAGACGGGGACTCAAATGATCAAGATGATCAAGCGAAATTCCTCGCATCAATGAGGATATCGAAACCCGTCGTATAGCAAGAGTCAAAAAGGATTGGAGAAGAAAGAGTCTTCATCTAGAAATATCATTGTTAATGTCAAGAACAAGGTCACCACAAGAAAACAATTGGCAAATTTCAATGAACATCAAGCCCACATCTCTATGGTGGAACCAAAGAAAGTCTTTGAAGCTCTTGAAGATCCGGATTGGTTGGAAGCCATGCATGAAGAGCTCAACTTCAAGCGCAACAAAGTGTGGAATCTAGTGGAGAAGCCAAAAGATTGCCTCAATGTTATAGGCACCAAGTGGATATTCAAGAACAAGCAAGATGAGCATGGAATGGTTGTGAGGAACAAGGCAAGATTGGTAGCTCAAGGGTACTCTCAAGTTGAAGGCATTGATTTTGGAGAGACCTATGCTCCCGTGGCTCGCCTTGAGTCCATCCGTATCCTTCTTGCATATGCATCACATCATAATTTCAAGTTGCAACAAATGGATGTGAAAAGTGCCTTTCTTAATGGTCCTTTAAAGGAGTTGGTATATGTTAAGCAACCTCCGGGATTTGAGGACCACACTTCCCTAACCATGTCTACAAACTTGATAAGGCGCTCTATGGTCTCAAACAAGCACCTCGTGCTTGGTATGAGCACCTAAGAGAGCTATTGGTAGACCGTGGCTTTGAAGTGGGGCAAATCGATCCCACTCTTTTTACCAAGAGGGTTAAAGGGGAGCTTTTCATATGCCAACTTTATGTTGATGATATCATATTTGGCTCTTCTAACAAAGCTTTTAATGATGAATTTTCAAAGCTTATGACCGATAGGTTCGAGATGTCCATGATGGGAGAGTTGAAGTACTTCCTTGGTTTTGAGATCAAGCAATTGAGTGGAGGGACCTTCATCTCTCAAGCCAAATATATCCAAGACATGCTCAAGAGGTTCAAGATGCAAAATGCTAAAGAGAAGAAGTTTCCTATGGACACCAAGTGTCATCTTGAACTTAATCCAAAGGGTAAAGATAAGGATGTTGATCAAAAGCTCTATCGTTCTATGATTGGTTCTTTGCTTTATCTTTGTGCATCTAGACCCGATATTGTGTTGAGTGTAGGAGTGTGTGCAAGGTACCAAGCGGCTCCCAAAGAAAGCCACCAAACGGCGGTTCTTCGAATCTTTCGATATTTGGTTCATACCCCAAGGTTTGGTTTGTGGTATCCTAAAGGCTCAACTTTCTCTCTTGCCGGTTACACGGATTCGGATTGGGCCGGTTGCAAGGATGATAGGAAATCAACTTCCGGGGCTTGCCAATTCCTTGGTAGGTCCTTGGTGAGTTGGTCTTCTAAGAAGCAAAATTGCATATCTCTCTCCACCACCGAAGCCGAGTATGTGGCGGCCGCTAGTTGTTGCACTCAATTGTTGTGGATGAGGCAAACTTTAAAGGAATACGGTGTCCATTGTGACAAAGTGCCTCTTTTATGTGACAATGAAAGTGCTATCAAGATTGGCCACAACCCGGTGGAGCACTCAAGAACGAAGCATATTGAGATTCGCTATCACTTCATCCGTGATCACATCATCCGGGGTGACATTGAGCTTGGCTATATTCCCACGAAGATCCAACTTGCCGATATGTTCACGAAGCCACTTGATGAAGCAAGGTTCACTTATTTGAGGCATGAGCTAAATATCATCGATTCGGGGAGCGTCGCTTGAATATCTTGCATACACACCTATATCTTAGCTATATGTTTGGTTTAGGTGTAGGCATGGACATAGGGGGAGTGCGGTCCTAATCCATTGGACTATCCCTCCCCCCATTATGCCGATAGAAAGAACTCATTTTGTCTCTATATTGTTCATTTTATGAATTGTGAGCTTAAATGACGAGTAGTGGCGGTGAACCCAAGATATATCTTCGCGGTGTCACACCACATACACTCATACATGGTGGCTTAGGCCACCGCCATCTTCTTTGTGAAGATTTGATCTTGTTGGAGCTTTATGGCCTTTTTGCCTATCCGTTGGTCTTTATGGAAAACACACTCAAATGATGCTTCTTAATGTTTTTTTGTGCCTCTTACCAAGTTTGAGTGTGAAGTACCATTTCCAGTGACTTTGTGTCCCATCCCAGGCCTATCCCTTCTGAAAACTTGCTCCTCTTGCATCTTGCATGTTCAACAACAAATCTGGCATTTTTGAGTTGGTGGGGCCGGAAACTCCGGTCCTTTGGGCCGGAATATCCGGTCTGACTGAAGTTTCCGCCCTAAACCCGGAATTCTGGCTTAGGCCGGAACTCCGGTGTTTAGGCCGGAAACTCCGGTCTGGGCAGTTTCGCAGGGGTCCAAAAGGGGATCGGGGTGGGAGTTGACTTCACAACTCCACACACCCCCGACCCCCAACTCTCCCCTGCAGCCGCCGCCGCCTCGAAGTGCCTCTCCGGCTGCTCCCGCCGCCGGAATCCGCCGTGCCTCCGGCCTCCTCCTCCTCACCAACGCAGGGGACCTTCCTCTCCTTCGTTTGGGCTGCACCATGGACAAAAAGGGTACCTCCTCTCTCTCCTTAGGTTTTTCACCTCGATCTAAGTTTGGAGAGTAGTTCCCCTAGTTTTTCTTGGTGTAGAATCTTCTAGATGGCAAGGTGTATCCTAGATTTAACCCTAGAATTCTCAGCACAAAGTTTCTTGAACTAAATCGAGGTTCCCCATCTCAGGGCCGGAGACTCCGGTCTTCCAGGCCGGAAACTCCGGTCAGGGCCGGAATCTCCGCCCCCTGAGGCCGGAAACTCCGGTGTAGATCAGACACTTTGTGCCCAGAATTCTTTGGTTACTTCTTCTTTGGTTCCTGGACATGCAAGCTTATCCCCATGCTTTTCTCCTATTCTGTTTTTCACAGGTGTGCAGAGGACAAAGTCTTCCATGAAACATCCTGAAAAGTCACCAAGAAAAGCACCTCGTGCTCAAACAAGGGACAAGCTTCTGTTGACAGCCGCACTGGCCGTCTGAGACAGCAGAGTACCATAGATGAAGAAGCCACAAGACATGCTGCCCTAGGTGGGTTTGATGATGAAGAAGAGGCCGAGAGAGCTCATTTTGACTCCTTGACCACTGTTTTGGGCATGGGGAAGATCGAGTTTCGTCGGATGAGATCTCAGCAGTTCTATGACTTGCCATCCAACACCGATGATCCTAATTTTCCAAGGAGAGAGCAGCAGCTGATCATGAATGAGATATATGCCCGCATTGAGAAGCATATGGTGTGTGAGCAAAAGGTGTTGAGCCTTGAGAGCTTGGACAAGAAGCCTTATTTTCAAGAGGCCGTGTGGATTGCTCGGAAGCTTGGACTTGAGAGGCTCATCTCCATGTTCATGAAGATTATGATATTCAGCTTGTGCAGCAGTTCTTTGCCACAGTGGTGTTTGATAATGATGAAGATGTCACCATGACTTGGATGACCGGTTCTCAAAAGTGCACCTCTAACTTTGTGGAGTTTGGAAGATGTTTGGGATATAAGTTCAAGGGGCCACTACTTGTGTTGGGAAGAGGATGCATGTGGAAGGGGCTGCCTACAACAAACGTCGCTTGCGCCCTTTATATTCAGTTGCATCATCCGTTGGCACTAATCAAGACCTCCTCCCCACCTACAACATTTTCCTTCGCATGGTTCGGCTCAATCTTGCTCCTCAAGCCGGAAATGTGGATGCCATTCGTGGAGGGCTTGTCAATCTCTTATACCATGCTTACAAGGTGCTCCAAGCCGGTCCGGATTGCGAAGGCCAAGAAGTTGATGTCATGGATTTCATCAAGTGTGAAATGCATTGGGCCATTTTTGAGCACAAGAACCCTCTCTATGCACCGTATGTGATGAAGCTCATCCTCTCCAAGGTCTCCAACATCGATACCTCTCGCCTCACCAAGCATGCCAAGGGGACTCTCCACCAACTTAGCAAGCACACCAAGCAACCGTCTTCCTCTCGAGCACCTCCTCCGCAATCTAGTAGTGAGGAAGCGGAGACCGAGGCCCCAATGCCTAAAAGGAGAAGCAAGAATGCCGACCCTCCCTCATATCTTCAAGGAAGGGCCCAAGTGAACTCGGAAGTGAGTAAACTCTCTTGGTGGAAGAGAAAGTTGCTTTGCATGGATGTTGCAATTCACAAGGAGAACCACGCCTCATATGTGAGAGAGAAGCACATCATTGACAACCAACAAATCATGATTAAGGAGTTGCGCAAGCTCAACAATGGTAGTATCACTCCTCCACCGGAAGAAGATGAAGATGGCAATCCTATTATCTCCTCCTCGTCGGCCGAGACTATCCCTCTTGAGAAATGGAACGAAGACATCTTTCCTTGGTCGGATTATGCGGATGTGACTTCATTGCCCTCCACTTCTCGCAACACCGGCAAGGCTCCCATGAACCTTTCCGATGAGGACTACAATCAAGAAGGGGAAGGTGATGATGACATGGAAGAAAGCTCCGGGTGATCTCCATGGGTTCGTGTAGTTATGCTCTTTTCCCTTTTTGGCGTCTCGATGCCAAAGGGGGAGAAGTAGTTCTATTAGGTTCTCTCCGGGATTTGCATGGGTTGGACACAAGCATGTGCTTTTATCATTTTATTGCGCTTGTGTCTCTTTTATGTTATTTGGAACTTATTTGCATCTTATGTTGTGAACTATGTGAGTGTAAGACATATGGATTTCTATTATGTATGGTTGAACCTACATTATTGTGCTATGGTTATATGGATGTTTATCTACATTTATATGCACAAGGTATGGTTTTTATCTCTAGACTCAACCTACTTTGTGATATGTCTTGTTTGTGAAATGTATCGTTTACATATCATGTCGCCTTTTGTGGAACTTGTCTCTCTATATGTGTGCATTTGCATTCCAAAGCAAATGAGTTATATGCACACATCTAGGGGGAGCTTTTCATTTGTTAAACATGATAGTGTGGTGAACTTATTGCAAATCCGTGTGTTGTCATCTAACACCAAAAAGGGGGAGATTGAAAGAACATTTTGTGATCTCTTAGTTTTGTGTGTTAGTTAACAACACTTAGGATGTCTAATCTGGTGTTAAGTGATGCAGGTTTATTGTATACAACATGTGCATCAACACCAAAAAGAGAAAAGAGTTTCTGGAGCATTTCAGGCCGGAGTTTCCGGCTCCAGACCGGAGTTTCCGGTCTCTGGTTCTTGCTCGAAGAAGCAGCAAGCTGCTGAAATGTTGCTCAGCCCCTGGTGGGGGCGGAGTTTCCGGCCCCAGACCGGAGTTTCCGCCCCTGGAAAACTTTCCGGCCCCAGGGCACCGGAGTCTTTGCCCAAGTCTCTGCTGCGAAGAAGCTGCTCAGCCCCTGGTGTGGGGCGGAGTTTCCGGCCCCTGTAGGCCGGAGTTTCCGCCCCTGGCCGGAGTTTCCGGTCACTAGGGCCGGAAACTCCGGTGTGTTTCTTGTCTGCAACGGCTACTTTTCTGGGAGGGGTATATATACCCCTCCACCTACCTCCAGCCAGTAGCTCGCCCAGAATTCAAGATCCCCATTGTTGCAAGCTCAAGAATCACTAGATCTCCCAATCCCTCCACCCAAACTCGTTGATCTTTGGAGGATTGAAGGAGAAGGCCCCGATCTACATCTTCACCGAGCCGTTTGTCATTTCCCCCTCATTCACTTGAGGGACCATTAGCTAGGGTTTCCACTAGGAAAACCTAGCCCCCTATTGTACTCACTTGATTGTCTTTGTGACAGATTGTAGCTGTTTGGGAGCCCCCAATCCTTTGTGGGTTGTGCCCCAAGTCGTTGTTGTAAAGGCTCCGGACTCCGCCTCGAAGGTTTCCGATAGTTGAAGTGAACCAAACCTTTGTGGTGCGGTTCACCGGAGAAGAGGGTGAGGCCTTTGTGGCCGTTGAACCATTGTGTTGGTTCACACCTCTCCAACGAGACGTACTCCCCTAAAAAGGAGGAACTCGGGATTACATCCGTGTCTCCGCGTGCTTTGACTTCGGTTACCTCTATCCTTGTTTACCGCCTTATTATATCGTGCTTAGTTGCTAGCTTGTCATATAGGTAAATTCACCGTAGTTGCATATCTAGAGAATTTACCTTTTGTGTCAAGCCTAAATTGAAAAAGACTAAAATTGGAGTAGCACCTATTCACCCCCCCCCCCCCCCCCCTCTAGGTGTCATACCGATCCTTTCAAATGTATTATCTTGAAAAAAAAAACCAGGCATGGGACCTGCAATCACATGGGAAGACAATTTCCCCTCACGCAAACCGTCTCTCTTCTTCCTTTGGCTCACGGTGGTGACCTGCCGTGGTGGCCTGGATTAGTAGTGCCATAGAGGGGAAGAACGCGACAGCAGCGGAGGTGGAGGCAGCGTCGTTCCGAGCTCCATCCTAGTCGCGTCGCCGGCGATGCACTCAACTTGCAGCCGCACCACGCTCCGCCCAGTCACGTCGTCTACACTGTCGCCCCGGCGCCTTTGCGTTGTGTCAGGGCGCTGGTCGCCGCCGCCCTGCGCTGTGTAGTTTATGGAGAGAGACGATCATGTAGCCTTGTGCGCGACGCCGGAGGCGTACTCCTCCATGCTCGCGTCGTAGGACAGTAGGACACGCTGCCTGGTGCCAGACTGCCAGCCGCCGTCTTGGCAGGGTGCGTCCCCTGCCCGTCGGCATCGCGCGGCGACATGTACTCCACGGACATGTTGGACTTTGTTGCCGCCGCAGTGTCGTAGTTGGCGGCGCCCTGCGAGAAGAACGGCGCGCTGCTCCTTGTTGCACGAGGACGCTGGGAACGCAGGTCCGACGTCGCAGTCGTTGCGCCACCGGCCCACCGTGCGGGCATGGGCGGGAGGTTTGTATCGGACAGGCTCCGTTGCTCGGGCCACACACAGGTGTCGAGCGCCAGAGTATGGTGCATGAACTTCAGGGAGCTGGTGGTGTGCAACGGGCAGATCTGGTCCTCGAAAGCAGCGAACACGACATATGGCGGGCGGAGCTCGTCGGCGCGGCAGGTAGCGACGGGGAGAAGCATTGGAGAACCTTGAATGGTCGGCATCGTCGTTGCTCCTGCTCAGCGATGCGAAGGCGGCGGCGCAGTACCAGTGCGCATGGGTGGGGAAAATCGTCCAACTACCGCTTAGGCCCAGTTCTTTTGCACTTCGGCTTGTGCATAAGCCACTCCAGTTTGAGCTGCCCAGATAAATAGCAGTGAAAAAAAAGCTCGTGAGAAATTGCAGTCCAGTTCTTTTGGGCTTCCATTGTCCTAGCTTATTGTTTGATACACCTAAAATATTTTTAGTTTTTTCTCAAAATGTCAAAAAATTACAGAAAAAAGTCGGATGTACATTAGAACATTATGTGTTAGCACAAAAAAATGTCGTGAAGAAAAAACATTTTTTGTGACATGTGCAAAAATGACAAAAAAATGACTCGTATAAAATCATTTTGGTGCGTCCGGATTTGTCTTTTTTGCACAGGTCAAAAAATATATTTTTTCTTCACGTAACTTTTTGTGGTAACATAAAATGTCTTGAAATATATGCAAAATTTTTACTTTGAATTTTTTGACATTTTAAAATTTATTTTTTGGGTAGTGGGCGCCTACTACCCATTATGGATTTCCGGTACTAATTGAGCTAACAACGGTAAAACTGTACAGTACTTCGCTAAGTTTACTTCATGCATGTAGCACTACCCCACCACGTACGTCCGTTGCACAATATCTACCCAATTTTCTATTGTCTCTGACCATAGAACAGGGCCCACACATGTATTCTGTGGGCATCCGTAACGTATATGGTGAGGTTTCACCATAAGCTGGGTCCCACTCATCTTATGAAGTTCTCCACAATGTATGTGGTGTACTTTAGACTATAAGCTGGGATTCACATATCTTGTCATATTGCTAAATGCATGATAGTCTGAAGTGAGAGGCTTAAGGTGCACCACAAGCCTGTGGACAACTATATTTTTTCCACAATGTATAAAGCACACCATAAACATTGCCACGTAGGCCTTATGGTGTGGTTTTTTGCACATTGCGAAAAAACCCACTCCAGCAGTGGACCCAGGACAAGTTTCTGAACCAATGAATGGTGACTTGCCGGATCATATGCCGAGTTCAATATATCCACTGTCACTTCCTCTCACTTCAGACTATCAAGTGGATGCTTTTTGATACAACAATACATCACAAAATCTCACTCTAAAGTCTAAACAAGAGCAAAATCTGGGACAAAGATACACGTTTTCCCCGCTAAATCAAAATTTGGAATGTCCTGCTCCACGTCACAGCTACATTTATATATATATTTCTCTTTTCTCGTTTCCGCCAGCAAGCAACAAAAACATGAATCGCTGGTAACGTTTTGGACTCAGTTGCCGGGATGGGTTTATCTCCTGTTGCTGAGCCGGAGATCCAGCTTTATGTTCATGGCCGCCAGCTCCGCGGCCAAATACCTGAACACGTACGGCATCGCGACGGTCTCCATCCCTTTGTTTGTTTGGCAGGCCTGGCACGCAAAGTTCTTCGGAGGCTTCAAGGTGTTGACACCGAGCATGTTGCGCTTGGATTTCTTCTGCGTGTCAGATTTCATTACCGTCGCTGTCAAGAGGCTCCCGCAGAGGGAGCACACGTCCGCTATGTGATAGTCCGAGGAGGTATGGAGCCTGTCATGCAGGAGATAGGAAGCCCCATGAGCAAGGAGCGCATCGCGCTCCATCTCACCAAACCGAATCCCTCCTCCATGTTTCCTTCCTCCTATCGGTTGTCTTGTTACTTGATCTACGCGACCTGTGGTGCGAACCTACACAAATACAGCATATCAGTGAGAATATACATCATACTAGTCTAATATCAATGCTGAGAGTCTATATGTTATATTCAGAATAAACAGTTGCACACCTGAAATTTGTCTGAGACCATATGCCGAAGACGTTGGTAATAAACGGGCCCAATGAAAATCTCACATTTCATATCAGTGCCAAAAAGTCCGCTATACAGGGACTCTACTCCATGATAATTAAACCCATAAGATGCTAGCATGGGACCCAGTTCATCAACAATGGAATTATATTTACGAGGATTTTCGCCGTCCTCTTTGACTGAGCTTGCAAAAGGTGTTGCATCAATGAACTTCCCATGAATACTTCCGGCCTGTGGAGACAGATATCAGTAAGTAAAGATGCAAAGACAGCCCCACTCTAGTAATTCAAAAAGATGAGAACAAGATAACATGTTAACCACGGTACGAAGTTTATTTATTGGCAAAAAATAACAACAGCATCATATATGTACTTCACTTTCCCATTGCTAAGAACAACAGTTCTATAGGAGGATATGTGATGTTTTTCTTGTCAATAACAAAACATTGTTTCAAAGTGTTCCAATGTCTGAAAGTAAGACGGGGTGTTTTAGCTGCAAAATGAGGGCCTGATTAGGAATTGTACATCACTCGGAATATTAAGGCTAGTTTGGTTGGTGTACCCTATTTCAGTTTCATGTGCTAACCAGTAAAACCAAAAGTCCGAACTTCTGGAGAAGGTTCGGCAATCCACATATACTTCCAACACCCCCTCTCACGTGTGGCTCTACAAGGCCTAAACATGGACAGAAAGGGTACAAGCAATTTTTCTCATCTGAACTGCGAACGCAAAAACATGAACCCAAGACCTCTACTCTGATACCATATTAAGTTTTATGCACTAACTAGTACGGAGTAGAAACTAAGTCCAAACTTATGAAGATGGTTGGGCACTCCACATATACTTCAACATACTCAACATCATGCCTGAGAAAAAATCGTGCCTAGTCTCAGCCTGAGAAATTTATGTTTTTACCTGACCCGGCTAGCCTAAGGTGCAAGTGATAGATTAGTGGTTACTGTCCTGGCCTGGCAGAGTATTAGCAACGGTACTACATTCCAATAATCGTATGTTTCACATCAAAATGGAAAGAGACCCACTGATACAAATCCAACCTAGTCATATTCTTATCGCTGCCATAAAGACACCCTATCCTTATCCTCAGTTCCTCGCAAATCCAGATCCATCAGGAGTTTTAACTAGAGGAACGACCCGCGATACAATCTTTCACTGGCTTGCTCTGGAATCAGGTAGTGCAGCAGTTTGTGCTGCATCATTTGGCTCCCGCTGGCTGCAGGGGCTCCCAGCTGCAATGAGGTGGCAGACGTGTCCAAGCGAGCTCCCAATGTCGCATGTATCGAAGCTGACTCCCAGAGGCCAAGACGTCAGGCGGCGCCGCCACGCATTGGTGTGGGCCCTTGGTGGAGAACACACTGGAGCTTGAACCCGGGGGCTATAGTTAGGAGGTGTACACTGCAGCAACTGTTGGATTCTTCTTTCGGTCCTTCTATTGTCTGTGCTCCTACTGGAGATAGCATGTGACTAGAGCAGGCTCCTGCAGGCACATCCAGGCGGGCATTTTTTTCTCCAGGACACTAACCAAACAACATCCAAGCAACTCTGAAGGAGGCTCCATGCCAGGAATGAAGCGCCCAGCGCAATAACCAAGCAATTCTTAATTCTGTTATTTTTGCACTGTTGAATTTTGACTTTGGTAGCAAATAAGCATCACTCATAGTAATTCTTTAGGAAACTCCAAAGAGATGAAACAAAAGCTACAGCTACACATAGTAAAAGATAAAACATAAAGCCAGCAAAACAAATTACGGACACAAACAGCGAGCACCAAACATGGCAAGCATTGTTTCGTTACAAAAGGAATGGCAATATATCGAACTCAATCTTATGGTTTTCGACATATTGAGATGGAAACAGAAGTGTTTGTATATGAGAAACAGAGCTAAAGTAGCTTCAGTTCTACTTGATTTTAGCATTTCTTTTCACTGTGGAATAACTCATTTATTATTTCAACATGCAAAATAGGATATAGGCTTATCTCAATCTACAAACAAAAGGTAAATATTACCTTTGCTGCTATAGACTCTATGAGCATTGCTATTGTCATTCTTGAAGGAAAAGCATGAGGATTGATGATGAGATCTGGCCTCATGCCTGTATGTTCAGAGAATGGCATGTCAATGTCAGGCCACAACTGTGAACAAACTCCCTTCTGCCCATGTCTGCTGCTAAACTTGTCACCAATTATAGGATTTCTCTTGCGACGCAGACGAATATTTACCTGATAAACACATAAAGCAGTGAAAAGCTCGCGAGATAAGATATCTGAACACAATTTTGGAAACTATGATCACATACAAGCAATTGAGAAATTCAGTTTACAAAATGCTACTGTCGTTCACTGGTTACTAAAAAGTCACAGGTTTTCTAAGCTGATAAGGAGAAAGTAAGAAGACTTATTTTCCACGTCTCGCATTTAAGCATACCAAATTGCTACTATCATACAAGCATTTAAGAAATCCATTGATTTACATATAGCTACTCCCTCTGTTCCTAAAGACAAGATGTTTTAGATTTTTCTGGCCCACACGTATCTAGACGCGTTTTAGTGTGTAGATTCATGTGCATCTTAAACTAAAACACGTCTAGATACGTGTGGTGCACAAAAGGCTAAAACATCTTATATTTACAAATGGAGGGCTAAAGATGCCTGAACCCTTTGAACCAACCAAATGAGTGTCTCTGTATGACTGCTCTAATACTTTTAAGCATCATTTTTTACTTGAGGTGAAGGTGACCTTACCTTCTCGAGGGAACCTTTCGAATTTGTCCCATTGACAGCAACATAGTCAATAGCTGCTGGCTCCGTGCCCTTTAGTCTGACTGGCCTTATTGCACCAGTGAGCGTGTTATAGACACTGTAGTACTGCTCATTTGGAACTACTGTCTGTTCATACAAAAGTACATCTCAGAGAAAGAAGAAACTCGACCACTTGGCTCTCGACACACGAACAGCTTAATGAATATAAATAGATCACTACCTCTCCAACCCAGGAAGGCCATCTGAGTCAATTACATCGCTCGTGTCCCTCGATAGTCTACTCTTGGCAAAGACTTCTGGAACATTTTCTCTCCTTTTTGCTGACAAGTCAATGCACTCTGTCTGCAAGAAGAGTTCACAAGAAAAAGGTTTCAGAGAAGTCAAAGCCCATACTTTCACCAAAATAATCTATCTAATTTCCAGCTTTCCTAACATGAATTCCTTCCTAAAGGTCTATTTGCATATGTAACTGCAATGGCTTTACTAAAGAATCTCAATTCAGCTCATATCCAGATATAAACATATAAAAATGTGATACACTGTGTTTACTAAGTAATTGCATGTATCATTTCAAGTTCATAATTTCATAACGAAAATAAGGTGCAATAAGAGTACAGCACTTATATTCTGTTTTCTTAAGAGTCTAGAAGATTCAACAAGAGTACAGTACTTTTGTTCTGGTTTCTTTAGAGTTACTGTACATGTTTAGAATTTACCAGTTCATTGTGTGTTAACTTCACAAAATAGAAGATGAACCTGATAAATGATCAAAAGGAAAAGGAAAAACAAAGGACAAACGGTACTGTTCACAGCGAACTTATCATTTGCGATTCTTCAAACACGTGATGGATCTCATGTCATGTCATTATAAAAGGGAGCTAACCGAACACTACTAGACCATGAACAAAAATGAGGATTTTTCCTATGTATCTGGTTGCCAAAGTGAAAGTAAATTTTGTTTGTGGGCTACAAATGGCAATCATGCTGCATAACGTTGCCTAGAGAGAGCACTCAACTAGTCGCCACAAAAACAAAATTCACTCCAACATCCTGATGACTAAAGCCTCTAAAGCATGCTTTGAGACTATGTAGATTACGTGTGAAAGAAACAGTTCTAAAACAAACAGCACACATTTATGCATGAATCGTTTAGTTCTTGTAGATAATAAAACGGTTCACGGGTCACTGAGAAAAGAAAATGCAATAATTACCTGGTAAATATCTCCACGGAACATCCCACGATCAACAGCTGATTTATTCAAAATCATGGCATCCTCCATGTCATAACTAGATGACAAGAACAATTTATCAGGTGAAGCTAAATTTTCCCAAGTAATTGTACTGCTATAGTATAATAAAGGCTTACCCTGTATATGATAGCACCGCGACAATAGCATTTGTTCCTGATGGAAATTCATCCATATGATATTTTTTATATGTTGCAGTTCGAACAATCGGTGTCTGAGGGGTCTACAAGCCAAGAAGACGGTGTATAAGGTGACGATTATATAGAATACATGGTAAGCAAGAGAAATATTATTGAGTTGGCTGCTGGCAAATCCATCCTATTGTACCAGATGAACGGACAAATGACATCATATATGTAGGACAGGGAGTGAAACTGTGCGTTTATGCTAATTTCATTTTAAAGCTATTTCGTGGTTGTAGTATTTACAAGTCATCCATGAAAAATGTTAAGCAGGTTCCAGAACTGCATGTAACTAACAACCAATAGATGGAATCTTCACAAAACTTAATATTTTATTTGAACGAGACACTTAAGGAGCTCCCAAGCTGTGATTTTCAGCCTGAGTTACTTGTCATAAAATACCACCAAGTCTCAGTGAGTTTTACTTTACCCATTTTTACAAACTATTTCATGATATTATACCTTATAAGGAAAAACTAGAACGTTTTAGAAGTGCACAGGATCACCAATTTGCTGGGTCCTGGAGGAGAAAGGTTGACGAAATATTACGCCCTGCACTGGAGTAATAACCAGACAAATCCTAACTGTCTTAACTGTCTGGTACAAATTCTAAAAACCTGGGCTGCAGTATGCTCTTACGCGGTTCAAACTACCGGTTCCTTAGGAAGCATGTAAGGCTAACCAAGCAAGTATACTATACATATGTACTCCCTCCGTTCCAAATTAATTGACGCAGATTTAGTACAACTCAACAAAGAGGGAGTAATGAACTCAACAAAGAAAACTCGTGAACATTAACTGGATAGTTTGAATTTGAAAATATGCAAAAACAAACCTGTAGATGGAATGCTTTAACATCTGTACGAAATTTTAAAGCTTGACCAGAAAAACCCATAGTTTGCTTTGCCATCTACAGAAAATAAGCATGAGCATTAGTCAGCCTCAAAAGAAAAGAGCCTACTTGTTATGCATGATCAATTGATCGCTGAGAGGTAATATCAGATTATTGACCTGGCATTGGTACATGTTCCGAGGACTTTGGTTGTGATCAGACCAAGGAGTAAGATTTGCGACTACACTGAGAATGGCTGTAGGGTGAATTTCTTCATGAGTTGCAGGAAACAATTCTTGTCTCCCACCATTCCCACCATCTGGACATTTTATCTCCATAAATGCCTAAAATGCACAATGAAAAATCAGTTCCTGCAACATTAGTGGCAAGTAAATACAAGGATGGAGGAGTTGATCGAAGGAGACCTGTTCAAATGGTCCAATAAGCTCAATACTTGGCTCTCCATCAGGTAGACTAACCAGATTTTTCACTGGTCGAACAAATCTCGCAGGACTTGTGAAAAGGTAGAGGCCAGGATAAGCCCCACCGAGACTCAAGGGAACATAGCCCACTTCCAAATCTTCCGGAGTCTGATACAAAATTTAAGCATATGACCCTCTGAGTCAGTACCAAAATATGTAGCGCACCAAAAGTAAGAAACTACAACAATGCAAGCGAACAGACCGCTGGGTGTGACAGTAGCTTTAATCTTCGAAGATAGTCAACTACTTCCTCAATCTTAGCAGAAGCGATAGAACCGACAATGCATCCATCTAAATGG
The DNA here is from genome assembly GCA_947311845.1 of Poa pratensis. Lineage (NCBI taxonomy): Eukaryota > Viridiplantae > Streptophyta > Magnoliopsida > Poales > Poaceae > Poa > Poa pratensis. The sequence continues at coordinate 47,099,578 of CAMZMU010000036.1, forward strand.
ACATGTAGGATTTCCGGGGGACCAGCGTGCTCCATCTTCGGCGACAATGGGGTCATTCCACCACGAACCAATTCAGCTAAAAGTTTATCCTTTATTTTCAGAAAATCTTTAATTGCACCTTCTGAGTTATAGCAGGATGAAATGCCTGAAAGTACCGATTCGATTAACTCATAGTAACAAGGAAATACACACTAAAAAACTTAGCAGCGCTCTTCCCAACAGATAAAATAAGACGTATGAATTCAAGAGGATGACGTGGTATTGGAAGGGGGGCACTGCAAAATTCATTCTAAGAGAATAAGAACTTTCAAATAGCTTACGGCATGCAGAAGTCATATGATTCAGTAAACCACAGGGCTCTCCATCCGGTGTATGAACTGGACACAGGAAACCCCAGGACCTACATAGAAATTCTCAGTACAATCAATGGTGTTTGCAAGAAAACAAAAATACAATGCCAAACAATGATCACATACTCAGGAAGTAACTTCCTAACTGTTGTCGTGCGCATTTTAGCAAAAGCAGCACCCCTATGGACAGAACGGAAATGTGAGATATAACGATGGAAGTTGAGTCGTTCAGCTTGAATGGTCATCCCATCTCTCTGAAAAATTATCATAAATAATGCATATTATTCCTGAGAGTAGTATGGAAGAAAAATATGAACACTGACAACATCAGAAGTGACTAGGAAAAGATCAACATTGTCAGCATTCAGTTCTAGCTTCAAACAGAAAAATGATCATACTTCATAACCCATGTCAAGAACTCAATCTCTCTTAATCAGAATAAAATAGAGTCAATCGCGTCACTCAAATTCCAGGAAAATGTTGCCTACAAAGCTTACAACTATGAAGTCTCCTACAAATGCAGTACGTATCATAAGAGACACACCTGTGGAAGATCCAACATTGATTGTGAATTCGCTCTGCCGACCTTTATCAAAGACTCGATAGCTCTGCCAACAGATGTTGTATGTTTACTAAGAAATTTCCTAATCTCCATTGCTGCACAAGTAAACATATGACTGAGTCTAAATGTAAAACATGCCAATGTACTGAAAAAACTCGGACCTAACAGAATCCAACAGCCACATCTCATTTTCAACAATGCTGCAAGAAGGTCAATTAAATGGCTGGTGAATATACTGGAAAAGTGAACAACCCAATGAGCTGGTTTTTGGTTTGCTCAGTGCAATCATGCTAATTCATTATTTGGTGTTCAACTTGTGTAGCTTGTGGAATTATCTGACGGCCAAACATACAATACCGCTCGTCTCCTTTTCCCGAGTAATCCAAGATATATCACCATGTCAGCCCACACGCTTAACAATAATTTACCCCTTTTACTGAATACCAGTGCATCCCCATGATTTAAATCTCGATCTGCCCCAAGTAAAATTGCTCTTTTACACTCACATCCAAAATCCCCAACGTTCTTGAAATAAGATTTCTTGGCACCACTGACAATGTACATAGTAATGAATTTAATTTGGTTTGTAAAGCAGCTACTACTTGACTAAAAGGAAGATTCTCTTCTCCGTAACATCATTTTTTAACACGAGGGATAAAGGATGAAGATTGAATACAAATGCGTAAATAACCTTGCTGTTCTGACCATGGACATTTTATATACTCTCGAGAAATAGTGTTATTCTCTCTGAAAAACATAAAGCCAAGTAGAGATCCTTATTGGCAGTAAGTTATTACAGACTTCAAGAAAGCATTACCATGAGATCTTGTAACAATTTATGATTCAGTTGAACTGAATATACTTAACAATTAAGGGACATGCAACATTATATATAGCTCGGAATGCAAATGGCAGTTGCTGTCACAGTCTTCAATGGTTCTTTTTGTGATGCAATTAACCAGAAGTTGTTGTCAATGAATTGTACGGTTTCACCTCGGAGCACAACTCCAGAGAATTGAGATACTCTCAGCAGATAACACTTTACTTTAAGAGCGAGTTGGACGAGTGTGTCAGGCAAGGTGTGCTTGTTAGTGCATTATGGTTAAAATGCACGTGTCGAAAAATCATTGTCTTTTCAGTAACATTTCTGGAAAAGAACCCAAGTAACGAGTCTCAGAAATGCACCGAACTGAGTGCATAAAAAGCAAGCTACACATTTTCCCAGTAAATACAATGTACTTTTAATTCCGAAATGTTTTAACACATCAACTTATATAGTATCATGAATGGGTCTTGAGATATTCCGAGAGGGTTTTAACACATCAACTTACACAACTAAACAAACCTAAGTGTTATGAAACCATATAATCAGCAACTAGTTCGTGTTAAAAAAAACTGCACAAAAATGTACAGATAAACTAATATTGATTAGGTATAAAACTTGAGTAGAATAAACATACAGTTACTGAGTTCGAAGTTTTTATTCTTTGTCAGCTCTTCAATAATTAAACGTTTAGACTTCCGCAGCCAATCTTGAATCCTATCCTGCAGATATATAAAAATACTTCAAGTAATGCGGGAGATTGAAGAATCAAAATTTACCCCAACAAAATACGGGCGCCGACATCAACATGACACAAAAAAAACAGCATCAAGCATTTGTAACATATTTGAGTTGCAGAAGTGTTGCTTTGGGCTTGTGAGAATTGAGATGCACTGGACCTCTAAACTCTTATACCTATAGTTTTGCTTCTTCTAATAAAGGATATGCAAATGCTTGTTTGCAAAAAAATACTGTGTTATCTATTTATCTCAACATCGTAAAAAAATTAATCTACATAGGGAGCGATACTGAAATAACAGGAGAAATCAATTCAGCAAGCTCCCCGGGTAAATTAATTTCCAGATTTTAACCTGCACACTCGCAAATTTGGAAGAGTGAATGTGAAGTGACCAAGATGAGTAAAATAGTCATTTAGAACATCATAATTGTGTGGTGTTATTTTACAAAGGAAACATTATAGTGGCAACTCTGAAGTGCTATGGAATAACTTTCCAAAACAAATAAACAAGTGAAGTTCAGTAACCTTCAGAAAAACTGTGATCAGGTACCCAGGCAAGAGAGCTTCTTGGAATTGAAGTGCATCAGGATTATCAGGTGAGGCAGTTTGATCAACAAGAGCATAAAGTTTCTGTAGCATAAATCTAAAGCAGGGAAAAAAAAAAGAAATATACATGGTTAAAAGTGATCAAAAGGAACAGACATTTCATGAGATAGGGTAAAGAAACTTCAACTCACATCAATAGATAAAATTTTGCGTGGTTGTCATTCTGCAGGTGCACGAGAATATAGTCCTTGATAACCGCCTCAGCAACCTAAACAGTGTGGAATTACCAAAGTGAAGAAAGATACAAAAATCAACAGCATACAAACGAAAACAAAGAATATACTCGGTATTACAGTTTCATAATCATCCCTTTCAAATCCATCCATCACAGACCGAAAGTACTTGCCTGCATTCCAAAGATCATTATTGTCATCAGCAAATAAGAGGGCTTGAAGATATTATAATGCAAAATAATAACTAAATTAAACAACCAAAAAGTACCAATATGCACCAAGCATTGTTTGCGTGTGAGGAGGGACAGAGCTCTGACTTCATCAAGAATTATTTGTGCCCTTTCACCAATTAGCTCAGTGCTGACAACACCCTTTCCTTTTCCATGTTTATCACTGTAGCAGCATGTCAAGCTTGCAAATATTTCCCGGTCACTCGTATCAACAAGGGCCTGCATTGGCAAATTGAAAATCCAGTCAACGCAATGCTACTAGGAACAATGCTAAGGATACCTTGAACCTAGCCTGGATGTATAGATATTATTATAAAAATGTGATGTTTTGGATATTATATTCAAAACAAAATGTATAGATATTATATTCCCTCCAGTTCACAAATAAGTGATGTTACAATGACACGGTCTTCAAGATATGAGTTTGGCCATAATTTCTACTATGGTATATGCATAATATCCAAAAAAAAAGGTTAATCTGAAAATATTTTTCAAGACGTATCCATACATATGATTTTCAGGCTTCCAATCAAAATATTTAAAACAATAATCTCATTCACAGTTTTAAGAGTTTGCCTGATTTCAGGCTTCAATCAATATATTTAAAACAATAATCTCAGTCGCGTCGCTTATGGAGGAACATAGAAGTATGATCATTTAACCCTGTAAAGACCAAATACTAATACCGAAGGTGCAAGGTACCTATTTAAAGTAAACCAAAGGATGCTTAACTTCCAAAAGATGGGAATGAAACTATTAAAATTAACAGAACGACTTTACAGCACAGACAAGCTTGTGATGTTACGAATTATTAATAAAACACAACTTAGCAAACTGGAACACAGGGAATGTCTGAACATCCTGAACACTTTCGTGTTATACAATGCCCCTATGACAGAATTCTACGATGAAAAAATTGAGATGGAAGCAAACAAATGCTGCTCTTACTCACACAAACCATGGCACTGTACACAAAATGAATGCTAATGGATTATATGCTAATCTGTAAGCATCACAAAATGATGATAATCTTCTACCTTGAGAACAATCCCAACTGGAAGGAGAACCTCTCTGCCTCCAAACCTATTTGCACCACAAATTCAAAAGGTCAAATTGAGAAAATCCATCTCTTCTTCAACCCGCTATGTACCAGTACAGAACTTACCAAAACCCTAGCCTTGCACTTCCATTTTGTAAGTAATACAACTTTACTGTCACGCTGCTGGACTGGTCCAGATGAACACATCTGTTGGGAGGAAAATAAATTGCAAGATGAAGTAGGCAGTAAAAGCATAAAGAAGAAACTTAATGTTTAACATATGCATCTCATCCATCTGAGGTTCCTGCTTAATTTGGAAAGAGTAACTCTCAAACCAAAGGGCGGGAAAAGTAGGGGTGGGTATTCAGTGTGTTCAGTTCGATTCCAAAATAATTTGGTTGTAGCCAACTGCTAGCCAAAATATGCTCAGAAAAACCACAACTGAAATTAAAAAAACAGCAAATGATATTGGTTCCGTGTTTTCGGTTTCAGTAGATCGAATTAAGTAGAACCTTAGCCAACTGATCTCGTATGACGAGATGGCTGAAATTTAACACCTGTTTTCTTGAAAATAAACATGAAACGGAAAATGCGAATGAATGGGTATGTCAAGACCCCCAGATGGGGCTACAGGACTAGGCGGCTTCGCTAATGCTCACCTTCACCCAGAGCCGCTGTGGCTCAAAACTGTCGCTGGCTAGCCTCCTCGCCCTGGAGTGTGGAGGCTGCCATCTACCCAAAGCTGCAAAGCCTGAGAAACGTGGAGATCGAGGGAATCGGGATTGACAGGAAGGCTGTAATATATGATTGGTCAGTGGCAGTTGGCGTGCAATAGGGATGTACATAGTCAGCAGTCACTGAGCACTAGCTAGTGTTGGCCTTGTAATCTTCTATGGCCAGCGCTGAATGAAACTTGCGTGGGTTTAGAGACTTGGGAAGATAGTGCGAGTTGGGCTCTTGCCTTGTTAGGATGCACATCGCACAGATGACGACAGCATGGCAGGCACAGGTTCCAGAATACAGCCTACGGGTGTGCTTATGTTTCATTGATGAGTTGACTGACTCGGTTTCCAAGTCCCAAATGAAAAATGAACACCGAAATGGACAAGATGAACCTAAGTACTATACACAAAACCAGACAATGACTTTTTGTTTCTTATGTGCAAGTTTGGTTCAGTGTTCAGGTTTTGGGTTAAGTTTCCAACCCAGGTTAAAACAACGTTTTTCGAAAGATAAAGACACATAAGAAGAGGAAAGAACCCTAAGTCAGTAAAACCAAGAGCCTGTCCAGCACTTTGTCACCACCATCCCTTTATTGGTTAATAATGCTTGTGTACAAGAGACATGCTGAAACATAACTAGGTAAGAAAGAAACTACCAATGAAATCCTAGCATCTCGCTATGAATCCATACTTTTCTCCTAAATTACTGCATGCCAGCAAAAGATGGTGCTCTTATATGACCGTTTAAACTTATAAATCATCTCAGAAATCGTTTGAAGAACACCAAAGGAATATTTGAAGAAAAATAACATAAAACTGCGCTTGTTTCCTGTGCAGTGGCAGACAACCCAAGAAACCAAGATTTCAAATTGATAACAGCATCCTGTTTCTTTGCAGTGCAGTGATAGACTCCCAAGCTACAATGATACAGATCTAATAAATGTCAAGTTGTTTTCTTTCATCACATCAAGTTTGCTGTGCAATATACAGTCATATTAATGGACCACTTATTATTTGACCTCTTTTAATAGATAGTCTGCAAGCACCATCTAGGCATCTAGTATAAGCAAGTAGACTATAAGCAGTTGGAAACTTAGAGCAACAAGCAAACAATACCTTATCACCACAGCTTTGTCAGTGTATCCCTCGCCGCGTTTAACAAAAGAACTACGGACCATACTCATCGGCTGAAAATAGTCATAAAAAATTCCTAATCAGTAGTTTTTAAATGGTAGCCTATTAGACAAGCTCAAGCAATGATGTGCCTGTCTTACATAATTACGCTTTTGTATAATAAGAATACGTATAAGTCTCTCCATCCCACCAGCTATAAAGTACCTAAAAGAGAATTTCAAACACGCATTAGTAGTTAAACAATAAACAAATGGAACAATGTCAACAACATAATTCATGACCAAGAAGGTATATGAAATGTATCGAAACATATATCTAAAGCATTTTTGTGCGGAGCGCCTGCTACTAGATAAATTCACGTTTCTTGGAACAGTATCAAGATGAGAACACAACTTTTAGCTAAATAGTTACATTCCGTGGTGCAGTTGGATGCGACAGGAAAAAAATGTATAAAACATACTAGTACATAGATTCATAGAATATAGCCTATTATTTGATTTTCAAACAATGCCAGAAAGGAAGCCAAAAACATCTATTTGTCCAAAAAGAATGCATCATCCACCCATTTTAGACGTGCATAAACTGAATAACAACGGTACAAACTCAATTAAGGCTGAATTTGGCATTGCGGTGGATTATGATAATCCCTCTTGCCCAACCCACTTCAGCTAATTTTAACATTCGTTTGACGCCCTTTGCCTACTTTTCTGACTAATTTCCTACATTATATTAACAAATAAGAACATATCAAAGTTCAGCAACCGGAAACTGAGCGTAAGACTAGAAATGGCAGCTAAACGAACAAGTTGACAGTTCACAGAGAAGGGGATTTAAATGGACAACAAGTACATAACGAACTCACCCGCCCATTTCTGTGGCCTCCTCGCCATGGTAAATTAGTTTACGCGAATCGGCACCCCTTAGGTGGCAAAGTTTTGACTGGAATAGCAAGAGCATAAAGTCAGGGAGAAGACTCAATGATTATATACAGAGGTTCAAACAACAAATTTGGAAGCAAGTGGATAAGAAACAACAACAGTTCTCAACCCCGACCTTTAAGTGGTACTCCCTCCGTTCCAAATTAGATGACTTCCATTTGCCCACATGTAAATGTATCTAGACATGTTACAAGTATAGATATGTCCACATTTGTACAAATGAAAGTCATCTAATTTCGAACGGAGGGAGTAACATACACTATTCGTAAATTGTTGGAAATGGTACTAAGTTTTTGCGGTTGTATGGTATGTTGTTTTTTCATCTCTCTAAAAACAAGATGCATGCAGAGCAGTTTCATAAGAACAAGTCAACTGAATTCAAATATATCCGATGTTCAAAATTATGCTTGTAGTTTCATACACATTGAGCCAGAGAAATTTCATAAGCAGAGTTTATTACAAATGACACGACAAAAAACCTCGCCGCCTAAAACAGTGCACATTTATGTTGTTAATTCATGGCTATTTTGAGGAATCTCTGAGCTCTAATGCCGGGAATGTCCGTGACACCATGTCGAAACATGCCATGCAAGATTGTGTCACACATTGTGTTGTAGTCCTAGTCCTAAGGATCTGGCACCTGTGTATCTTAGTCAGTTGGCTAACGGATCTAATCCCTATGCATCAGTACATGTATATTTATACGGTGCTCAATCAACGAAAATCAGATTGTGTGGCAAGGGAAGAACTCCTAGCTTCACTTTCAATTGTTAAACTTACACAGAACCGCAGGGCATAGTGACATGCTCACTGCAACTGTACAACATGACAGACTAAGTACCAAAGAAAACTTGGTTATTGGCCTTTAATGTTTGCAAATTCTAAATCTACCAAGAGCATAGGAAATTACTCTAATTAACAAGTGGCATTGGAAGAATAGGCAAGAAAGGGTAACAACCATCAACATGATGGGCAAATAACCAAAATTGAAGGTTTGCCTGATTGGTGGCCCATCATTAAACTGGAAGAAGGCTTCAACTTTGAATTCGCCACTATATGAAATTCTACCTTGCCTGCACTGCTCTCACAAAAAGAAGATGGAAAAGAAGTCAGATCTACAACACCTGTCATATTTCTGAAGAGAAATACAATAGCATACCAAAAGAGCATGGACCCTAATAGTGAAAGAAAGAAACTATAGTCTACACTTAAAGATAAAATGACAAAAAATGCTACAAACCTCCTGCGGGTAGAGCGGTTGTTCCAACCGACCATCCTTCATTGGTGGGAGCACATGACCCTTCTCTAAGGACAGTATGGACAATCGTTAAGGAGAAGAAAAAAGAAGAACTTTAACCATGCCGTTTCATGCATCATTCACTTTGATATCCATTCACTAATTTAGCATGCCTTACAAACTGTACTGAACCTTAACTGGCTCTGCGACAATTTAGTATCCGCACCCAGATAAGCTGTGCAAAAAAGCCTAATATGTGCTCTCTAGTAGTTCCGAGTTGGAAATCCTAAAAAACGCAAGAGCTGCAAAAAAATGAAAATATCTAGTTGCAAAAAATGGAGATTCTACACTATGTCGTGCAAGAGCTGCTAACCAGGAAAGCAACCGGGAATCTGACACGTGACACCGATAGCTGATACTAGTTGCAATAGCTAAAATCCTATAGCTAACTTAACAGCTGCGCTTGACGAGCAAAGCAGAAACCCGTTGAGAAAAAAACATTTTCTGAAGACATGAAGAGTAAAAATTAAGTGAAGCACAAAGGATATTTCTGAGGGTGGCGTTGGAGTTGGGGTCGGTGATCTCCATGGGGCGGATGGAGAGGAGCATCTTGTCGAGCCCCTCGTCGAGGAAGTGGTCGAACGACTCGACGTGCGGCCGGTACAGCTCCCGCAGCGTCGCGTAGTCGCCCCCCTTACCCGCCGCCGCCGCCGCCGCCGCCGCGGAGGCGGGCGACTTCTCGGCCGCCGGAGGCATGGCTGGAGGTTCGGCAGGGTACGGAGAGATGAGGTGGGGGGCCGAGGAGTGGCGGCGGAGGTGGCGGCGTTTGGTGTTCGGCGGGAAAGGGTAAAACCCTAGAGAGGGGAGGAGGAGAGGCGGCCGCGTGGGGGTTTAAGGCTGCGGAGAAGAAGACTAGAGTCCACCGTTCTCACAAAACCGGGCCCAACCGAGGTGCAGAAGAGCCCTTTTTTTTCTTTCTCTTTTTCTTTTCTTTTAAACCCGCACAATGTGCACCGGTGTTAAAAACCTAAAAACGGATAAATTTAATTAAAGTGGTTTTTAGGAGAAATTTTCTAGTAGAATTAAGTTCTCAGAGTTATTTTTTTGGCACACCTAGAGGTCAGTTAACTGAGATTTAACTAAATCGCAGTCAGCTGATGTCTTTCAAGTCTCAGTGATCTTGCGACCCATATAAACTGACAGGGAGCGAATCACGACGCAATAATGTTCCAAAACTCGAATGAGTTTTAGTGACTCGGTATTAACAAAGCCATTTTTTTCTCTTTAGTAACCAAGCGCCACGAATGAAATTTCTCTCTCTTTGGAATGTAGTACAATGTTAATGTAACATAATGAGAAATGTTATGTTACTATGTTATAGGTCACACTGATCGTAGAATCCTTGCAAGAATGTTTGAGTAAAAAAAATTGTTGTTCAGTACTTAGGTTATTTCATACCAATGTATGAAAATTCAAATAGGAGGCAGACAACGCCCCGACGTTGTACCTAAATGGGTCATTGACATTTTTCTTACATGAGAGGGCATCGAATTTGCAGGTTATCCAGTGTCTATCTCGGAGCTGAAACATCCAATCCACTCAAAACATTTGCGGGTTTCTTATTCATCTTCCGTGGGTATCACCAAAAACAAAGGCATTTTCCTAAAAAGAGATTATGTGGACAAAAAACTTTCTAAGGAAGAATCAAAAGGATGCAGGTATCATGGTGGTCGCAAGCCATCCTAAGGAGTTGTGAACATTACACTAGGCAGCGGAGTGGGGAAGAAGCTAGAGAAGCACTAGGTTGACTTGATGAATATGGTGGCTTGTTCAGTTGGAGCTGACTCGAAGTGCAATTTGAAGCAGTAGATAGTAATGACTACTCTCATCGAACGGACAGTCGGACATTAACAAAGTCAGACACGAGTCGATCAACACAGCACTGCACTGCAGTAGTATTAAACACCCAGAGAAGCACAAGCGAGTGTTTCCTCTACATGGATGCCCAATTGTCTGCGAGCAAGGATATTTCAAACCATTGAAAGACTGTACCTCCGTGGCACAACACAGCCGACAGAACCAACCAACGTTGTCCTTACCTAAAAACCAACCAACGTTGTTCCTTACCTAAAACACTCTAGCAACACGGTAAGAGCGATTAAACATTACACTTTGAATCAACAACAACAATAACAAGTTGTCATTTCCACGGCTCCTGCACAAAATACCCGCAATCTTGGTTGCCAACCCTAATAACTCTACAGTGCACTATAACTCCTAGGACTAGGAAGCTTTGCTAGAAGCAGGGTTTCTCCCAAACTGAATGATCATCGGCTTGCCTTTGAACGCATAACCATGTGCTAAACTCTGCAAAATCAGAAACGGAACCATTCTTTAGCACTCAATGGTACCCAAGGACTGAAAAAATCAACGCTAGGATAAAAAAAACTCCACGTGTAGTCACTGACCAGTGCACGTTGAGCAAGTTCAACGGACGGAAATGTCACAAAAGCCTGGCCCCGCATCCGTCCTTCCTGGAGCAATATCAGAATATTTATAATCAGAATAATGCACTAGCAAAATGAAGCAACATGGGGAGCAAGGAACACAGATTGGACTCTGTTTTAATGAACAGATTCCCATTTTTATCAAGACTATAGCACAAGCAAAAGATATAAACATCTAACCTGCATCAACTTAATAGTTAAACCAGATCTTGCAGCATCCATGCTTTCGAACACAGATCCTGTAAAGAGCAGTTCAAGGCAAAGCGAGAAATTATGAAAGCACTAGGATGTGCAGAGTTCTCATATAAACATTTCAAGAAACACTATTCAGCCTCCCCCAGTCATACCAAAGACATAGTAGAAGTCATCGTGAACAAAATCCTTTGCCAAGTTCTTGATATATAATACACTGGCAGGATTCCCTGGAGTGTAATTCTGCAAAACAGACACAAGGGTGTGTCGGTGAGGCATAAGAAACAATAGAGGAAAATTTGTAACTCTTGACTTGCGAAAATAGGCTGATAACTGATGTCTCTTTTGATGAATAGCAAGAGAAAAATAAGACACAGGGAATGCGATACTGACTCATTGTAGCAATAGACCCTATTAATTAACTACTAGCAATAGCAGCTTATGACACTACATTTAAATCTGCTAACAGGAACAACCTTTCTTCCAATCTCATCATCAAGTTAAAGGACGAAATGAACTTAACAACAGATGTGATGCATGTACTGTTTATTAACAATAAACATCTTGAAGTCACAAGATAAAAACACTAAAACCTTATATCATCGAGATGTTCAGGCTGACGTAATTGTCGACACAATGTTTGTGCAAATGACATAATAATACCAAATTCATCTACCTTGAACATGGGAAGGGACAAAATCTCCTCTGTTGGTAATTTCTCTTTCTCTATTTCTTGAGGCGTGGCAAAATGTTTTTCTTCAAGTTGTTCATCTCTTGAGGCCAATTCCTTGTCAATAGTACTTTGATCAGCAAGTTCCTTACGAGCAGCCCTGGGCATAATTTTTATCTGCACAGAGCCATTGGATTACAGGATGAAAAAGTAATTCCCCTTTTGAGTTCGGATAAAGAATGCTTCACCTGCATCACTGGGTTCTTCTTCTTTATCACTTGAAGCTCATTAGAAACTAATGCAGCTGGTTTCACCCCAACTGCTTCATGAGCGACACTTTTATCAACTGCAGGACCAACAATAGCTTCATGCTTTGCACGCTTGATTTTCCTATCAACATATTCCTGCAATAAATAGTGTGAGCATAATTTTTTAGGCAAGCATATTACAAATTGAAAGCTACAAACATAAGAAATAGAAAGTACATCAGAAGATTCCATCTCAGACTCATCACTAGACAAATCAGCCAAATGAAGTTTCTCTGTCATAGAAGGCTGTGGCGGAGGGGGGGAGGAGCAGGCACTTCTGATGGTAGAGGTGGAGTAGGCAATGCCATCCGAAATGGGGCTGGTAGGTTCATCTTGTTCATCAAATGCAACACCTGTTAAATAATACATTAAAATAAATACATCTTCCCATGCTGAATACACCAAATTGAGCCTTGCAAGTTCCAAAGGGAGTTCATGGGGTTGAAATTCTAAAAACCTGAGTGTAAAATCGGGGGACAGCGATGAGAGAGTTGACAATATTTGTCAATATGTTTCCATCTGGCGGCGGATATGCATACCTAAAAATAAATAAAGAGCACTCCGATAAATCTCAATTCTCAATATGTTTCCAGATGGATGATAGAAAGTTCTGCAACGAAGAATTGGTTGAAAAACTATGACACACTGCATAACTATGCCGCCTTAGAAGTATCAACTGCATCAACTCTAGGTCCACAAAACTTCTGAATTGCATCAGAAGAAGTGGTCTACTTGAGTGATTCCGTTACTTCCAATTGGATAATTAGCAAATTGGCCACAAATACTTCGCAGTGAAAATTCACTGGCATTTAGAATAGGCGATCTAGCAGTAAATAGAACTACTCATTTCTCATAAAGAGAAGCATTTTGTTGTAACAGGAAAAAAGACAACTTTTCGATTAGAGATACAACGTACTATTATACTACCTCTTTTTTTACAGATTAAATTTTGACCGCCAGTTAGATCAAGGAAATATGGTTACGTAAAAGAAAAGAGATATCATTGAGAAACTCTTCTGAATAATAATCAGATAAAATTACTTTTTTATCACATAATCCATGTATAATTGGTCTAACTGTTGGTCAAACTGAACCCTTGAATGTGTGGCAGTCTTACATTCTACAACATACGGAGTAGTATCCAACCATGCAACAAATACAAAGGTGAACTTAGGTTATTGAATTTTTAATTCGCAAAGTGCAGATAGCAACTCGCATCTTCAGTCACTAAATTATCATTTGCAGAGAACAAATTATATTCATATCTGATAAGACATGATATGCAGATTAGCTCGGTCAAATGGCTCAAGTGTTCCTAAGAAAATGAAGATATTAGAAGATAATGAGTGAAACAGCAACGATAGCAATAACATACTCAAGATGAGGAGGAAATGGATAGTCCACACCAAGCCTAGAAGCAATTGGTTCAGAAGTTGATGCAGAATTCTTTTGATCCTGTGAATTCATACTTGGCACTTGAGGCATCCCCTGACCTAATTGCTCCTGATGCTTCTCATTCGCATTCTTAGCATTTGGCTGGTTTGCTCTCTCGACTATCAGTACTTTCCCAAGGAACCTCAACCTGCCAAATCCATCTATTAGCAAACAAAATATAGGACAGAAGGTCTATTCGCAAGATTAAGATCAAGAAACCAATTCATCTTGCGCAGCTAGTTGTAATAGAAAAATGTACAAGTGATCAAGCAGAGCCTGTACTTGAGGAAAGAAACCTGTTCAGCAGAGACTGTGCCTGATTGGCCGCCATCTCATCCCTAAAATCCACAAATGCACAATTCCTCAACCTGTTACAGTGAAAATAGCGTACACGTAAAGAACGCTGTTACTAAAATCAGCTAACATGTAGAACACCAAACAAAGCACACAAGGCACAAACGGACAGGTAACAGGGGGAGGGGGTGAATACTTTCCACTGCAGGGGCGAACAGATGTGGCGCCGTAGTGGGAGAAGAGTCGGGAGAGCATCTCCTGCGTGATCGCCTCCGGGAGGTGCCGCACGAGGAGCGTTGCCGGCGCCGGAGCAGACACACCCTGCTGATGTGGCGGCGGTGCGGAGGAGGGATTTGCAGGCGCTGGAGGGAGCGGAGGCGGTGGGAAGGGCTCCATCAGAGGCGTCGGTGACTCGGTGATGGATTTACTTCTCGGCGGGATGCAGGCCGCCGGACGAGCTCGATTTGAGTTTCCGAAAGAAGAGGGAAGTGAGCGCTGGTGCTGAGGAAGGTTGAGGGTCACTCGTGTCTTGGGCTGAGAGCGCCTCCGGCTGAGGTAGATGAAGTAAAGGCGGCGGCGGCGGCGCTGATACCTGGTGGTGCCGTCGAGCAGGTCTCGGTGAGAGTGAGACGGTGACCGGGCGTGTCCTGTCTGACACCATTTGGGCTTTGTTGTTTCCTGGGCCGCTGCTCTCCCATTACCGTGCCTGTCCTGTCTGACACGCGGCCCTTTTACGGCCTCGGCACAGCGAGTTTCTTTTTCATCTTCTCAATTTTTTGTATTATCAGATGGTACAGTCAGTCACAACGAGGGGCAATTCAAAGGTTTCCGAATAAAATACGAAGATAATAAGTATTTACATACCAGCTTTTAGCTTAGCGTAAAACAAACTAACTGTTTTAAAAAATATATTTTTAGAGTTCAGAGTTCTGCACTTTTTTTCTAGAGCGTAAAATTCACCTTGTCCAGGAAAATGATCAAGTATATAAAGTACTTAAACATTGAAGTGTTTAGTTTTCAACTAGTTTGAATTTGAAATAACATAATCAAATTTATTAGCCGGTAGTACTCCAATAAACCATTTCACACTTGTCCGGCATCCTGAAGCGGACATAACTTGCGGGGTGTCGATGGAGATGCTCTTAGGGCATGTTTGGTTCACGTTGTCACTCGTGCAAGTTTTGCATATCCCTGGAGCTTGACCCGTCAAATGCATGCACCCACACAGCCTGGCCCGTCAAATCATAACCAAACCTAGGAAAGTAAGAGCTCGTAGAAAAGTAGGTGGGGGTTATGGGTTTGCATGCATGGCGTTTGATTTTTGCGGTGTGCTGCATGCGATGTGAGATAGTCATGCAAGGTGTCAGGGAATTTTACATGTCTCGTGTCATGCGCTTGCCTGCATGAGAGGAAACTGTCGATTCCGGTGTTCCTCTCCGGCATGTCCCAAGGCTGTTTTAAGTATCATGCCGAACTAAACATGTAACCTTGTAGATAACCAAACAGTCCGAAAAAAATCCATTTTTTCCAGTCTAACAACTTTGCTACAAGCCCACCTACTTTACTACGTGAACCAAACACGTCATTAGACTGGCAGAGCCAGCACTAGGGAGTTGGGTTCAGCTGAACCCAACAAAATTTTGTAAATTCTCTAGTAAATCATTGGATGTGAAAGAAAAAATAGTACTAAACCAATGTAATCTATCTATATATACTTATTATAAAGCAATACTCACTAAGTGTAATTAATATTTTTCTATCTCCACATGCAAGTTATCCACATCACTTGCTCTTTTGGCCAATCAATTGTCCATGTCGTCCCACTAACATTTATTGATTATTTTCTATCTCTACATGCAAGCATCCACATCATTTTTTTGATGTTCGAATGATAATATCACACCATATCACCATGTAGTTATGCAAGTAGAACACCGAAATTAGTTTCGCCAATGTAATCTATCTATCTATACTTCTTATAAAGCAAAACCCCAGTAAGTGTAATTAATATTTTTCTATCTCCACATGTAAGCTAACATCACTTGCTCTTTTGGCCAATCAATTCTCCATGTCATCCTACTAACATTTATTAATTATTTTCTATCTCTACATGCAATCATCCACATCATTTTTTTATGTTCGAATGATAAGATCACACCATGTCTCTATGTAGTTATGCAAGTAAATCATGTGCAAGTAGAACCTCGGAATTAGTTTCTCCTGTGATTTTTTTGCCAAATATTTTCAATGATGAAAATCATATAGCTGTTATTCAAAAATATAGGCTCTTCTATATGTTTTCACTGAAAAAGTTTCTAGAAATATTACGGAGCAATGTGCATGTCATCTTCATGCAAGCCATCCACAACATATGTTTCTTAAACCTGTTGATATAATCTTATATATATATATATATATATATATATATATATATATATATATATATATATACCCCTGCTATTCTAGACTCCCTTCTAGAATAAGTATTCTGGACAACTTTCTGAACTGCGGTTTTAAAAGTACGTGAACTTCCGGACGCAATTTTTGAACCGTCAGTCGGAATGAGACATGAAATATACCGTTGGATAGCTATGAAAATTGCGCACCTTTCTAATGTTGACATGTTTTCCAAATTCGGTATGGTTTTAAAACAATTTTAAATATACTAAACATTGTTTTCGCGGATTTCTCCGTTTTGTACTGTATTTTGGACGCGATTTTCAAACCGCTCGTCGGATCGATGCAAACGATACGCCGTTGGAAAGCTATTGAAAATTCGCACATTTTCTATCTCAGTGCTTTTTTCCAAATTCGTTACGGTTTTAAAACAATTTCAAATATACTAAAGACTGTTTTTCATGGATTTCTCCGTTTGTTACTGTATTTTGGGCGCCATTTTCAAACCGCTTGTCCGATTGATGCATATGATACGCCGTTGGAAAGCTATTGAAAATTCGCACCTTTTCTATCTCTGTGCTATTTTCGAAATTCCTTACGGTTTAAAAGCAGATTCAAAAATATAAAATTCTGTTTAATGTTCAGCGGGCTGTTTTTTGGCAATTACTTTCAAACCGCTTATCGGAAAGTAACAAATGATATGTCGTTGGAAAGATATTGAATAGGCGCAACTTTTTCGTATAGAAAAATTTTCAAAATTCGTTACGGTTTTTGATTAATTTTGAAAATACAGAAAATGAGAAACTAGAAGACATGAGAATCGATTTAAAATTAGCACGTTTGTGGTGCTCGGATTGGGCAAGTCAGTATAGGAGAATCAAATTAGACATATATCCTTGCCAATGGATGTGGCGCCGGCCGATTTGAACTAACGAAACTCGTACAAATGATTTATATGCTTAAAATTTCCGCCCTACGAAAACAGAGTATGCGAACTTCCTTATATACGTCCGTGAACTTCTTGTTATTCCGTTAGTGAACTTCGGTTTATTTCGTTAGTGAACTTCTGATCGCAATTTTTTTATTCTGTGTCGTGCACTATTTTTCTCATGGTTTTCAAACCGTTTATCCAAATGATGCATATGATATACCCTTGAATAGATATGAAAATTTCGCATCTTCCTGTTTTGACTAGTTTTTGAATAATGAACTCTCTAACTTTATACACTTCCGTTTTAAAACTAAGTGAATTTCACGAGATAAACTTCCGTTTAATACGAAGCGAATGCCCCGTGTGGTGAACTTCGCGACTGAACTTCCGTTTTAATACAAGATGAACTTCGCGACTGAACTTCTATTTAATACGAGGTGAAGCTCGCGTGGTGAACTCCCGTTTAATATGAAGTGAACTTTTTATTAATTTCAAAAGTGAAATTGTTATGTGGATTTTTTATGTACGGTGAACTTCTAAAAATTACCAAATGAACCTCGTGATAGAATAAACATGAATTTTTTTTTGTCGCGCATGAATTTTATTTTCGAATATGAACTTCTTTGCAAACCATCTTGTTTTTCATAACTTCTCGCGATTTGTAAATGAACTTCCTATTATTTTTTAAGATGAACTTCTTGGCAGATGATTTTTTGTCTCTAAACTTCTCTCGATGCATAAGTGAACTTCCTATTAATTTCACAAGTGAACTAATTGACAAACCATCTCTCTTCTGAACTTCTCACGATTTCTAATTTCGCAAGTGAACTTATTTTATTCAGCAAATAACATTTACTTTTCAAATGGACTTTTTTTATTCTTCTTTTTTTTTTTGAACAAATAGCGAACCCCCGGTCTTGAAATAGCGAACCTCCGAGATGGACGATCTTAACTTCCAATTTTAAAACTGCGAACCTCTAAGATGGACAAAGTTTGAAAATAGTGTCACGTGGACATTTGTAACGATTTTAAAACACATGGATCGTAAATAATTCTAAGTAGTAGAGATGAACTAGAGCTAGATACAGAAACATCAAGCCCGATGACCAACACTGTATGCGGCGCATGCAGGACAAGCATCCATCCACCATCGTAACTCGATTATGTGTGTACAAAATTGTCAGTCCTTGTAGGCATATGAACAAACAGGCAGAGGGCAGCAAACGACAACAACAAACATAATTTTTGATTATTTTCTCCATACTTCGCAGATCTCGACGGGTAAACTGAGAAGCAAAGCTAGCAACCAATATTGCTTCTAGCATCAACGCATCATCAGCACCCTATGAAACGTCAAACTGAAGCACGCACCTGGTCCACAGAGACCATCTGCTGATGCGCACACCTCCTTCTCACCGCTGCTGGCTACGAATGGCATCGAGGAGCACCACAGGTCACGATGCCAAGTGCATCGAGGCGAGTAAGGGATGAAAAGCGGCTGTTGGAAGAGGCCGCGGCCGATGAACTCCTGCTAGTGAAGTTTGTGGACCCCCAAATCGCCAGTGCGTGCTCTGGATCAAGGACGGGCGTCGGCGCCATGGAAGTTCAGACGGGGAAGATAAGAGATCCTGACGAGGGAGCGGGGAAGTTCGAATGCCAGTGTAGAAACACACCCCAACTCGCCACTGTCCGGACACAGAAGGTTGGGAAAGGGGCGCGGCGGCCCTTTGACGGAGCGCAGGAGGTCGGGGAAGAATCCGTGCGGGGTGCAGGGAGTTCCGTGGCCGCCGACGACCGCGCGGGTAGGCTGGGGAAGCTGCGGTGAACTCCCAGGTCGGAGGAGGTCGAGGGCCCTCCCAAGGTGGCGCGGCGCAGATGAACGTGAGCACCCCCAGGCGGCGCGCTTGGAGGAGTGGCTCGCAGGATATGGGGGAGGCCGTCCACCGGCGTGCGGGGGCGGCGACCCCGCCGGGGAAGCTCAATCCGGTGGAGGGGATGCCGGGGAGGCGCGCTCCGGTGGATGTTGGAGACAGCAGCGCGATGGGGGAGGGAGGCCGCGGCACGGTGGAGGTTGGAGGCCGCGGCGCGGTGGGTGGTGGGAGGCGGGTCTGCGCCGTGGTGGGAGGTCGAGTCCACGCCGGCGACGGGGAAGGGACTCGGCGGCTTGCCGGCGGTGGATCGGGAGGAAGGAGGAAAGGAACGGGTGCTGGTCAACGATTGATGGGGACGTCGAGGGGGTTCGTGCCTTCGTGGGCTAGCAGGCCGGTGGCTAGTGGGTCGGGATAAGAAGTTCCTGAGGAAAGGAAAGTTGTCTAGAATAACTATTCTACACACACTTAAGGGGTTGTCTAGAATAGTCCTGTCCTATATATATATATATATATATATATATATATATATATATATATATATATATATATATATATATATACCCCTGCTATTCTAGACTCCCTCGTAGAACTAGTTGACATGCACGTGCAACGCACGTAACCAACTATGGCAAAAGTAAACATAAATGGAGATTAAAAAACCAGAGTACAAATGTTAGAAATTCAGTTAATCATACTACAAGCAAGAAAACATTGTTGGAAAATCCCATGTAATTGTTTGATACATAGTTAAATAGAATTGCAATTCTTGGACACATAAGGTTCACATATGATTCATTCCTC
The DNA here is from genome assembly GCA_947311845.1 of Poa pratensis. Taxonomy (NCBI): domain Eukaryota; kingdom Viridiplantae; phylum Streptophyta; class Magnoliopsida; order Poales; family Poaceae; genus Poa; species Poa pratensis. The sequence continues at coordinate 47,119,536 of CAMZMU010000036.1, forward strand.
CTCCTCCATGTGTTCCAAATCCAATGATGACCTACAAATAACTTGTGAAAAACAAACATTGAATATGCTAGTCATGCCACCTTGCGTTAACGGAAAAGACGAATGTGTTGTTACTATGAGCGACATACATGCTATAAAATTACATGCCAACAGTAGCATTAGGATTGAGTAGAAGGAGTATTCATATTGTTCAAGCTTACAAGCCATCCCCACATATACAAGCCAAGTTAAGAATGAGACAAGTTCACCATTGAATCGGCAAAAACAATCATTTACTTAGGCCCGTCACGAAGAAACACAGACCTCTATTTTAGAAATAATATATTACATCTTGTTTGAGGTTCTGATGATTCTTAGTTCTGATATAATAATAATTCCGAGAAATCTTGCATTATGTCGGTCTAGTTCCGCCTAACTCACAAGAATGCTTGCGAGGGCAAAGGTATGCCGTGTAAGAAAAATAATAGCTTTATTTGAAAGAATTTATGTAAATAATTCATTTGATGAAAATTCCATAGTAAAAGTAATTTCTTACTAATACACCTTTTAGTACCCGTCCGTCTAGTGTTTCAGTTCTCTTGTTCGGTGCCCGTATGTCATCTATGAAAACATTACACCCTTTTCTTACCATGAAGATTAACAGTCCAGGGTGCTAAGTCTTTGTGTTTTGCCAGAGCCTATGCCCACCGTCTTAGGCCAAACCACATCGCAGCTGTCAGGCAGTGAGGCAGCCACCGTAGCAAATAGGACACCTCACATTCTCCGGTAGAAGTCCAAAGAAAGGATCGGTTCAATCAATTACCCACTGTAGCTAGCTGCACGGCACCTCTTCTTCCTCTCTCTGTATTATCTCTCCACCGAAACAGAGCTCCTACACCATGGCTCGGACCAAAGAGAGTAAACATCAAGGATCAAGAAGGAGAAGAGGAGCTGCTCCCTGCAGAAAAATTCCCATCATGGTTATGGTGGTTGTCGACTCTATCACTGGCCCGGCGGCAGCGGCGGATTTACTGCAGCGGCATCCCTACTGGCATCCATCGGCAACGGCGAGCGGCAAGCAGGCTGGGATGTAAAAAAATCATGTGTCCTCTATTATCTGATGATGAATTCTTTCGCGAAGATCAACTGAAAGGTATATACAGTTTCGAATGAAATATGAAAAAAGTGCTCAAGATTGTGTCAGAGTTCTTTTGGCAAGATCAACTGAATCCTTGATAGTGGCATCCTACTCCGTGTGATCTAGAAAACTCCATGATTGTGGCAAACAAACACCTCGACCGCAGCTTCGTCAGGGGTGCGGGCGGCGCGCACTCTTCCTGGAGGCCGAGGTGTCCGACCTCCGACCACCGTCGCCGGGCCTCGCTCTGCTCCACCCCGAGGTCACCAGGGGCGCCGGGCGGCACCTGCTCATGCTCCAGATCAAACGCTTCGCATGCGGCGGGATCGCGCGCACCATCAGGCCGAGGACGAAGGGCCCTCCATGACCACCTTCCTCCACGCGTGGGCCGACGCCGTCCGCTGCGACGGCAATGGCATCGACGTCAACCGCGCCCCCGTGCCATACGGCCCTGCTGCACTCATTCCGCGCCGTCCGCCTCGCTGCGAGTTCGAGCACGGTGACGCCAAGTTCCTACCGCTGTCGACGCACGCGGTGGCACGCAAGGACGGCGGGCAAGCCACCGGCCGAGTCCAGTCCAGGTGGACCACCGCCAGCTACGCCCACGAGCTCGAGCGCCTCTTCGCTAAAAAGGCAAGGAGTCCCTCCTCGGCTCCTCCTCGACATGATCCCTTCCGACCAGCTTGAATACGCGTGTACTGAACGCCCTTCGCCCCGTCGACGTCTTCCTCCAGACCTCCACGAATTTCTTCAGCCGTGGCCGCCGCTGCGAAAAGGTCGTGGATTCGTTTCCCGGCCGCCTCCCCGCCGCGCCCGATCAATCCATCCACATACGCAGCGGCTCCAGACGCAGCTCGTAGCCGAGGCATCTATCAACGATTTCAGCGACGACATTATCTCCGTACCTGTCCTATCCGAGCTCAATGTCCCCACGGCCGCAGCCATGGCAAGGGTCTCCGTGCCTTTTCTTTTTATCGGTGGCAATCTTTTGTAATTAATGGTAAAACGAAAAGGTGGTGGCAATTTGGTCGTATTATGTGATTTGGTGGGAGGGCAAAACGGTCCAAAACGGACAATGTTGAGTTGTCAAACATTGGGACGATCTGAACCGTTTGATCGGATATTAAAGGGCTCAGATTTAAAGTATCCCAACAAGACATGTTTGCTCTTTTAATAGTAGTATAGATAAGTATTCTGGTCAACTTTTGGAACTTCCGTTTAAATAATATCTGAACTTCCGATCGGAACACTTACATTCGGTGAGTTTTTCTATCGGAGTTTTCAAACCGTTTGTCGGATTGAAGCAAATGATACGCCGTTGGAAAGGTATGAAAAATGCGCACCTTTTTCACTTCTACAAAATTTTGAAATTAGTTACGGTTTTAAAACAAATTTAAATATACGAAACACTGTTTTTCACGTATTTTCCTCGTTTTCGTACTGTTTTGGACGCCATTTTCAAACCGTTTGTCGGATTGAAGCAAATGATACGCCGTTGGAAAGATATGAAAAATGCGCACCTTTTTCACTTGTACAAGATTTTGAAATTAGTTACGGTTGTAAAGTAATTTTGAATATACGAAACACTGATTTTCGCGTATTTTCTTCATTTTCGTACTGTTTTGGACGCCATTTTCAAACCGTTTGTCGTATTGAAGCAAATGATACACCGTTGGAAAGATATGGAAAAACCGCATCTTGACTATCTCAGGTCAATTTTCGTAATTCATCACGGAATAAGAGCAGTTTGAAAAATAAACAATTCTGATTCTGAATTTTTATGTCCAGCGGACAGTATATTTAAAATTACTTTCAAACCGCTTATCGAAACGTAACAAATGATATTGCGTTGGAAAGATATTGACTAGACGCAACTTTTTCGTATAGAAATTTTTTCGAAATTCTTTACGGTTTGTGATTAATTTTGAAAATACGAAAAACGGAGAAAGGAGAGACATGGGAATCGATTTGAAATTAGCACGTTTGTCGTGCTCGGATTGGGAAAATCAGTACGTGTGAGTCAAATTAGACAAATATCTTTGCCAATAGCATGTGGCGCCGGTCGATTTGGACAAACAGAGCTTGTATCGATGATTTCATGCTTAAAATTTCTGCCCCGAGAAACAAAGTATAATGAACTTCCTCTGTATACGGTTGTGAACTTCATTTTAGTCTATTGGTGAACTTCCGTTTAGTCTGTTAGTTAACTTCCGATCGCGATTTATTTTCACGCGGATAAGATGAGAGTTTTTTGCTAAAAAAATGAACTCCACGCCCCAGAACTGAACTTTCTGCAAACAAAAAAGTGAACTTCACGGCCATGCAACAAACAATTGTTGGGTTAATTAACTTCTAGGTTAATGACCTCCCTAACTTCCCAAACTTTCGTTTTAATAATAAGTGAACTTCGCGGGATAAACATCCGTTTAATACGAAGCAAACTTCGTGTGGTGAACTTCGCGGCTGAACTTCCGTTTTAATACGCTATGAACTTCGCGGCTGAACTTCCTTTTAATACGAGGCGAACAAATGCGACTTGGTTTTTTTATATGAACTCCCGACTTGGTTTTTTGATAAAAAGTAAACCTTTTAGATGGACGATATGAACTCCCGAATTGAACTTCTGCCGGTTAAAAGGTTAACTTCGTATTTTTTTTACGTAAAAACAGTGAAGTTCTGTAGTTGAAAGGGTGAACTTCGGGAATTCAGAACGGTGAACTTTCGACACGCTCCAGATGAACTTCCGGTACCTTTAAAGTGAACTCCGAACACTGTCAAAATGAACTTCCCAGAAGTAATTAAATCAAAACATGAATACAGACAATAGGTAATGTGAACCTTTTTTCAACCGGATGAATTAATTTTTATCAACACCGCGTGCCCAAACGACATAAACTCTCCTGAAAATAAACTCGCCGAACAATGCTTAATTATTGTTGAATGAAAATCAACTTAACCATGGCTCTCGCTTGTTGTTTCCGACACTGGACGGTCGCTGTTCGCGGATGCTGAACTCCAGCAGCAAGACCTTGCTAGCTCTCTTCACAAGTATGCCTACTGCATGAAATAAAATGTTTGGACTTGCAAAACGAAAAAACTTAAACCAAATCGAGTATAGCAGCAACCTCACGGGTGCGTACAGACAGCAGGACACCAAAACGATTCTAAAAAAAAGCAGCACACTACTAACTGCCGTGGTTGCCAAACTTCCTTATCCACTAACAGTCCCATCTCCCATGGTCCTTATCTCCGTGAGCGAGGCCACCGACAGTACTAGGAATTAGCAAGGAGAGAGAGCACCAGCTGCAGCACACGACGAAGATCACGGAGAGCACAGCTCAATCAGCTGATTTCTATGAACAAACCAGGCGGAGAATCGAGATTCGGCCGCTCGCTCCTTGGCGCTACTGCTGTGCAGCCGGAGAAGCTAACTTGGGCGGCCGGGGATCCCAGGCGCTCGATGGCAGAGGCCCCGCAGCGGCGCTGGCCGGCGACGCTTGAGAACAGAGCCGACAGTCTGAATCGGCTGTGCTCGGACCATGACTGGAGGCGCTCGAGGACGGGGAGGAACAGCCGGACCCACAACGCGGGGTCTGGCCGCAGGGGCGGAGCCAGGATTAGACCATAGGGGGGGCGAATTAGACGATGAGTACAACACCTTCTAAAACATTTTCCCCCAACTAATATAAATGTAGATCTGCGCCCAAAATTTCTATCGAACAAGTATAATATATATTCTTATGGATGCTGAACTTTGTAACTATTTTTCTTCCTAATATATACAATTGACTTGCTATTTCAGCCTTACAATTATCGCCAAAAAAAATTATACTGAAGCAATCGGTTCAAAAATTAGTTATTACATCTAATCTAACCGAGTCTAGTGTAAAATCTAGTTTCGGTATAATAGTATAAATCCCCAATTGATCTCACAAAATACTCTAGCTAGTAGTTTGTACTATAATTCAGCTGGTAAATTAATACATCTATATATAGTAATACAGTAGAGCATTAGACGTACTGACCTATAAGCCCTGTGGTGAGACTGCCGAGATGGAGATTTTGAGATTCGGCTGATCGGATCGGCTGTTCCTAGATTTGTACAAGCGCGGGGCTGCGCCTTGGCCAGTCAAGGCACTCGCTGGACCGACGGCGATGTTCCATGCGCGGCGACCTCGATCTGGGAATCTAGGATGTAGTCGAACGGCAGAACAGAACGGACGGGAAATCAGCGAATGCATCAATGATGAGCGTTGATGGTAATGAATCGATTGGCCCATTTCTTAAAACGTGTAGACTGCAGACAGATCATGTGGCCTTTGGGCTTGTAGTTTTCAGGTTTGGGCCATGCAACACGCTAGGTACATCACTACATCCCCTACTCCGTAACTCTCTGTGTGCGCTAATGGCCGGAGGATTAATCAGGTTTGCACATCAAATTAGTAGTAGTGCCTGCTACAGATTGTTAAGGGGGGCCGATGGTTGGGGGGGGGGGGGGGGGGGTCTGACCCCTGCTAGCCCCCCCTGTCTCCGCCCCTGGCTGGCCGGCCATGCTCGACGACCGGCGGCGCGCAGGGAGCTGGCCGACGACACTCGATTACGGGGAGGCACTGCCGGACGCACGGCGCGCGGGGCCAGGCGGCTAGCCGCCGGTGGTTGACGCCGCTCGAGTACGGAGACGCGTGGTCGGAGCGGCGGAACGTGGGTGCCTGGCCGGCGGTGGGATGAGCGGGATCATGGCGCGCCGGTTTCTCAGCGGATCGGGTGGGTGCGGGGAAGAAGGTTTTCAGCGCGTGGCTTCGTTCGGGACCAGAAAGTCTCTTTAGGATAGGGAAAGTTGACTAGAATAGTTATTCTACAAATACTATAGGGGTTGTGTAGAATAGTCCTGCTCTATATATATATATATATATATATATATGATACACCTCTAAATCATAACGATCTTTAAATTATAAACCACACATACATTTGATGTCTATAAATTTTAGTCATCCCACTAACATTAATTAATTATTTTCTATCTCTACATGCAAGCATCCACATCATCTTTTTTAGCCCATCAAATTGTCCACGTCATTTTTTTGATGTTTGAATGATAAGATCACACCATGTCGCTATGTCGTTACGCAAGTAAATCATGTGCAAGTAAAACACCGGAATTAGTTTTGCATGTGAATTTTTTGCCAATTATTTTCAATGATGAAAATCATATAGCTGTTATTCGAAAATATGGGCTCTTCTATATGAATTCACTCAAAAAGTTTTTAGAAATATTATGGGGCAATGTGCATGTCGTCTTCATGCAATCCATCCACAACATCTGTTTCTTAAACCCGTTGATATAATCTTAGCTATATCAATCAGATACACTCCTAAACCATAACGATCTTTAAATTATAAACCACACATACATTCGATTTCTACAAATTTTAGCCTCTTGACTGCCATGATTAACTAGATCTTGCATATTTCTTTTGTCAACTTCGGGTTTCATGCGTTTTATTAAAAAAACACGAGATACCCGCTGCAACGCGCGGGGTGTCATAGTATATGAAGATGAACCTATCAAATATTTTGGCTAGCTCTGCCCCTGATGTTAGAGTGCCATAGCTTTAAGTGTTCTTGCTAAATATATTAGATAAAACCTCTAGCAACAAAAGCCTAGTCGGTCGCTACCATCGAAGCATCACAGGCTTTGCCCAGAGGCCTCCGCTTGTCGTGGTGACAAGAAGGAGAAGGTGAGGGGAATGGCGTCTGGAATCCTAATCGCTTTAAGGAGGACTACGCAAAGGCCAAAACATTTTCCCTTTGTTGTCTAAGCTCCAACAATTATGAAAAATATAGTGATAAAATTTAAGCGTTAAAACATGTGACGGAAATGAACATATTGTGCATAGAAAAACATCTATCAGGCGCGTGAAAAATCTGTCTTTAGCGTCATAGTAAAAATATTTGTCTAACTTATTTCTCATTGCCACTGCAAACAAAAACATGAAAAAGGGTGAAAACCGATACAACTAGGTTCGAGCCTACACGAACACTACGACAACTAGGGTCACGCCCAATCATCAATACCATCCCGACATCCACAAATACGATGACAAGAGAAGTAGTAAAACTCGGCGCCTGCAAGAAGGTCTATGATGTAGCCGCTGTCGTCGCCCGTCCGGGAACCGGAGCTAGGGATTTTCTCGGAAAGGCCAGACCCACTCCATGGGACGCGAATGGAGTCCCACAACAAGCACCGTCAAGGAGGAAAACGATGGCAGAGCACCACCCAGAACTTCATCACGCCAATCAAGGGTCACGAAAACGACTTTTCAATGTCGACAACTACCCGCGGTCCCAGCGCCTCGCGTCACTTTCACATTACTCCGCATATTAGTTTTAATCAAAGTCAAAGTGTAGACTTTGTCTAAGTACCTAGAAAAAATATCACCATCTACAATATATAATTAATATTATTAGAAACATAGTGAATTTTAGATGTCGATATTTTTATAACCAAATCCAATACGCAGTGTAATTTGAAACGAAGGCCTTTAGCCAAGAAAACGAAGAGAGTCTACCTACACTAATCACTAGTGCAGCGTTGTGGAGGCCAAGCTACAGGTAGCCCTTTATTTTGAAATTTTTGAAAATCATGGAGTTTCGGAAAAATATGAAAAAAATATTGTATGCAGATTATGTTGTTTTCTACCAACGTGTAAAATGTCAGATAGAAATATGTTATATTTTTGGCTATGTAAAAATGACAAATTCTGAATCTGAAACTAGTGAATGGTGCAAAATCTGAACTCTTTAAACTCTGTCGGTTTTTGTTATTTTTATGTAGCACGGAATATGAATTATTTTAAGTTGACATTTAACAAGTTGGTAAGAATGCACTATTGTCTACATCCGGTAGTTTTTCAGATTTTGTTTGACACTGCGAAAAATAATTTCAATTTAAAAAAATATAGGGATACATGTAGGTCGACCTCCATTTTGACTACCCGGACTAATCACGATCTACTGTACTCCCTCCGTTCTAAATTAGATGACATCTATTTGTGCAAATATGTATGTATCTAGACATGTTACATGCCTTAGAGCATCTCCAACAGCGGCTGGAAAAACGCCGCGCGCGCGATATACCGGTCGTTTGCCGCGCGCGGGGCCGTTTTGCGTGCTCCAGCGGACGCGCGATAAAATCGCCGCGCGGGATATTCGTCCAGCGCGCTGGACGAAGCGGTACCGTCGGCGTCAAACCTCCAGCGTGCCGTCCAGCGCGCGGGGAAAAGAAGAACGTGCGCGAATCCCCCAACTACCGCTGAAATCTCCCGCCGCTCGCGCTCTCTCTCCCCTCCCGCGCCGCCGCCCGCACCTCTTCCCCCATTTTTCTCCGGCGACCCAGCGCTGCCGCCGGCGCTCCCGCCGCTCCTCAGTGCGCCGCCGCTTCTATGGACGCGCGGACTTCGCCGCGGCGTTGATTTGGGCGCCGCCGTCACCGACGCCGCCGAGGCTTCCACCGTCCGTCGCCTTCACCCCTCCGCCGCCAACTCGCCGTCACCCCTCCGCCGCCAACTCGCCGCCACCCCTTCGCCGCCCGAGCGCGCAGAAGCTCCACCGAACAGCCAACTCGCCGCCACCCCTTCGCCACCCCTTCGCCGCCCGAGCGCGCAGAAGCTCCACCGAACAGCCAACTCGCCGCCACCCCTCCGCCGCCAACTCGCCGCCACCCCTTCGCCGCCCGAGCGCGCAGAAGCTCCACCGAACAGCGCACGGCGGCCGGCTGCACCTCCGCGCTCGCAAGGTGTTTGAGAAAACACTTGCAAGGTATGAATTCGGTGTAAATTTGCTAAACGAATTTTGTGCATTGCTAGTTTGTAGTTTTATAGTAGATTGAATTAAATTTTGTAGATGAGTAGATCATACGATTCTTCGGACGAAGAAGAATTCGATATTCAAGAGGAGGAGGACATTGCAATGCTCCTAACTATCCATGCTAACAAAAAACCAAAGCATGGTGGTTCAGTTTTCGGTCGTCAGAAATTAAGGAGGGAGAGGATCGAGGCTGACAATAGATTGATGAGACACTATTTTGTGGATCATCCCATATACCCCGAGTCATATTTCCGGCGCCGTTTTAGAATGAGCATCGAGTTGTTCAGGCACATTGCGGAGAAATTGGCGAGGCATGACCGGTTTTTTCAGCAGAGGAGGAATGCGGCCGGAGAGCTCGGGCATAGCACCTTTCAAAAGGTGACCGCCGCTTTACGTATGTTGGCATACGGTATTCCGGCGGATTTAGTTGATGACCACTTGGCCATGGGTGAGAGTCAAGCCATCATGTGTGTCAAGCGGTTTGCAGTTGGAGTTGTGCAAGTTTTTGGTACAGAATATTTGAGAGCTCCCAATGCTGCAGACACGGCTAGGGTTCTGGAGCACAACGCCGCTCGGGGGTTCCCAGGTATGCTTGGCTCTATTGATTGTATGCACTGGAGTTGGAAAAACTGTCCCGCGGCTTGGCATGGACAATTCCAAGGCCACAAAAAAGATTCAACTATAATTCTTGAAGCGGTGGCCGGTGGAGTTTGTAGCAAATGGCCATACATACAACTATGGCTATTATCTTGCGGATGGCATCTACCCAAAGTGGCAAACATTTGTCAAGCCGGTTAAGAATCCGCAAGGTAGAAAAGAGCTTGATTTCCACAATGCTCAAGCGGCGGCTAGGAAAGATGTGGAGAGAGCATTTGAGATTTTGCAAGCCCAATTTGCTATTGTCAGAGGGCCGGCTAGATTTTGGGATCAAGACATGCTTTGGTACATCATGACCGCTTGTGTGATCATGCATAACATGATTATCGAGAATGAGCGGGGGCAAGATTTAGACTACACCCACTATGAGTTGATAGGTGTTCCCGTGCAACCGCGGAGGAGGGTTGAGAGGGTGGCACGCTTTGTTACATCCTACCATGCCATTCGACGCAATGAAACGCATACGGAACTTCAAAAAGATCTAATCGAGGAGTGGTGGGCATGGAATGGGCAACAATGAGTTGGTGAACTATGCATTCTATTGTTGTATGAACTATTTATTGTTGTATGAACTATTTATTTGTGTTGTAATAATTGAACTATTTATTTATTGTGTGATGAACTATTTATTTGTGTTGTAATAATTGAACTATTTATTGTTGATTTATTGTGCGTGTGTTTGATCTTCTTGGTTCTATGTTGGAGCACAAATCTTGTTTGTGCTTGCCGTGCGCGCTGCGGTTTTTGGGCCTCTGCTGGAGCGCTGCGTTTCGGCGCGCTAAACTATAGCGCTGCTGGAAAAGCAAAACCGGCGCGCCGCGCGCAAAAACTCTTTTTTGGCGCTGGAAACGGAATATGGCGCGCGGCGCCGAAGCGCCTCTGTTGGAGATGCTCTTAATACATTCATCTTTGGACAAATAGAAGTCATCTAATTTGGAACGGAGCTAGTAGTTACTGCCGAGTCGCTTCTTCCACTACCCCATTCACCCAACAGATCCTCTCCGCGTCTTTTGCCCCGAAGCGCGACGCGACAGGGCACGCGCTACTCTGAAATTTCGGACCAAGTAATCCGTGAGCTCGTGGCGCCAGCGAGCCATGGCCGGCTCCAACGCGGTGCTGGCCGCCATCCTGCTCGTCGACCTCGTCGCATTCGGCCTCGCCATCGCCGCCGAGCAGAGCCGCCCCTCGGTACGCCCCCGATCTGCGCGATCCCCCTTCCCTCTCTCTAAGCTGACGCGGCTGTGCTGATGCTGCTGCTGCTATGTGCCGCAGGCGAGCCTGGAGACGGACTCGAGGAACGAGTGGACCTACTGCGTCTACCACCCGGACGCGTCCACGGGGATGGGCGGCGCCGCGCTCGCCCTGCTGCTCGTGGGCCAGCTGGTGGCCGCCGTCGCCAGCCGCTGCTTCTGCTGCGGCGCCGCGCTCCGCCCCGGCGGCGCCCGCGGCTGCGCCCTCATGCTCTTCCTCTCCTCCTGGTTGGTACTCTCAATCGATCCCCACATTTCCCCTTCCCCAGTTCCGCTCTCCTCCCCTGCTCTCCGCGCCGCGCCGCCTTGACCTCCACGTGACGCTGACGTGTGGGGCCAGCTAGTCGGAATCTTCCCTTTTCTCTTTATTGTTTACCGAGTTGAGGTTGCCAGGAGTGAAAAAGTCAGAGAGTCGTGCGTAGGAAAGCGCGTCGGATCAACGACTCCATCTCCACCCACCCCTCCTTGTTCTTGGCGAAATTCCCATTGATTAGGCAAGGTACACGAAATTCTCGCGGGCTTATGTGATTTATGAACTATAGTCCAGACACTTAGGTCAATCTTTGGGTCTTTTTCAAGAAAAAAAGGGGAATGTTCATTAGGCTTTGGGACGTTGTGGACGCAGTTTGGTGTACTTTCGTGGTACTGTTCACTTGTGTACATTATCCTTTTCACTTGTAAATCATGGTGGATTTGGGCCGAAGTTGCTAGTCAGCACTCAGCAGGTGGTAGTTTTCGTGAGACAATTCAGCTACAGCTAGTTTTATGCAGTTTACTATGACCACTGTACTATCAAAGCTTTTAGCGGTTTCCTAGGTGGCCCATGCTTTGTCAAATCAAAATTTGACCAGTTTTCCTTTTTGGAGTTTTTATCAGCTTGTAGTAGAGTTCAGATGTGAATTTAGGGCCTATTTGTATTGCTGGAATGAAAAATGTAGAGATAGAAAAAACAAAGCAATGCAAGTGCAAAACAAAGGATGGCAAAGGACACAAGAATTACGGGAATAACCGTTTGGATAGAACACATGATAAGTGTCTCAACCCAAAGCACAAGTATGTAAAGAAGAGTTTGGAGTGGATGTTCAAATTTCTATGGAATTGAGTCACAGGAAATCAAACCATAGGAATTTTGTGGCACCATTCCTTTGATCCAAACGACATTTATAGAAATTTTGTGGCGCCATTCCTTTGATCCTAACAAAATACTCCAGAGATAGTGATACCAAAATAGTAATTTTTGTTTCGTATCATATTACTGGTTCAAAGGATGTTTGGGAAGTTTTGAATTATTTGTGACATTATCTAACGGGTATATTTCGTGTATGCATTGTTTGTAGACTTGCACATTGGGGGTATAATTACAGAATAACAATTAGTGCAGTGTAGCCTTCAGCAGATCAGAGGGGATCTGAGTGGTTATCTTGAATTGTTCGTAATCAATAGCAGTCCATATACACAGGAAGTCATTAGCAAGCAAACCAGTCAACATGTTTTGGTTACTAAGTGCACTGGTGCTGAAAAAGCATGTGTGATGACGGGACACTTAGTTTTGGTAAGATCCCTGTATAATCTTCTTTGTTTTTCGTGTTTTGTGATCTGTTTTCTTTGGTCATTTTTTTTTGATAGCATACGGGAATATATTAGGCAGAAGCCAGATGCAGGTACAATATGCGTACACAGAAACCGGATCGGTCCCAAAGGACACGTGGACCCGTACACTTTGCAGAAACAACCCTCGAAAAAAGGAAAATTACAAAGAAGTCCTCCGAGAGGTCTGCAACTCCAGACTCGAGCCGCCGCTCGCCGCCGATGCCGTGGAGCACGACGAAGCCGAGAAGCGCCGACCAACACTCCTGAGGAAGAGGGAGCCCCATTGCCGGAACGGCTTTGTGAACCTCCAGAAGGAGTACCAAAGGCACCCACCTATCGCTGTGGTGCGCAGGTCGGGGATCATCCCCGAGCTCATCTTCTTCCTCCAGACCCGGCCCCTCCCGTCGTCGAAGACGAGGAGCATGACCAGATCTGCCTGCCGCAGACCATCCACCTAGCACGGACCACGCCACCAGCGAACCGGCGGCCGTAGTACCTGCATCTGCACCTTCCTCTTCCAGGCAGCGTTGGAGACGACACCGCCACGTCGCGGACGAAGAGAAGGTCCAAAAGGTCCCTGGCGAGGCCGCCGCCGCGTCGACGACCACCCCTGGACATAGCAGCTTCGCATCTCCCCGGCGCCGCACCCGACGCCGTCGAAACGGAGACCCGGCGAAGCTTTTTCGCCACGGCGGCGACATCAGCCGCACCCCGCGGCGAAAACCTAACAAGCAGCTAAAAACTAGACTACCTGTACACAGATTCGGCCGGAGATCCTACCCCCCTCCCCTCTCCGACGGCGCAGAGGCCGACGCGAGAGAGGAGGGCGGCGGAATCGCCGGCGGAAAACTCGGCGAAACTCTGTTTCTCCTCTCCTTTTACTGTAGATGGGGAGGGGAAACGAGAGAGCTGGCTCTGGTTCCCCCGCGTAGCTAGCTGTTTTCTTTGGTCATTGTGAAGCCTTGAGCTTTGTTGTACCGTGGCCCTCATTTTCTAGTACAAAACTGGACCGACCGCCTGAATGTTTGAGAAAAAAATGGCTGAGATGATGTTAGATGATGACCCAAGGACACACTCAGTCATTTACTCAAGGAGCTTCTGTTGGCTAAGACTACTTCAGGTTCTCATTTCTTATGTTTTGGACTACTATCTTGGATCTTGGGATTACTTTAGATCAAAAAGGCATTGCTCTGGCTTCATTTCATTGCCTGCATGAAACCAATACTACCCATACATCCCGTGGGGAGTGGCAGATTGCTGACCCAGCCAAAAGTAGCCAGAGTATCCCTTTTCTGAAAGATAGATAATTTGTTGAATTATTAAGATTACATGCTGATAACAGCAAGTCAGCAAGCCATTCAACCATGACTTGCCACATTGTCCAAACAGCATTCAGCCCTCAACTGCTTCCTTCTCTCTCCCCAGCAATTCTTGCGATTTTATGCTTCCGGCACCCAAATGCATCGGTCCAGAAGAGGCCACATTAAGTCCTTGCAGATGAGAAGGCTTCTTCGCAATGTCCCGCTGATCCTCTGTCAGAGTAATTGGAATTTACCCAGAGGATTCCGTGAAATAGAACATAATTCCTTAGTTTCGACACACCAGCATGCTGCAGCACTAATCATGTTAAGAATTTTGTGATTCTGGTCAGTTATCCACCCCCAGGCCACCTGCATGAGCTCAGAACTTCACCCGTCTTACGGTTGCAGCGATGTCCTTAGTACAATGTTTTCATAATTACAATTGCTTAACTATATAACTATTCACCTGTCTTAGTTTCTATATTTCAATGGATATTGCTCATCCTTGAGCACTACATGTGGAAACCATACAATTCATGCAGGACGCTGACTGAACTTTTCCGGTTATTGTACACAGGTTGACATTTCTCATCGCGGAGGCGTGCTTGCTGGCTGGGCTGTTGCAGTCCGCCTACCACACCGGTTACCGCACAGTGATATTCGAAAACCCACCGGACTGCGAGACAGTGCGGCGGGGCACATTCGGAGCCGGTGCGGCTTTTGCCCTGATCACTGTGTGCTCACTGGGTCCTACTACTACTACTTCTCCAAGTCGCGGGTGTCCTACCAACGTCCGGAGGCCGCCATTGGCATGAGCCATTTTAACTGAAGAGTGTAGGTGGAGGCGAGTGAAGTCTCTGGGTATCTGGTGTAACACATTTGCCAGCCATGTATACTACTGCAGCAATTTTGACAACCATGCTATTACTTTTTTTGTATAGATGCTGAACATATTGCTCTGTGAGACTAACCAAATCTCCTTGCCATTGTGTTGTCTAAGGTATCTTCTGATGTACCCGCCATTACCTTCGTTAAGAAAAGCTACCTGAAAAGCATTTAGAACTGTGATCCATCCTGTGAGGAAAATTTACCGGACGTTTGTTTTGTATCATGAGATTTCGTTTTCTTTGTAAGTTTATTTATTTGTCACAATTCGGTCTCATCCGATTTGTGGTTTAGTCCTAAGAGATCATCTGTTTCTCTAGGCCATTTCGGTATAAAAATGTACTAGATAATACAATGACCTTTAACCTTGAGGGGTGAGAAGTGAACCATGAGATTACATTAAAATGCCAAACATACACACATATATAACAGAGTGAAAAATACCCTCACAAACCTTGCACGGTCAGAAGGCAAAACTCTTCATACAGTAGTACGTACTTCATTCGTTCAGATATACGCATATAGTTAAGCACGTATAGATACTGACACTGTTATACAAGCTCAAAGTAGCAGACAGAGTAACTTAGAGGATCCGCGGAAAAATAACCGGCAAGTACCGCTTCGCTCGTGAGGCGCTCCCAGCGACTCGTGAGGCGACTCGCTTTTTTGCCCTAGCCGCTGCCGCCGCCGCAGGCCACCGGCGGAAGAGCTGGGCCCCTCTCCTTCCGCTTGCCGCTCCGGCGGCTGGAGGGAGGGGGACCCCGTTTTTGCATGGTAATTAGGGTTAGGAAGTTTCTGGCTTGGTGCGCCGTTGGGGTGGTGGGAACGGCGCCCGGACAAATAAATCTGCATCAACTCTACTCCCACACCGGCGTTGTCCTTCATGGCGGCGTCTCGGAGTTGGTGGCTTTGTGTGTGTGCTTGCCGATCTTTCAGATCGGTGGCTGTAGGGTTCATGGATGGTGTCGGCGAGGCGGCGGCGGCGCCTCCATCAAATGGGTTTTTCCTCCTGCTATGTCCCCGTTGCTGCGGCGTTGTCTCCGACGCCATGGTGGAGCAGAGAGGATTCGTCCAGGAGTACGTGCAGACGGTGGTCTGCACTGGTGACAACCGGAAGATGGAGTACCTTGTGGTGGGTTCGTGGTTGGAGGCTGACGGTTCTGGTTCCCTACTCCGACGTCGTCGTGCGGGGCTGCCAGTGCTGAAGTTCGATGGCGTGTCCGGGGTCGTGCTGCCCCGGTCTGATTCTTTCAACGGCAATGGTTTGTCCTATGACAAACTATTTTGGAGTTCCGAAAAGCTGATGATCAGCGATGGAGCCGCGTCGAGCTCGGGTGAAGAGGTGATCTGCCTACTTTTTTTTTTGTGGATGCTACAGTGGTGCCGAAGAAGATGGATAGGCGTTGGTTTGTCACATAGATTTTTCCTATCTTTCCAGATCTGTAAGATCGGTGTATACGTATTTTATATCTCGTCTTTTATTTATCAATGAGAATCGTATTACCATGGAAAAAAAAAGACAGAGTAACTTAGATTGTCATTTCTTCGCGCGGATCATCGTGGAATTTCACCCATGTACGTCGTCGTCTCGCCGCTGGTATGGCCGGGCAGCTGGATGGACGGCGGAACCTCCCCGGCCTGAAGTTCACTGCTCACGTACTTAGAAAGTCGCATCGAAACCGGGTATTTCATCTTGCGCCTGCCACCCGCTCCAGAACTGCACGCCGGCGCCGCAGTTCGCATCCGCTGTCGGCGCCGTCCCTCCGGCCGTGGCAACATCGCCAGCGCCTGGCTGTGGTGCCGCCGGAGCAACCATTTGCTGCCACGCGCTCAGGTCGATGCTGTAGCCGCTGCCCCCGCCCACGGCCGTGTAGCTGGCAGGCTGGAACAGCATCTGCCTTAGGATGTCTGCCGGGACGAAGGCATCGAGGGCGCCGGCTGCGCTGTCGCCCTGGACATGACCAGCTGCCGCCGCCGCAGCCGTGGCGGTGGTGGTGGAGGGCGGCTTCGCGCCACCCTTGCCTCCTCCGTTGCGCCTGTTCTTGCGGCCGCCGCCGACGGGTACGTCGCGGAGCGTGCCGCCCTCGGTCCAGTGCGGCGGCACGCCCGGCAGAAGTACCGCGGCTGCTTGCGGCTGTAGTTGTTGTAGTAGCAGAACTTGGTGTTGGCGGACCTGCACCGCGGGCACTGCCGCGGCGGCGGGCGCGGCAACGGCGGGTGCCCCGCGTGCCTGCCCCCCTGCCTCACCGCCGCCGCCTCGACGCCACCTGCCGGCACCGCACCGCCGAAGCCATTGCCACCGTACATTCCGGCCTGCTGCGCCAGAGCAGCACCGCACGAGAAGCCTTGCGGCCAGTGGCGATTCTAGAACGAAATTAGAGGGTGGGCTCAAATATAGCAACACTCAACCAAAAAAATTACTTAAACCAAGCAATACGATCTTGTGCACCTTAAATTCATTTACTGTGTTCAAAAGAAAATCTACTAACGAAAATAGAAAGCCGTACGTCAGTGATCAATTCATAATTTACCCAGTTCAAATAAGTCAACTGTTTTAGTAGACCTAAATTTGGTCAATACCTTATTTGTGGAGTTTGTAGACGGCGTCCAAGTACTAAAAGCCGATGAAGAAATTGGAGAGTCACCGCCGGCGAGGCCGTGTCGCCGTGAGCGTTGGCCGCTCTTCTCCCTGCGTGCAGTTTGGCAATCGCCGTGGATTTTGCATGCGATCTGTGCCGCGCCGCCGTCCGTGCGTGCATCTCTTCCTGGCGGGATAAGTTTTTTTTTTAGGCAATCCTGCCGGGATAAGTACCGTGGGCACTGCTATATGCGGCTGGGATCTCTGCCTTTTCCTCCTGGGCCACTATTGTGCCAAAATTAAGTAGCGCAAAGTAGCATAAAGCCCATTCGGGTAGGTTCGTTCGTTACTTTAATTCGCTTTTCTTCTTCCTGGCCAAAGGTAGGAACAGAAGAAGCTCTCATCCATGGCTAAACATCTATAGCACATATATTCGATATTTTTTTGGCAAAATTGGAGGGTAGGCTTGAGCCATACGAAGCCTACCTGGTAAAATCGCCCCTGCTTGCGGCACGAGAGAAGAAGAAGGCGGCGGCTGCCTAGGGATCAGGTAAGAGAGGGGCGACGAAGCGGAAGAGGAAGAAGAGGCTGCCAGAAAGGGCGACGCCATGCTCGGCCGGTCCGCGCGGAGAAGGCTAGGGAAGGAGCTTGCTGATGCTGGAGGCGGCGAGGGCGTAGAGGCGGGCGCGCTTGCTGCTGTGTGAGGAAGACGAAGACGAGGAAGAGTTCCACGGTGAAGCTCTGTGCATGTCGGACCAGTTTGCCCGCCGCCCTCTGCCTCGATCCGAGCTCCTGCTTGCTTGCTTGTGCTACAAACAGCTGTGCGGTGGTGAGATGTTGATCGAGCCGGCCGGGGAAGAAAACGGTGAACCGGAGCCGTCTCAGTGCTCGTGTTTCCCTTGGTTATATAGGGCGCGCAAGCTTGGATTAGGTAGGGGGAGGGAGATGGCCTGGTTTGCTTAGGGGTTAAGGCCATAGTGGAGGGAACGGAGATCTGCGCGCGCAACGGGAAGGAAAGCTCTGCGCGAAGCAAACGTACGTGGACCGATCTACCACTGACAGCTGATGTGGGAGCCGTGGAGTGTCCAAAACCGCGCGCGCTTTTGGCGTACACGCTCATGTGTTCGTAGCAAGATCAGCCACAACTCGGGCGTTTGGTTGCTCGCCCCCCACTCTAATTAAACAGGTAATCGTTGTAAAAATGACTGATTGGTTGTTCGCAGCAGGGTGATAAACTGATAATCCTCACTCGCTGAAACGTCCGAATCGATCTTTTTCGTGTAGCCAGGTCCAGGTTTGCCCAAGGGGAAACGATGTGTGTAGGAGCAGACATGAAGATGCCCGGAGACGAAAAATTGTCGGCGCAGTTTCGCGTAAGATCTAGTGTCTGTTGAATATATAATCAAAACTGATAATCCTCACTCGCTGAAACGTCCGAATCGATCTTTTTCGTGTAGCCAGGTCCAGGTTTGCCCAAGGGGTTGTTCAAAAAAGGTTTGCCCAAGGGAAACGATGTGTGTAGGAGCAGACATGAAGATGCCCGGAGACGAAAAATTGTCGGCGCAGTTTCGCGTAAGATCTAGTGTCTGTTGAATATATAATCAATTTAGCAATTGATTTAATCCGCGAAAACAGTAAACAATTGAATTAAACTAATCATGTGATCTACTAAAACAGTAGATAAACAGAACGAATCTACAGCATATACTACTAGCAGAAATTGTAGTAGTAACTCGAACAGAAATATCAGGAGATCATACAGTGTGGCAGCAGCGGAAGCAGAAGCGGAAGCGTTGGCGTTCACGTTGTCACCCATGTCGTCGATGAAGAGGCTGCCGATGTCGGGGAAGAAATCGTCGTTGGAGAAGAACTCGAAGCCAGTAGTCGCGCGAGTGCGCTCCCCAAAAACCTGATCGCCCCTCTCCCGTACAGGATCACAAGAGGCGGGGTTCCGGAGGCCTACTGTCCCTTCAACCGGTGCACGCCGGAAGACGGGATAGAGAAGACTTGGAAGACGGCGGCGCAATGTTCTGGAACTGGAACGGCGAGCGACCATCTGTTGCACGTAGTGGCGGCTAGGGTTCGCCCAACCAGTATATATAGCGCAGGTCGGGTAGGACGTGGGCGCAGCCGCACGATCGAGTCGGTACCAGCCCCACGATCTAAAGGAATCGGAAACGGCAAAACAATTAACGCGTCCGTTAATTATTAATCAATGGCTCAATAAATTTTCCCGGACTGCAAAAATATAACTCGGCTCGGCGAGATTCCCGCAACCCGCGGCGCGACGAGACGAGCGAGCGGCGGTGGAGGAAGAGGAGGAGTGCGTGGGAGAGAGCCTTCTGTTCTCAGAAGCACACCAAGTAGCACAACACTCCACCTTATAAAGTTGTGCAACTCTCCCTCAACTAACAATGTGTGAGTAAACATTAGTCCCACTCCACACAGCCACATGCACATGGGCCAATGAAAATTTCAGAATTTTAAAGTTGGGATTTGGACCAAAGGCCCACTAGCAAAATGCTAGTCAAAATTCCAGCAATCCACCACAAAGTCTCATTGGCGAATATCATCATTTAATTCCAAACCATTGTTTTATATACCGGTGATTAGTGGAGACTGTTAAGTTGAACTTCCACTTAAAAACTTATGCTACACTAGATCACAACTTGGATAGTGGACTATGCTTTGAACTACAAGTTTGCTGCGACCTAGTTTCACACAAATCCTTGACCGATACTGGGCTGCCGCAAGGCTTCCCCGCGGGTGGAGCTTATACGTCATACTCCAAGACCTTTCATGAGTTTATTAAAGAGCACCCAACTCTCATAGACTACGACGTTTAATAGTCATAATCATATAGGTGTATTCCTCAAGAGATGCTCTGCAGGACAACATCTCCGCTTATAAAAGTAAGCCGCTTGGAACATATTAAGATAAACATCAACCTGCCATGCAGATCATGAGAGTATTGCATATTCACGGAGTGGGAAAATAATTTAGGGATACTCTCCTCCCAGCTGACCAACAGATTGTCTCCCACTTCTAATTCACGGGATCTCCGATTACATAGAGTGGTTTACCACTGTGGACAACTTATACCGTGGGTCTCAAACCCATCTCTCTCGATGCACTATCTATCACATTACGTGATAAACCCTTTGTGAAGGGATCTGCCAAATTCTTAGACATTTGGATATAATCCAACGCAATAACTCCGAAGTTTCTCAATTTTCTGACAGATTTCAATCTCCTCTTCACATGCCTTGATAAATTCAAATTATCCTTAGAACTTTTAATGTTAACTATCACAGTTTGATTATCACAGTTCATAAGGATAGTGGGTATTGTTTTTCAACCACAGGTAACTCCATCAAGAGCTCACGAAGCCACTCTGTTTCAACAGTGGTTGTGTCTAACGTTGTGAGTTCTGTTTCCATAGTTGACCTCGTTAAGATGGTCTGCTTGCAAGACTTTCAGGAAACAACGCCACCACCGAGTGTAAACACGTAACCACTCGTGGCCTTAATCTCATCAGCATCAGATATCCAGTTTGAATCACTATAACCCTCCAGTACCTTTGGATAACCGGAGTAGTGAATTCCATAACTCGCGGTGCCTTTTAAATAACGCATAACTCTCTCAAGAGCATGCCAATGATCATCACCCGGATTAGAAACAAACTGGCTCAACTTGCTCACAGCAAAAGAGATGTCAGGCCTCGTGGCACAAGCCAAATACATAAGCGAGCCAATAATCTGAGAATATCTCAGCTGATCTCTAGCACTCTGTTGATTCTTCCGAATCAACACACTAGGATCATATGGTGTCGGAGAAGGCTTACAATCGTCATACCCGAAGCGACTCAAGACCTTTTCCACATAGTGAGACTGAAGCAGTGTAATCCCACAATTACCATCTCTCAACAGCTTGATGTTTAAGATAACATCAGCTACTCCTAGATCCTTCATCTCAAAACAGCGAGATAATAAATCCTTAACCTCCTTAATCAATTCAAGGTTGGTTCCAAAGATCAGTATGTCATCGACATACAGACAGAGAATAACTCCCTTGCCCCCACCATGGCAATAGTACACACACTTGTCAGATTCGTTTACAACGAAACCTGCAGCAGTTAAAGTTCTTTCAAACTTTTCATACCATTGCTTAGGAGCTTGCTTCAAGCCATATAAATACTTCAACAATTTGCACACCTTTGCTTCCTGACCAGGTACTACAAAACCATCAGGCTGATCCATGTAAATTTCCTCGTCTAACTCTCCATTTAGGAAAGCTGTCTTAACATCCATTTGATGAACGAGAAGACCATGCGAGGCAGCCAACGAAAGCAGCACAAGAATCGTGGTCAGTCCAGCTACATGTGAGTAAGTGATGGCGTGAATCACACGCTCGTTGGGAGACCCCAAGAGGAAGGTATGATGTTCAGCAGCAAGTTTTCCCTCAGAAAGAAACCAAGGTTATCGAACCAGTAGGAGCAGCAACTCTTCAGAAGGTTGTCAACGGCGCCAGAAAAATAGCTGTTGCAGGGAGTCTGGACTGTTGACGTGGAATCTGCACACAACACAATCAAACTACTTTGCCCCAACGAAACAGTGAGGTTGTCAATCTCACTGGCTTGCTGAAAACAAAGGATTAAACGTATGGTGTGGAAAATGAGTATTAAATTGCAGAGAATGAAAAAGGAACAGTTTGCAGTTTGTGGTTGTTTAATCAGTGTAAAAGAATGGACCGGGGTCCACAGTTCACTAGTGGTGTCTCTCCATAAAAGATAACTAACATGTTGGGTGAACAAATTACAGCTGGGCAATTGACGAATAGTGAGCGCATGACAATGCATATACATGACATGTTGACTACTATGATATTTAATTGGGCATTACGACATAATACATAGACCGTTATCCAACAGCATCTATGACTAATAATCCACCGCCGGGTTGTCATCCGAGTCCCCCGTTGGTATTAAGTTGCAAGCAACGGATAATTGCATTAAGTAAAGTGCGTAATGTAAACAAACACATATGCCCGTGGACATAGCATCGTTAGGTTATCCCTAGTGGCAACAGCACATCCACAACCTTAGAACTTTCTGTCACTGTCCCAGGTTAAACGGAGACATGAACCCACTATCTAGCATAAATACTCTCTCTTGGAGTTACAAGCATCTACTTGGCCAAAGCATCTACGAGTAACGGAAAGCATGCAAGATCTTAAATAACATATAAGATAGATTGATAATCAACTTGACATAATATTCAATATTCATCGGATCCCAGCAAACACAACATGTAGCATTACAATAATATGATCTTGATCATGTAGGGCAGCTCACAAGATCTAAACATGATGGCACAAAGTGGAGAGACAACCATCTAGCTACTGCTATGGACCCGTAGTCCAAGGATGAACTACTCACGCATCACTCCGGAGGCAGGCATGGCGATGTAGAAGCCTCCGGTGACGATTCCCCTCTCAGGGTGCCGGGAAGAGGTTCTGAACCCTCCCGAGCTAGGGTTGACGACGGCGGCGTCTCTGGAACTTTTCGTGGATATTTGCTCAGGTACTTAGGGTTTTCGCGTCGGGGGGAATAAGTAGGCGAAAGGGCGGCGGCTGCGACCCCCGAGGGGCCCACACCACCCAGGGCGCGCAGGGGGGCCCGCGCCCTAGTGCGTGTGGGGCCCCTGGTGGCTCCTCTCTGCTCCTTCGCTCCGTCAGGTGTTCTGGAAAAATAGGGACCCCCGTGTAGTTTCGTCCAATTCCGAGAATATTTCCAGACTAGCTTTTCTGGAATACAAAAACAGCAGAAAACAGGAACTGGCACTTCGGCATCTTGTTAATAGGTTAGTCCCAAAAAATGTATAAAAGTGATATAAAGTAGATGCAAAACATGTAGCAATTGGTATAAAACAAGCATGGAACATCAAAAATTATAGATACGTTTGAGACGTATCAGCATCCCCAAGCTTAGTTCCTACTCGTCCTCGAGTAGGTAAACGATAAAAACAAAATAATTTTTGAGGTGACATGCTACTATCATAATCTTGATCATATAATATTGCAAGGCACATGTAAATGAATGAAGTGATCCAAGTCAATGGTCTATAATTTGCTATCAAATAGATAATGAGTAAACAATGAATCACACAAGCTAAACGTTTTCATGAATAGTACTTTCGAGACAAGCATCAAACAGTTTTGCATAAGTGTTAACTCATAAAGCAATAGTTTCTAATAAAAGGTATTTAATCAACACAAAGGAAGAATTTAGTTTCAGCATTTGCTTCAACTTTCAACATATTTATCTCATGGATATTGTCAACACAAAGTAGTATAACAAGTCCAATACATTGCATATAACGCATGTTGTAACAAAGTTGACACTAGTGTTTGCTTGTGGAAGACAGAAAGAATAGGAAAACTGACTCAACATAAAAGTAAAAGAAAGGCCCTTCGCAGAGGGAAGCAGGGATTAAATCATGTGCTAGAGCTTTTAGGTTTTTGAAAGCATATAGAGATTGCATAAAATATTTGATACTCCTCCCAACCTTGCTAACACAAGCCATGGCTAACCGAATCCTCGGGTGCCTTCCATCAATCACATACCATGGAGGAGTATCTATTTTTGAGAGGTGTTTGTTAATTGTCAACGAATGGTAGCGGGTGAGAACAGTATTCTACCTGTCGAACGGACTTTTAAGAGCGGCTCCCATGAAGGACGTTATTTCTACCAGCAAGGCAGATCATCCCTCTTTCTCTTTGGTTTACACACATTCAGGTATTTCACTGTTTGTCATTGCTTACTGATGAATCAGGGCAAAAGTGTGAAGAGAATTAATTGGTTAAAGTTGTAATTAATTGGGACTGGGCACCCCGTTGCCAGCTCTTTTTGCAAGTTATTGGATAAGCGGATGTATATGCCACTAGTCCAGGTGTAAAAGTCCATCACAAATAGAATAAAGAATAACCACACTAATTCCTCATGAGCTAGTAAACATTGACACAAAAAGGGAATAATAACATTTTGAATAATTTAAAGGTAGCACATGAAAAATTTACTTGGAGTGGCAAGGAAATACCACATATAGGTAGTTATGGTGGACACAAATGGCATGGATTTTGGCTCAAGGATTTGGATGCACGAGAAGCATTCCCTCTCAGTACAGAGTTTAGGCTAGCAAGGTTATGTAAGCAAACAAGAATATCAACCCGTACACCAAGTTTTATATGACAAACATATTGCAAACGTTATAAGACTTCATACCGTCTTCCTTGTTAACCAAACCCTGTTATTAGAAAATATCTAGACCTTAGAGATACCACCGATGCAAACCAAATTTTCAACAAGCTTTACGGTAGTTCTTCACTAATAGGCTTAACTCATGTGATGCACAATTTAATCATGATCTACTTGTTAACTCAAAACAATTGACAAGCATCAAGTTATCCATTTTAGTGATCTACAAGATTAAGCAAGTTTTTCCTTATACCAATTACCACATGCAACATTTTCTGAACCAACCAAACACCAATCAATTTATTTCATCAACTCTCCAAACAAATATAAGTGAAGCAAGAGAGTACTTTCTACAAAAGAAAGCTAATAGCTCTGACAAGAGATACATGAAAACAAGAGCTAAAAGCTGAACAGCGCTAGATATGAATACTCAACAAATATAAGTGAAGAATAGGAGTATTCTCATGAAAAAGCGGAGCGTGTCTCTCTCCCAATCAAGAATGCTAGGGTCCAGTCAAGCTTTATTGAAAATAAAAGTGCAATACTGAAAATAAAAGCACACAGACGCTCCAAGAAAAGCACATATGATGTGAAAGAATTAAAATATAGTTTCACTAGAGATGACCTGATAATTTTGACGATGAAGAAGGGGATGCCTTGGGCATCCCCAAGCTTAGACGCTTGAGTCTTCTTGAAATATGCTGGGGAGATCCATGGGAGCCTCCCCAAGCTTAAGCTCTTCACTCTTCTTGATCCTATTATATCATCCTTCTCTCTTGACCCTTGAAAACTTCCGTCACACCAAACTCAAAGTAGATCTCATTAGAGGGTTAGTGCATAATCAAAAATTCACATGTTCTATAAAGACGCAATATGATTTGTTACTTTAAACATTAGCTACAGCCACTGATGTTATGTGAAGCTCTTCCACCCAAAAAAGAATTTCACTCAACACTAGTAAAAGAGAGAATGCAAAAATAAAAAGGCATAATCTGTCTAAAACAGAACAGTCCGCAAAGACGAATTTTTTCGAGGCACTTACGACGCTCAGATCGAGAAACTCTGAACTAATGAAAGTTTCAGACATTCATAAAGATTACGCACAAAAATTTCAGATTTAATTAACAATCTGGTGATTTTAGGAATTTCGTACAGTGAACAGCAAAAATCTGTTTCTGCGCAGCAATCAAAATTAAGCATCATCTTAACATTAGAGGCTACTCTTGGCACAACAATGCGAGAAAATAAAGATACAAAGGAGTTGCTACAGAAGTAAACAACTCCTTGACTCAATAAAAGAAAAATTGCAGAAAAATAAAATGGGTTGCCTCCCATAAGCGCTTTTCTTTAACGCCTTTTAGCTAGGCACAAAGCATGCATCAAGTATTACCAAGTGAAGAAAGGTCTAATTCATCAAAAGCTTCATCAAGAACAGGGTTTGTCACACTAGGACTTTTCAGTTTACGTAATTCTTGGGAAGAAAATTTAAATAGACCATTATGTGACTCACCCTCAAGCTCATTGAACACGTTATCCGTTTTAAACACACCCGTGGGTTTTGGTTTAGAAATTTTTGGCACATACATAAATTTTTGCTCTCTCCCCACAAAAGCCTTTTGCTTTTAGTTTTAATAGAGGTAAAAGTAGAACTTATTACATCCATAGCCTCCTCTAATTCACCAATCCTAAGATTTTGATTATCTTGAATAGTACTAGTTTCTAAAACAGCAATTCTTTCATTAATGGTTCCCAGTGATTCATCAACTTTGCTAGTACTATCAAGGAGATTTGGCAAATTTTTCTCTATAGACTCCAATTTCTTTATAACATCTTCCAAGGTGATCTCATTTTTAATGTTACTAACAGGTGGTGTTCCTACTAGGCTCTCAATAATATAACTAGCTTCCAACGCAGGGTACCAAGAAAGTTACCTCCCGTCAAAGTGTCCAAGACATATCTATACCAGCTAGTTATGCCAACATAAAAATTTCTAAGCAGGATCATAGTGGAATATTTTTTAGTACACCTACGATGAGCATCGCTGATTCTATACCAAGCATCTTTCAAACTTTCTCCACTTTGTTGCTTAAAAGATCGAACCTCAACTTCAGGAACCAAAACATGATGAGCCGAACCAGACATGATAACTAACAGAAAACAAAACTGAAAATAAACTAAATGCAAGTAACTAATTTTTTTGTGTTTTTGATAATTGAAAGCAAACAAGATAAAATAAAATAAACTAAGCAAGACAAAAACAAAGTAAAGAGATTGGAAGCGTGAAACTCCCCTTGCAGAAGACTGCTGTCTCCCCGGCAACGGCGCCAGAAAAATAGCTTGATGACGTGAACACACGTCGTTGGGAGACCCCAAGAGGAAGGTATGATGCAGTCAGCAGCAAGTTTTCCCTCAGAAAGAAACCAAGGTTATCGAACCAGTAGGAGCAGCAACTCTTCAGAAGGTTGTCAACGGCGCCAGAAAAAAGTGTGCAGGGAGTCTGGACTGTTGACGTGGAATCTGCACACAACACAATCAAACTACTTTGCCCCAACGAAACAGTGAGGTTGTCAATCTCACTGGCTTGCTGAAAACAAAGGATTAAACGTATGGTGTGGAAAATGAGTATTAAATTGCAGAGAATGAAAAAGGAACAGTTTGCAGTTTGTGGTTGTTTAATCAGTGTAAAAGAATGGACCGGGGTCCACAGTTCACTAGTGGTGTCTCTCCATAAAAGATAACTAACATGTTGGGTGAACAAATTACAGCTGGGCAATTGACGAATAGTGAGCGCATGACAATGCATATACATGACATGTTGACTACTATGATATTTAATTGGGCATTACGACATAATACATAGACCGTTATCCAACAGCATCTATGACTAATAATCCACCGCCGGGTTGTCATCCGAGTCCCCCGTTGGTATTAAGTTGCAAGCAACGGATAATTGCATTAAGTAAAGTGCGTAATGTAAACAAACACATATGCCCGTGGACATAGCATCGTTAGGTTATCCCTAGTGGCAACAGCACATCCACAACCTTAGAACTTTCTGTCACTGTCCCAGGTTAAACGGAGGCATGAACCCACTATCTAGCATAAATACTCTCTCTTGGAGTTACAAGCATCTACTTGGCCAAAGCATCTACGAGTAACGGAAAGCATGCAAGATCTTAAATAACATATAAGATAGATTGATAATCAACTTGACATAATATTCAATATTCATCGGATCCCAGCAAACACAACATGTAGCATTACAATAATATGATCTTGATCATGTAGGGCAGCTCACAAGATCTAAACATGATGGCACAAAGTGGAGAGACAACCATCTAGCTACTGCTATGGACCCGTAGTCCAAGGATGAACTACTCACGCATCACTCCGGAGGCAGGCATGGCGATGTAGAAGCCTCCGGTGACGATTCCCCTCTCCGGCAGGGTGCCGGGAAGAGGTTCTGAACCCTCCCGAGCTAGGGTTGACGGCGGCGGCGTCTCTGGAACTTTTCGTGGATTTTGCTCAGGTACTTAGGGTTTTCGCGTGGGGGGAATAAGTAGGCGAAAGGGCGGCGGCTGAGACCCCCGAGGGGCCCACACCACCCTAGGGCGCGCAGGGGGGCCCGCGCCCTAGTGCGTGTGGGGCCTGGTGGCTCCTCTCTTGCTCCTTCGCTCCGTCAGGTGAGTTCTGGAAAAATAGGGACCCCCGTGTAGTTTCGTCCAATTCCGAGAATATTTCCAGACTAGCTTTTCTGGAATACAAAAACAGCAGAAAACAGGAACTGGCACTTCGGCATCTTGTTAATAGGTTAGTCCCAAAAAATATATAAAAGTGATATAAAGTAGATGCAAAACATGTAGCAATCTATTATATAATTAAAACAACAAACAAACAACGGTTAAGATTTATCAACTTAATGTTACAATATATTAACGGCCGAGATCCAGCCGCATCCACCAAGCGGTATAGAGCTTGGTCACGTGTAAAAAAAGAGTTTGGGCAAGATGCGCATATTGTCCCCGCACGCCCAAACTCTCCTGCATGTCGCCGAAAAAATTCCCATGCCTTCTCGCATCCTCCATGTTTGACACGATAGATCTAATAACAAAGCCACTATTCAATCTACAAAATCTCATCTCCAACCTTGGAATCTCCTCCGTTCCAAAATCTGCAATATTGTTCTCTTCTTCAGCCGACCAATTCACATGATGGTAGCGGAGTACCAGATGCGCCAATGACAGTTTGAAGAGAAAGGACGTATAGCCATCGTGGGGAACTACAGAGGACTCCTCCCCCATCCGTCCGCTTGCACCCTTGCATCAGCCCCATGCGAGACCCTACAGCAAGGTTGGATGCGATGTCCAGAGGTTAGCGACGCGTCGGGTCGGCTACAGCGACCGCAGAATCCATGCCGCCTCGATCTCTTGCCGCAGGTAAAGTCCCTATCGTGCTCACCTCCTCTTATTAAGTTGGGTCTCCTCAGCTGCCACGATCCAATCCAGCATCTTCGTTTTTAGCAAAGGAACGAATCAATCTCACGATGATCAGTGCAGCAGAGGAGATGGTATACCAACGCAAGCTCGAAGTAGATCGGGCGGCCGCTGTCGTTGCTGAGGATCCGACTAAAGCAATTAACTCATAAAGGTAGCGCAGCATTAGGGTCTGTCACCTATTACATAGGTGAGTCACTCTGTATCACCATATTTCCTGATCTGTATCACCATATTTCCTGCTCTGTTTGCCGTTCTATTGAGTTCATGGGAGAACTCCTAATGGATCGGTTTTATCCCTAACGTTTGTTCCCCTGAGTGGCCAGCTGCTGGCGATGCCTTTTTTGGTTTAGTACTGAACTACTATGGTCTATGGAGTAAATTCATGCAAGTACTCGCGGCTAGCTCGGGTGTGAGTTTTTATCATTTTTATTAAGTTATTAAAACGATTGATTCCCTCTGATTGTACATTCGTGTAATACGCATGAGATTTTTTTGGTAACTGCCTATTCATGTCCCGGTCTACTGATATTCATGATTCAAGTATTTCTCAATGACTTAGTATGAACAATGGATAGATCCTGAGTTCCTGACTATTCTGGTGTCATGTTTGCTGATGCTTCATCTCTGTTATGGCAGGGAGCTATCAACATATAGCGTTTGTGCTCCTCACAGATTTTTTATATTTGTGATTTGGTGAATTCAGTTTATATAGTTTCCTTTTCCCTTACTTGCATCTAGGTGTATAACTAACTGCTTGATGGAATTGGTCACACATGAGATTTAGAGTACAGAAGAAGTAATAATATTGAGGTTTGTACTATTACAACTACTATCCTTGCTTCGTGTCATGTTGTAGACTTTCTCTATGTTGTCAGGGATTCTATGGTAATTACTCCATTGCACAGAACTTCAAAAGCTATTAACGGAGATTCACTGGTATTTGCAAATTTGCAGGACAACATTTGAAGGTAGCAGTTCCTCAAACACCAACGTTTTCTTATTCTTTAGTTTTGCACTTGGCCCAGGAATAAGCCACATGCCTCTGTCATCTATTTGGAAAAGTGTATGGATGGTACAAGGGAGTCCAGTGAGGATGCTCTGAAAACAGTGTCACGGAAATTCTTATGTATGTAGCATGCACATCTCCGTTAATATACTTCTTGGCCAATAATGTACTGAGGTCAAATCCCATGTTCACTTCTACAACTGCCTGTTCAAATTGTTAAAGAATCTCCACATGATAGCTAACAATGTTTGTTCCTGCTATTTCTCAGAATTATTTAGAGTCCAGACAACAACCACCAACTTTGCTAGACTATTTTCTGCCCTTTCTCCCATGTTACATATTGGTAATTTATTTCTAATATTCTTATTGGTGCCCAGTTTCTAGAGAAGGTGTAAATTTAGTGAAGGAGAAGATTTCCAAAAATTGACACTACATGTTTTTCGTAAGTTGTTCTTAGAGGTCATTTTAATTGCTTCTCAAAGAATTTCTCTCTCTCAAAGTGCAACGCACTCGAAAGAATGCATGCTATTTGTTTTCCGTGCGGAATGAGCGTTCTGCATACGTTTCTTGACATGATCATGATTATTGAGACCCAGGTATCTGCATTTAGAGAAGAGCTACCATCAGAGCATACATCGATCAGCCAATCCGTCGTTCAAGAAACATCGAAAGCTGAGATTGTATTAAGAGATGCCGATTGGTTCAACGCGTCGCCTGCCGGAGAAGCCATCAAACTATCAAATTAGGCAATCAACACGTACGCGTGCCACAACGCGAAGCGTCGGCGCTTCCGCAACTTGGATGTTGCTCGCATTTGGAATTTGGTATCATCACACTACAAGATAGGATGGCTTGCGTCTTTGGGGACTACGACGGACTCCTCTCGACAATCATCTGGTTCACCAGGCCATCAACATAGTACTAGAAATTGCGACACAGCAGAGTGGATGTCTAGAGGCCGCCGGTGATGTATGACGATGCTGAAGGCAGCATTGCCTGGTGTCGAGTGGCCGCCATTGCTGCACTACAGGTACGCTCATTGGATTCTTATGTCAAATTTATTTTTGTATTTACCCACTCATCACGTCTTAATAGTCATGCATGTATTCCAGAATATTTTCCCTAGAAACCTTATTGATTATAATTCTGTTGATGTCATTACTATGTCTTCTGAAATGAAAGTTTGTTAATGTTTCATCTATGCTGCAACAGGGAGCTTTCAGTTATTGGGTTGGCCCTCCTTAGTATCATGCAGATTTTTTAGCTTTCCCGAGATGAAATCAGATGCTTTGGTCTTCCGTTTTTTGATGTTTGCAGGAGTGCAGTCTGAAGGTTAACAAGATGCATGTTATGCCATCAAGGATTCCATGGTCTGCAACTGTGTATTTTCACATTCTCTTTCTTTGCATATGTTTAGTGATATAGCACAGGAACTCGACTAAAAAATTCATGATTGTTCCAGTTATATAGATCCCTCCTCAAGGATATTGAATGGTCCAGGAAGAAGTGTTCTGTTCAGCGGACATTATTGTTCAGTTTATGATTGAGGGCCTACCTCTGAATTTTTGTCTGAGGGCCCAGGTATGTTCATTGGGTTAACAATGTGATGCAGGAAAATTCACTACATCTGAATCATGACACTATTCAAATTTTAACGCAATAGTTATGAGATGTTTGACTTGAAAAAAAACTACAGTATATCATATAAGATTAAGATGTAGCAAGGAAATGGGAACAAAAACCAGTATTTTGTTCTCTGCATCGCTTGGCTGATCTTTCAGCTCTAACCATACCGACGGAGTAATGTTTGTTCCATAACTTCTTTCATGGATAGAAGTGAAGAAACTGTGAAAGTGTGGTATCCACCTTAAATTTCTCCTATATATTTCATTGTTTTTCATCACAATATGTAGTTAGTATCTATTTATTATTCCGTATTTATTATTGATGCATCTAGAGTTTCCATTCTATTTTGGAGGTAAAAGGATGACACACTAGAAGTCCAGTGTGGTTGGAACATATCGAACTTTGTCTTTAAGGCCCATAATACAATTGCACATCTATGCATATGTATTTATATTTAACCAGCAGCTCGACTTGCTAATATTTAAACAGGTGATCATATTGACAATGTACGGGCATATTTACTGTACAAATACAAGATAACATCCACACAACTACACGAGCACGGAGCACATCAGATCCTTGAGCATAACCACAAGCTGCCATGCCGAGACGCCAAGCGCATCGAAAGCAAAACATGGACATGCGTCTACTACAAGCCAGCGACGCCCGGCGATCCAAAGTGCCGAATACTAGCCCGACCCTCGGACGCCTAACGAAGCCCAGACTCGATCGCAGCATATCCCATAAGCGACAACCAAGAGTCACGACAGCAACATAAACAATTGTAGGTAATACCAATCCGCACTGCATGTGTATTAGATGTTTTCATCTTGAGAATTCTTGGCATCGTCGTTAGGAACAACATGTTCTCACGTGCAATATTTATATGTACATTATGAATAAAGAGCTATTTCTAAAATTGTATCGAAGGCAACAACTCTATGGTGAACAACTATTTAAGTGTGCATGTAATATTAAAGTCAAATTAATGATAACGTGTGATTCAATCCACCATTTGACCAATGAAAATTATAAGCATCGAGATGATCTTGATGGACGACCAGGTATTTTCTTTACATGTCTAAATATTGAGTTCTTCTACTTTCTAAACTACCAACATTTTCTTTCATTCTGTTTTGAAGGAAGAAATAATACATGCTACGATTTGAAACAATCTAATAGACATTTATCAATCAAAGATTAATGAGAGTTATATGTTAGTTTTTACCAACTTTAAAGTTGTAGAATCCACAATATATCATCCATTCAGCAATGAAATTAAATTTTCTTTTTAATACAATATAAAGGTTAAGGAGCTGAAGGGATCATTAGATAATTTCAAAATTGCTATAATGAGTTTGCTACAAAAAGGATACTCTAGAATAACGGAAAGAGAAGACAAACAATGCTCGACTGGGATGATCATCTTATTTTTGACTTCCAAGTGATTAATCTCTTAATATTCATATTTCTAGATTGATCATCGCATCTGACTTCCAAGTGGTTCAATTTGGACTTTTAGGATATGTTGATATTTGTATCTGTGGATTCCAAGCGATTAATCTATTTGATTTTGAAGTATTTAGTCTTAAAATTTCAAATACTCTAGAAAAACGAAAAGAGAAGACCAACAATGCTTGCCTAATATAGAAGAAGCATTATCAGTATGGAATGTGGATAATGAATCTTTTTTAATGCTACATGACATGGAAGATTATTACATTAAGGACGGTACTGAGAGTTTGAGGTACAAATACAAGTTGAATGTTACAGCCCTTCTACTGCATAATCGAACTTGGAAAGTTACTCGGTTATCATCTGCACAACTATCACCACCTGATTCTAATAAACGTGAGAGTAGTAGAAACGCTCTACAGACTAAGTGTCCTGAATGATTTTAATGTATGTTACTTCTTATTTCTAATAAAAAATTCAATAGATGGTACCAAGAACAAATATGTACATTACATATCCAAATTTAAATAATCACATTGCTAGCCGCGCAATTGCGCGGGCCACCCAGCTAGTTGGTATAAAACAAGCATGGAACATCAAAAATTATAGATACGTTTGAGACGTATCAGTAAGTATCAAAGAAGTCTTCACCTTCTTTCTGGGTATAACCCTTAGCCACAAGTCGCGCCTTGTACTTCTCAATAGTACCATCAGACCTAAGCTTTTTCTTGAACACCCACTTACATCCTACAGGTTTACACCCATAAAGACGATCAGTGACTTCCCAGGTTCCGTTAGCCAAGATGGAATCCATCTCGCTACGGACAGCTTCCTTCCAGTAGTCAGCATCAAGAGATGCATAAGTTTCTGAAATGGTACTGGGTGTGTCATCCACAAGGTACACAATGAAATCATCACCAAAGGACCTTGCAGTCCTCTGTATCTTGCTCCTAACAGGAACTTCACTGTCATCCTCCATAGGATTATCCGTATTGTCGTGGTATTGTGCACGACATATATCACGGAGGGTGACTTCTTGCGTGGGGACACGGGTGGCGTGCGACGGCGTGTGCACGGGATTGGATACGAGCAAGGTGAACACCGAGACGTACCCAGGTTCGGGGCCCTCGTGAGGAGGTAACACCCCTACTCCTACCTAGCTGTGGTATATCGTGGTCACAAGATGTTACAGCGGTGCTCCTTGAGCAGTATCGGGTTCTTTCTTCCTCCTCGGAGATGAGGTGAGCCTTCTGGGGTAAACTTAGATCCAACCCTTGCTATGAGGGACTCGGCTCTCCTTATATAGCAGAGCAGCCGGTTACAGAGGTGGCTACCCGGCGGTCGGGTAGAGGAGACGGGCCGCCGGTGAGGACGTGTCTAGGGTGGGAGGCCGTGCCAGCATGCGCGATGATGGTCTGCCCTCCCCGTCTTGTCGATCGCAGGCCTCGTGGTACGGCCTACGGCAGCCGACGTCATCTTTGACTTCGGAGGCTCGGGGCAGTGCTGGGTCTACGCTCCTTTTGTCTTCTAGTCCTTGGACGCCTACGAAGGGGATCCAAGGCGCCAGCGAGGCCAGCGGCCGGCAGCCGGATCCGGACGACCGGCTCGAGGGGGAACCCGGAAGATTCCCTGTACTCGCGGTTAGCCGAGGAGAATATCCCCGACAGTAGCCCCCGAGCTCTTGGAGGTTTAGAAGCCGGCACGGCTAGAAGCCTTCAGGAGCTAACAATGTCCTTGCGGTCTTTGCTAGTGTCGATGAAGTGATTGCGAGGAAGGAAACTCCGGCTGGCGGGAATTCCGGCTAGCGGGAGCTCTGGCCTGCATGATGACGCGCGCCGGGCTCTCCGCTGCTAGTGTCAGGGATGACGTCGGCCACGTTGCGCGCGGCCTGGCGCAGGTGATTTCCGGAGCGGGATTTTCTGTGGCAACCGCCCACACGCGGGATCGTGTGCGGCAACCGCCGGTTGGTGGAGATCGTGGCATGCCGTTACCGCCCACGCGTGATGATGGGGGGGGGGGGGGGGCGTGATTGCCCGACGCCTGGCAGAGTAGTGCGTTAGTTACCGTTTCCCCCCCCCCCCCTTTTAAATATTCAATGCCGTGGGAGGGGATGGATTTTACTGTGCACTGCCTCTTTTCCCTTCTTCCTTGAGTCCATCGCTTCCCTCGCATCTAGCATAGGACCGAGATACTCGAAACCCGCCGACGCCACCATTGATCCTTCGTCGGTGATGGTGTTGAAGGGCGACTGGATGGGCTCGACGGTGCAGAGGAGCGAGCTGAGGCGCTACAGCGCGAAGGCTATCTGCCGCCGAGGGAGCTCGTGGAGTGGCGCGTCCCGCCGCCGGACAAGGTCTCGCCGGCCCCGAGGGCGGCGAGCGCGTCGTCTACATGCAGCACATCGAGCGCGGGTTCGGGCTCCCCATTAGCCTGTTCCTGCGGAGCTTCCTCGACTTCTTTGGAATCCAGATGCATCATCTCGGCGCCAACATTGTCTTGATGTTCTCCTACTTCGTCACGCTCTGCGAGGCGTACCTGGGGATCCTGCCCAGCATCGGGTTTTTCAGGACCCTCTTCTACCTCAAGGGGCAGCCGTGAAGGGCGGCGGGCGCCTGGCTACTTGCGGGGCCACGATGGTGGCGTGCCGGACGTCGGGTATGCTCCTCAAGCTCTCGATTTCGGACTCCGTGCGGAAGTGGCAGCAGAGCTACTTCTATGTGAAGAACAAGATGGACGTCGACCACATTGGCCGGGGGCCGTACGTGCCTGGGGCGCCGGAGAAAGATAACTGGGGTGCGCCGCGGGGAGCCACTCACCCGGAAGGCTCCGAGTTGGTGGGGCGGATGAAGGTCCTGATTCGCGACGGGCTCACGTCTCGGGACCTGGTGCTCTTCTGGATAGCGCACCGGGTGATGCCGCTGCAGACGCGGCAGCACAAGATGTGCTTCCTCGACGGGAACGCGGACCCGACGCGCATGTCACGGAACGACCTCCCGTTCGAAGCGTTGGCCGGCTGGCTGATCACCGTCACCAAGCTAACGGTGGAGAACGGATGGACCTGGGGCCATCTGCCGTACTGCCACGCGAGCCGGCCCCCTCTGGTGAGTGCTTCTTTACTTTGCCTCGTCGTGTCGACCTTGATGTCTTTAGGCTTCTCTGATTCTTGCTATGTCTTTTGTATTTGAAGTTGTTCGCGTGCCAAGCTACCGAGGATGGTCCGAATGGCCCGGATTTCGGTGCCAACTTGGGCGACCTTGTCGAGGGAGCCGGGGAGAATCAGCCTAAGGACGACGACGAGGATGATGACGTGGGTGACGTAGGCGTCAGGGCGAACCAGGCTGCCGGCGTCGAGGAGGAGGAAGAGGAGGAGGGAAGCCAGACCAAGGTCTCGGGGCGGCCTCCGGTCGGTTGGTCCCCCGAGTCGACATACGTGACTGGCCGGAGGACAAGAGCGATGACGAGAAGCGCCTCGTTGCTGAGGATTCCGACGTCGAAGAGATTCCTCCCCCGACCGGCGCTGCGGCCTCCAAGCGGGCGAGGACCACCGGGGCGACTAGCCGGGCATCGCAGCCGCCCACCGCCAAGAGATCGAAGCCCATCTACTCCAACCGCCGCGGCGACCGCACCGCCTGGTGGCTCCCGGGTGAGTTTCTTCATAGAGGCGCTTGTGGGAGAACCTTTCGCTTATTTCTGTTTTTCTTTTTACGGTGGCTAACCTCCGCAGGGCCATGGAGTCTGTGATTGACGATAGCACGATGCGGGGCGGGTTCCCGCTGCCCAGTACTGTCGGAGATGGAGAGGTCGAGTCGGCCGCGCCTCGAGCCCCGATGCCCCAGCCGGATGACTTCGTTCGGGCGACGCACGAGGCCCAAGGCGTAGGCGGCAGCGCGGCCGACCCATCCACAGCTCCGGCGACCGAGTCCAGCCCGGGGATGCAGATCGTGGTGTTCGACGCGACCGTACAGGCGGCCGCGGCTCCCGAGCCGGCGGCCACACGGGTCGACGCCACGAT
Organism: Poa pratensis; assembly: GCA_947311845.1. Lineage (NCBI taxonomy): Eukaryota > Viridiplantae > Streptophyta > Magnoliopsida > Poales > Poaceae > Poa > Poa pratensis. Next base: position 47,156,633 of record CAMZMU010000036.1, read on the forward strand.
GATGGAGACGGCGGTTCTTCAGCCGGAGCCGGTCCCGCGGTCGGAGCCGGTTCGCCAGGGGGGGGGGGGGGTGGCCGCTAGGCATGGAGCCGATTAGCGACCAGGCGCGGGTCGACGCGGCCACGGCGATGGAGGAGGTGGAGCAGTTGGTGGAGGCCGGCCACCAGAGTGACCTTAGGTTGGAGCAGCACTGTGAGATGGCGGCACCGGTCGCGGTCGTCAGCGAGATGGAGAAGAACCTCAAGGCCGGGTTGGCCGGGATCGGGATCATCCGGGAATCGGTCGAGGTGAGTCCTTCGTGGCTGTGGGTGCCTGGAGCCGACGTCGGGTCACCAGCGGGGTTTTTACTTGTTCTTTCTTCTTTCCAGAACGCTTTACGGGGGCCGCTGAGGCGGAACCAGCAGCTGGAGGACGAGGTTCGGCTGCTCAAGTAGGAACTTGAAAGCAACAAGAGTAAACGTCCTGCCTCGCATATCTTCTCTTTCCTTGTGTCGGGGCTGAGGCGGGCTTCCTTGTGTAGACTCGACGGCGGAGGCGGTCGCGGCCAAGGTCCGGGAGCACGAGGAGGCGACGAAGGCGCTTCATGAGCGCGCCTCCCTGGCAGATCGGCTGGCGGCCGAGGCGGAGCAGCGGCGGAAAGCCGACCTTACCCGTGAGGCGGAGTACGACAAGCTCGTCGGGTGGAAGGACTCACTGGTGGAGCAGCTGGAGATGGCGAAGAAGGAGAAGGGTGAGGCCACCGACATGCTTGCCGAGCGGGTGGAGGCCCTCGAGCTCTTGAAGCAGAAAGAGGAGAAGGAGCGGCGTGAGCACAAATAAGCCGCCAAACTTCTCGAGGACCGCCAGAGGGAGCTGGAGGGGGAGTTGTCCCAGGGCGATAAGGCCGTTGTTCGTAAGTTTCTTTCCTCTAGTGTTTTCTTTGTGCTTCTTTTTCTTGGTCTTGATCCTTTTCTTCTGGTCTTCAGGCTTCTACTTCGACATCGGTGAAACAACGCCTGAGGGGACTACCGAGGACCGGGTCGCCGCGCTTGGTGAGTTGGCGGAGCGGTTCCACAAGATCGGGGCCGACGTCTACAACACGCAGTGGCCGGAGGGCGGGGGTGACACTGCTGCTGATGTCGCAGCCCAACTCCACGACGTACCCAAGGCCCTGGACGCCTTCCAGGACACGGCGGCTCGTGGGGGGTCCGAGATGACGATAGCGGTGATGCTCTCCTGGTACAAGCATGTTACGACGACGAGGCTTGCTTCCGGCCTCCGGGAGGGTGCCGTCTTCCAGGAACTGCGCAACCAACCGGGTGTCGCGCTTGCCGCCAGCCGTATCATGCGGATGGTGGACTTCGGGGACATCGTGCCTCTAGAGCCGGAGGTGGAGAATGAGATAGCCACGGAGCAGGGTCTTGGATCGGAGCGGGCGGTTGAGCAGACCTCTGAGGCGACGAGGACCACCGAGCCGGGCCGGGAGCCGACGACGGCCGCGGGGTCGATCTCGGAGCCGACGAAGACCGCCGAGCCGGGGGCTTGAACTTGACCCTGGGATGCCGGGCGTATTTGTGCTTAAAGAACTTCTTTACTTTTGTTGCTTGTCGTACTTGTTGGGCCTGCTTGTGAACCTTGATGCGGAGCTCCTGACTCCTTTTATCTACTTTGCTTTTGTACTTGTAGGTTTTTCCTTTGTCTTGATGCCGAACGGGCATCCCCCAGCCCCCGAGTTTTGGGCCGGCGTGCCGTAGGGAGGCCGGGTCAGAACTTCTTCTTTTGCCCTTGGCTCTTTTTTCCTTCTGTGTCTTGGTTCTTTCCGTCCCCAGCCACCGAGTTTCTTGCTGGCTAGCGGCGATGGAGCTGGGTCGGGTGTCGGGTACCGGTTGGCCGGGACCGGGCTCCGTTGTTCGTGAAACTCATAAGTTGGGGCAAACGTGAGCACTTGTCAGTAAAAAATCATGCGAGTAGAGGAGACGCTGGGTTTCATGCGAGTGGAAGAAAATGACTCGCCCTTTTCCAAGTATGTCGGCCTTTTTCTTGTGCGGCTAGCCGTCCAGGCGCAGGCTCTTGCTGGCTGGCCGGGTTGCGGTCTGCAGCCGAACCGAAGAGGTGCCGGAACGCACATGACACAGTACTTAGGTCTACATAACTGATTTTGAGTGCTTTGCGGGGCCGGCGACCGCTCTTTCCCCTTATGTTTTTTCGCGTGCAAGCGACCTCGGGCTTTTGCTCTTGCCAACCGAACTGCCGGGTTGCGGTTCTGCGGCTGGAACCGAAGAGTGGGCCTCTGGTGCCTGTGCACGTTACTAATCCATCTTTGGAAAAAATGAGCCGCATGCGACCGGCGAGCCCCCGGGTTACGAGTCCGGGAGGCCGGCCAAGAGAGGGAAGAGGTATGCAAACTAGAAATGATACAAAAGGCCAGCCCCTGAGTGTAGCTTGGGACTGCCTGCTTTTATTTATGATTTGGATACAGGGGTACGTACATCTTAAACCTAAGTGTAGAAGGGACGGAGGAGGGCGGTGTTCCACGGCCTCTCCGACTCCACGCCCGACGTGTCTTTCTTGTTTTTTCTTGGTTTTCTCGCGTCGACGAGGTAGTAGGCATCGTTATGCAGGACCTCGCTTATGATAAAAGGACCCTCCCATGGCGGGGATAGCTTGTGCATGCCTTTCTTGTCCTGGATCCACCGGAGGACGAGGTCTCCTTCGCGAAATGCGATCGGCTTCACGCGACGGCTGTGGTACCGACGCAGGCTCTGCTGGTAAATGGCTGATCTCGACAGCACCAGCTCGCGTGCTTCCTCTAGGAGGTCGACTCCGTCCTCTCGCGCCTCTTTCGCTTCCGTCTCCGTGTACAGGACCACTCGCGGTGCGTCGTACTCGATGTCGACTGGCAGGGCTGCCTCGGCGCCGTACACGAGGAAGAACGGGGTGTAGCCGTTCGATCGGTTGGGCGTCGTGCGCAGGCTCCAGATCACGGAGGGAAGCTCGTCGAGCCAGCATCCGGGAGCTCGGTGTAGCGGTTCTTCTAGCCGGGACCGGATGTCGGACAGGATTAGGCCGTTTGCCCTTTCGACTTGCCCGTTGGTTTCTGGGTGCGAGACGGTGGCGAGGTTGAGGCGGATGCCTCTGCGGCCGCAGTAGCGCGCGAAGACGCCTTTGGCGAAGTTCCTGCCGTTGTCGGTGATGATGTTGTGCGGGTACCCGTACCGGCCGATGATGTCCTCAAAGAAAGCGATGGTGTTGTTGCCGTCGAGCGTTTTGATGGGTTTCACCTCGATCCATTTGCTGAACTTATCCACCACCAACAGGAGATGCGTTAGCCCGCCTCGCGCTGTCCAGAAAGGACCGACCATGTCGAGTCCCCAGACAGCAAACGGCCAGGTGATAGGGTATGGTCTTCAGAGCCGACGCCGGCTGATGCTGCTGTGACCGGAAGAGCTGGCAGCCCTTGCACTTGCAGACAAGCTCTTCCGCGTCTGCCAGAGCGGTGGGCCAGAAGAAACCATGACAGAGAGCTTTGGCCACGATGGCCTGTGATGATGCGTGGTGGCCGCATTCGCCTTGGTGGATATCTTTGAGGAGGTCGTAGCCGTCCTCCCGCTTCACGCAGCGTTGGAACACGCTAGAGACGCTGCGCTTGTACAGCTCGCCGTTGATGATGGTGTAGGCTTTGCACCGACGCACGACTTGCCTTGCCAGGACCTCGTCCTCTGGCAACTCGCCCTTGACAATGTAGGTGAGGAAGGGCTGTGCTCAAGATGGCACTTCCTGGACGGCGAAGACGCCGTCTGCCGTCCAGTCCTCAGCCCCGGGTCCGTGGAGCCAGAGGGCGGCGTCGGGTTCCCAGCCCCCGAGTCGACGATCATGTCTCCCGGGTCGTCCACGGAACCGGTAACCACGGTGCAGGTCGGGGGTTCGAGATCCGGTATGTAGATGGACTCGGAGTCGGGTGACGGCACGATGGATGGCCTGCGCAAGTGCTCGAGGGAGATGCCGGGCGGGATGGTCTGTCGGTAGAGCCTATGCGCGCCAGGGTATCGGCCGCTTCGTTGTTCGCGCGTGGGATGTGATGGAACTCACATCCTTCGAAGCAGCCAGAGAGCTGTTGGACGAAGAAGCGGTAGGAGGCCATGTTCGCATCCTTGGCGTCCCAGTTACCCGACACTTGCTGTACTACGAGGTCTGAGTCCCCGAAGCACATGATCCGGCGGATGTTCATGCTTTTGGCGAGCCGAAGCCCATGGGCGAGCGCCTCATACTCGGTGACGTTGTTGGAGGCGGTGAAGTGGATCTACAGGACGTACTCCAGCTTGTCGCCTTTTGGAGAGGAGAGGACGATGCCGGCCCCTAAGCCCTCACGCATCTTGGAGCCGTTGAAGTGCATTAGCCAGTGCGAGGAGTCGGGAGCCGGTGGCAGGTACTGCGTCTCCGCCCAGTCGATGAAGAATTCAGCGAGGAACTGGGTCTTGATGGCCACCCTTGGCTCATAGAGCATGTGGTGAGCCGCCAAGACGACGGCCCACTTGGCGATCCGGCCGGTGGCGTCCTTGTTGCCAATGATCTCCGAGAGGGGAGAAGAGCTCACCACCGTGATGGGGTGTTCCTGGAAGTACTGCTTGAGTTTTTTGGCGGTGAGGTACACGCCATAAGCCATCTTCTGGTAGTGAGGGTAGTTCTGCTTGGAGGTTGAAAGCACCTCACTCAGGTAGTACACGGGGCGCTGCACGAGCTGCGTCTTGCCTTCCTCCATGCGCTCTACCACAAGGAGAACGCTGACCACCCGGTTAGTGGCGGCGATGCACATCATCATCGGCTCCTTGGGCATTGGGGGAGCGAGGACTGGTGCAGTCGACAGGGCTTTCTTGAGGCCGAGGAAGGCGGCGTCGGCCTCATTGTTCCAGTGGAAACCGCCTGCTCTCCTGAGGAGGCGGTACAGCGGGAGGGCCTTCTCCGCTAGCGACTGACGAACCGGCTGAGGGAGGCCAGGCAGCCGGCGAACTTCTGCACGTCTCGCCGGTTCCGGGGCAGGTGCATGCGCTCGATGACGGAGATCTTGTCCGGGTTGACCTCGATCCCTCGAGCCGACACGAGGAAACCGAGTAGCTGGCCTGCCGGGACGCCGAACACGCACTTCTCTGGATTCAGCTTCATCTGGAAGCGGCGGAGGTTGGCGAACGTCTCCTCGAGATCGCCAAGGAGGGTGCCCCGCTCCTTGGTCTTGACGACGATGTCGTCCACGTATGCGTGCACATTGCGGCCGATCTGGCTGTGCAAGCATTTCTGCATGCACCGCTGATAGGTGGCTCCTGCGTTTTTCAGGCCGAACGACATGGTGACGTAGCAGAAGGCACCGTACGGGGTGATGAAGGATAATTTTAAGTAATCCTCCGGGTTCGGCTTGATTGTGGTAGCCAGAGTAGGCGTCCAGGAACGAGAGCAACTCGCAGCCGGCTGTGGAGTCGATAACTTGATCGATCCGGGGCAAGGCGAAGGGATCCTTGGGGCAAGCCTTGTTCAGGCTGGTGTAATCGATACACATGCGCCAAGTGTTATTTTTCTTCAACACCATTACAGGTGATCACTCTAATTTATATGCATATATTTGAACCCTAAAACCCTAAACCTTGTTTAAATTCAGAAAGTTCAGAAAGGTTTTAGCTGCACTTTACAGCATTTGAATACATTTTGCAGGACAGTGCGCAAAGGCACATTCTTCTCCAAGTATCAACAGAAAGTATGAGCTAAGGAAAAGAAGTTTGAACAAGCAAAAGATGAGATCAACTTGGAAAGGAAGAAAAGCCAAAAAGGCAAAAAGGTGAAAAAGGGGGGACACCCCACGTGCACTGTGAGCTGTGGAGGAAGGGGGGAAGCTTCCCTCTCAACCACCACGCACCTCTACTCCACAAAAAGGGAAAAGGGCTATAAAGCACCAAGACCACTCTCCTGGACACCATCCACAACACAACCCTCTCCACCTTTCATCAGCCACCACATCACCTTTTCCACCACCAAGAACATCAAGAACAACAACAAGAAGAAGATGAACATGGAGACCAGAAGAAGAAGAGAGATGGTCGTGATGAACTGAAGCACAATATCTGCATCCACCCTTGTCTACTTCTCTGCTGCCCTTGCTTCTGCATCCATCCCTGTCTTCATCTCTGCTTCCCCTGCTTCGACAGCTTCAGTGAAGAACAGCCAAGGCTCATCTCTCCACTTTTCTGTTGTAATTGCTTAGAAACTAGTAGATCATCCATCTGTGTTAGAGCTTGTTTGATTTGGTTATGACAAGTGAATTGAGTGACACAGTTCAGTGTTATTTCTGAAACATGCTTGTTCTGCTTATGTGATGTTTGATTTGTGACCTGAGAAGTAACCCTCTGCATGTTTGTGTGTTGAATTTCTCCCTTGCCTCCAATTGCTAGTTCCTTTGCCTGACAAGCAAAAGTCTTTACTTTTCATGTTTAAGTGTTGATCCATCCCTGTCTAAAACTTGCTTAAACCCTTTTCGGTCAGTAAAAACCAAACCTTTTGATTTTGGCTTAGCTTCTGGAAACAAAGAGCACCAATAGTTTGATCCCTGTGGAGAGAACGACAAAACGCCCCTAATTCAACACTGATCAACAGGGTTGGCTAGCCACTCAGGGTGGAACACTGAAAGGACATAGTCCGTTAACCTTGTTTTGATGTTTGATCACAACACTTGGAAGTATTTAACGCACCGCTAAGTATCCACAGGAAATATGATTGTCAACACCAAAAAGATACTAGTGTTTATATCACTATGCAAAAAGGGAAGAAAGCGGGCCATTGGAAGGTGAAGAGAGAAGTGAGAAGGAGCACAGCAGGGCGGCCGGCCCCAAGGCCGGCTCTTTCTGCCACCTAGCCGGCCCTCCCACCGGCTCTGGCCGGCCCCGAGGCCGAGTCTCTCTGCCGCCCCGCCGGCCCCCAGCCGGCCCATGCCGTCCCCAAGGCCGGTTGCCTCTGCCACCCTGCCGGCTCCCAGGCCGGCCCAGGCCGGTCCCTAGGCCGGCTGCCTCTGACGCTCCGTCAGCCTCCAGGCCGGCCCTCCTTCCTGCGCGACATCACTTACCCCTTCAACGGCCATATTTTGAAGAGGACTATAAAAGCCTCTTCACCTACCTTTGGACAGGCAGCTTGACCAGAATTGAAGACACCATTATTGCAAGCTCAAGAATCGCTAGAACTCCAAATCCCTCCACCCAAACTCGTTGATCTTTGTAGGATTGAAGGAGAAGGCCCGGATCTACTACTTCACCAAAGCGTTCTTCATATCCCCCATTCACTTGAGGGATTCGAGCCTAGGATTTCCACTAGGAAAACCTAGGCATCTTGTTGTACTTACGTGCTTGTTATTTTTGTGTAGCAGGTGTTGTGGTGCTTGGGAGCCCCCAATCCTTTTTTGGGTTGAGCCCCAAGTTCGTTGTAAGGGCTCCGGATTCCGCCTTGAAGGATTCCGATAGTGGAAGGTGAACCGAGCTTTTGGGCGAGGTTCATCGGAGAATAGGGTGAGGCCATTTGTGGCGCTTGAGTTTGAAACTCACACCCCTCCAACGAGACGTACTCCCCTAAAAAGGAGGAACTCGGGAATACATCCTTGTCTCCGCGTGCTTCCCGTTCGGTTATTCCTAACTCGATAGTTCTTACTTGTATCGTGCCTAGTCTAGTGTTAACTTGTCATATAGGTAAATTCACCGTAGTTGCATATCTAGAGAATTTACCTTTGTGTCAAGCCTAAACTTGAAAAAGAGCTAAAAATTGAGCAGCACCTATTCACCCCCCCCCCCTCTAGGTGGCCATACGAATCCTTTCAATCGGTATCAGAGCCAGGTTCTCTTATTCGGGCTTAACCGCCTAAGAGTAGTATGGACCTTGATGAGTTTGGAGTTGAGATTCCCGAGCTTCCCGCCGCGGCCACTTCGGTTTCCGTGGAGGACTTCAATACCTTGAAGTCCACTATGGAAACTAAGATGGACAAGTTGCAAGAGTTGATCTTAAAACTCATGGAAGCTAAGGATATCTCACCTCCACCCACCACTCCTTCTTCGGTGGTTGAAAAACCCGAGAAAGAAGAAGTTGGTGGGAAAGAGAAGGGGGTTGATCAAGATAAAATTGACAACCCAATTAAAGCAACAAATGGTTCGGGAGTATATGGTGCCGTTCCGTTTCATATTCTCCCGATCCTCTTATCCCTCATCCTCCTATACACCTAAGGGGAAACCCACCTAAGCTAAATGCATCTTTGTTTACTAAATGGCAATCTTCTATGAGATCTTATGTGAACAGTGCATCTATTGAGCTTTGGAGGATCATTGAGCAAGGATATCAAGCCGTCGATGAATCCAATAAGGCAAGAAGAGAAGTAGTTGATTGTCAACTAAATGCCACGCCCTTGACTTGATCCGTGATGCCGTGGAAGATGATGATTTATCTCACATCGAGCATTGCACCACCGCCAAAGAAGCTTGGGCTTGTCTTATGGAGGTGTTCATTGGTAATGAAAGCATGAAGAAAACCGGTTTGAGGAAATGAGCAACAAGGCCGACGGTTCTTCATGGAAGATGGAGAAGACCATGTGCAAATGTATCAAAGACTCAAGACCCTTGCCAATGCCTATAAAGCTCTTGGGGGCACTGATGACCCACAAGTATAGGGGGTGTATCGTAGTACTTTCGATAAATAAGAGTGTCGAACCCAACGAGGAGCAGAAGGTGCTGATAAGGAGTTTCGGTAAAGGTTTCACCGTAAATGCTAGCAGACAAGTTTTTAGGGGTTTTTGATATAGCAAGTAAATAAAATGCGAGTAATAATAATTGCAGCGAGTGGCCCAATCCTTTTTAGAGCAAAGGACAAGCCGGTGGGTTTACTTATGATGACAAAATGTTCTTGAGGACACACGGGATTCTAGTCAAGTGCTTTCGCTTCACATAGTTGATTAATCTTCACTAGTCGTTAACCCGTGCGGCTGCACGGGCTAGTTATTAAAATATTTGCATAATGATTTTAGTTTAACACCTTTTCTAAGCACTGCGTATATTTATGAAAAATAGATTTATAATTATGAAAAATAGATTTATAATTATTAAGAACTTCAATGTATATTATTTATAATAACTCAACTGTTACTATAATGACATGCAGTTTTCTTACCTGAAACGAAATGTTAAAAATTGTATGTTTCAGCAGAAGTGTCTCCATTTGACAATGCCTAATAAATCTATGCGGAATTAAGATAGTTTAAAGTTAGATGTTTTGAAAAAAATTACAATTATGGAAAAAATATGATATACATATGTCAACATACACTCATGAACAAAACCGGAGCAGTAGTTTCTTAAGTTTAGGGCACAATCATGACATTCCACCAAACAACTAAACAAACGTGAGCCTATGAGTTACTGCCTTGGTGGTAATATTGGGAAACATGTTGCTTTCTTCATGCATACTCATTCCGTTCTATTTTTTTGAAGAACCATCCAAGTGGAATTGCTGAAAGCTAGTACACTAACAAACATTAAAGAAATCATTGGAAGTGGTAGCTTTGAAAACAAATCATGTTCACAAAACGTTTAATTAATTTATACGAATCGGAACTTGCTTATCGAAATATTTTGTACAGAATATGAACTTTTACAAATTTAACAGACAGTCCATCTCTAATATCATAAATTCACCAATAGAAGAAACTTAACTGTTATGAAACCTTAGATCATGTCGAAGTAGGATCAACTAATTAAACTAATCTGACACATTGCAGTGGGTCGCTGGTGCCCAGGACACGATGGAATATACAACAACGACATAGAGAATAGAGTGGGCTAAGGCTGATATAATCATTTTTTAAACGGACATATATAGATGAACCGACTTGTTTTAAAAATATATATATATGAATGAAATATGGAGAAGCTAAGCAAGAAAGCTGAATAAACAAAGATCATTGACGTATATTAGGATTAAGTACAATTGTACAAAGGACAGCTTTCCTGTATATTGCAGTGGGCGACATGGGTAAACTGCCGAACTGCAGCAAAACTTCTAGCGGTTTGTCTTGCCAGGGCTGCCACAACAAAAGATCTGCACGATAGTCACACAACCCCGCACAGCCGTTGTGATGGTTGCACATGCATGCCGGCGTACCAATGTCCAATGACGTGATCTGCGTCGTGTGGATCACATATAACTCGTGTGCCGTGGAATTAATCCTGTTATAAGCTACATGCCATGTGAAGAGATGAACCTAAGCGTAAGCACTAAGCAGTGGGTTGGAAAATCAATCATCGGATGACCAACCCTCGTACGTACTACTGCATGCATGCTACTTTGATTGTCCAAGCTTATAAAAAGGTTGAAGTAGTTGGTCATGGATCAGTCGGTAGTTTCCTAGCACAGCACACCGATTTGAATAGCTGAAAAGAGAAGGGAATTGCATACCTGGGATCAATCGTAGTTACTGCTTGAGTAGCCATGTAGAGCCTCGTTTTCCAAGACTCCAAGCTGATGCGTCAGATCGGGAGAGGTGAAGCAAACTTTGACCGTTGCTATCTCAGATCGCACGATCTGCATGATCCACCGAAGGCCACTGGAGAGGTAAATCGTCCTTGGCAAACTCTGCATCCGGCCGGATCGTGCCAATTTTGGCAGCCGCGCCGCGAGGCGAACTATCATATATACTGACGGCGAGGCCATGGGCAGAGAGGCAGTGCATGTCAGAAATCAGTCAGATGGCACGGAGACTCAGACTCTGACGTCGATTGGCTACGGGATAGGCTAGTCTGCATGCATGGCACAAAATAATTAATTAATGATCGATCTGTAGGATGGTTTTGGAATCGAACTCAAGACGGGGATGTACGTGCGAGAAGAGTCGCGTGTACGCGTTGGATAAACAACTTTGATCAGACGGCTTCAAATAAATTATGGGTAGATCTGATGGACAAATTCACTAACCTCCAGGATTAACGTGGAGCCTCGTATAGTGCCTCCAATTAGTAAATATAAGATTGTTTTGATAAGTGTTGTGTGGGTGAACCTATGCTAATGCACCGCCCTTACTTGGACTAATACATACTTGTAATTATACCCCTTGCAAGCATCCGCAGTTACAAGAAAGTAATTAAGATAAATCTAACCATAGCCTTAAACTCTGAGATCCTACGCTCCCTTGTGCACCGGTATACTAACGGGGGTTTAGGTTTCTGTCACTCCGGCAATCCCACAATTAGCAACCAAATACACAATGCATTCCTCTAGACCCATAAAGGTGAAGTGTCATGTAGTCGACGTTCACACGACACCACTAGAAGAATAGCACCACAACTTAAATATCAAACCATTAAATATTACTCAACTTAATTCCACTACTAACAACGTGACTTCTCCATGTCCTCAAGAACTAAACAAACTACTCACAAGACATCATATGGATCATGATCAGAGGTGATATAATGATGGATAACAATCTGAACATATACTTTAATTCACCGATAAAACTCAACAGCATCAACCACAAGGAGTAATTAACACCGGGAGAGTTTCCCCTATGAACTAAACAAAGTATAGCCTAGATGTTACAGCGGAACGAGATGGTGCAGCGGTGATGGTGGTGATGGCGGTGGAGAGATGATGATGATGATCCCGATGAAGTCCAGCGCGATGACGATGAGGATGGCGATGATCTCCCCCCTCCGGGAGGGAATTTTCCCGGCAGATTTCTCCCTGCCGGAGAGCTTTTTCTCTCTGTTGTTTCCGCCTCGTGGAGGCGGCGGAATATTTTCTGGGACTCTCTGTGTCTTAGGGTTTCTGGGGGATGAAGTACGCGAAGGGGGAGCGCCTGAGGTGGGCCAGGGGCACCACACCTGGCTAGGGCACGGTCAAGGTGGGTCCCACGCCAGGGGTGGTGTGGGCCCCTCCTGGCCCATCTCAGCCTCCCCTTTTGGCCGCCTCCATCTTCTGATAAAATAGGAACATGTGTATTGTTCACGAGATTTTCAGAGCTCCAGAAATATAGTGTCTTGACGGTGCTTTTTCCAGCTGAAATCTGACTCCATAGTTAATTTTCCAATATTCATCAAACATGCAAAACAAGACAAAATAACATAAGTAACACATCTTAATATGAAATATATCATTGAATAACAGTAAATTATGCTATAAAATAGTGATGCAAAATGGACGTATCAACCCCCCAAGCTTAGACCTTGCTTGTCCCCAAGCGAAAGCTGAGCTCAGTAAACTAGAACAAAAGTTTATGGAGTGAAGCGTCGATAATAAAGAATACGGACAAGAAGCATCAGTATTACTAAGCAACACAACTCATTTTAAACAGCAACTACTCTTCATATAACCTAACTTGAACATGAGTAGTGAAACAACCACAATAAAAAATACACGAAGGAAATTATAGATCGGTAATGGCACACTTCATTCTTGGTCATAGAACAATAAGCAATCAATACTTATCTTTCGAAAGGAGTCTTTATATTAGAGCTTATATTGCAGAACTTCCATACTCAATTATCACACCCTCTTTACAGCCATTGATAACTTGCAAAGCTATATTCTTAGAGGCAAAAGTCTTTGTGCTAAGACAAGGAAGGATAAAAGACATGATTGACAATATTAATGATATATATGGTTGAATCACAACAACTCAAATGCTTGCTCAAGGAAAAGGAAATAGGTGTACTGACTCAACATGAAAAGTAAAAGAAAGGCCCTTCGCAGAGGGAAGCAGGGATTAAGTCATGTGCTAGAGCTTTTAGGTTTTTGAAAGCATATAGAGATTGCATAAAATATTTGATACTCCTCCCAACCTTGCTAACACAAGCCATGGCTAACCGAATCCTCGGGTGCCTTCCATCAATCACATACCATGGAGGAGTATCTATTTTTGAGAGGTGTTTGTTAATTGTCAACGAATGGTAGCGGGTGAGAACAGTATTCTCCCTGTCAAACGACTTTTAAGAGCGGCTCCCATGAAGGACGTTATTTCTACCAGCAAGGCAGATCATCCCTCTTTCTCTTTGGTTTACACACGCAGATATTTCACTGTTTGTCATTGCTTACTGATAATCAGGGCAAAAGTGTGAAGAGAATTAATGGTTAAAGTTGTAATTAATTGGGACTGGGCATCCCGTTGCCAGCTCTTTTTGCAAGTTATTGGATAAGCGGATGTATATGCCACTAGTCCAGGGTAAAGTCTTTTGACAAGTAGAATAAAGGATAACCACACTACTTCCTCATGAGCTAGTAAACATTGACACAAAAGGGAATTAACATTTTGAATAATTTAAAGGTAGCACATGAAAAATTTACTTGGAGTGGCAAGAAATACCACATATAGTTATGGTGGACACAAATGGCATGGGTTTGGCTCAAGGATTTGGATGCACGAGAAGCATTCCCTCTCAGTACGGTGGTTAAGGCTAGCAAGGTCATGTGCAAGCATAAAAGTTGGGGGATACACACAAATATATGTAATAGAAGCAACCATGCTATCTTCCCTGTAAGCACAAATGTTTTAACTCAAAGAATACTAATCTTATTGGCTAGCAAGAAAGAAAGATAAAGGGATAATATTTTTGCATGTAATTCCCTCCTTCTACTTAAGTTTTCATGGTATTGTTGCTAATGACCAATACTAAGTTTGCCACAACTAATATAATTTACTTGATGTACCCAAAAGTGGCGTCAATACCAATGGCAAGATCAGCACATAAAGGATTGCAGGCTAAAATAAAATGTACCGAAAGTAAAGGTGGAACTTCTCATTAATATTCTGAACAAAGACACTCACTCAACCAACGGATACATGGATAACTAAAGGATTGACACTCCACATCGCAAACCATCTTATAAGATAACTTCTCTACTCATGATATGACCACGAAATTATAAAAACGAAAGGATAAAGATGATACTGGGCACTCCCCCAAGCTTGGAACAAGCCAAGGGAGTGCCATTACCCCTTGACGATTTAGGCTTGATCTCTTGGTGGTGACGGTGGTACCACGCAATCGGGGTTAGGAAACGTTCGAGCATCCGGCGGAGCCTGTTATTCTCATCTTGAAGTATTTCCACCTCAGCTCTCAGGATACGAAATTGGTCACAAAACTCGTTCGTGGTTCGGAGAGCTTCAGCAGCTGCAGGGAAAACCGCAAATCTGGAATTGGTGGGGTGACTCCCTGCACATTATGAGAAAAAGCACGTTGAGGATTAATTGATCCCACAAAGGTGGAGTTGCTCGGCCTTGATTCTCCTTGTTGGCGAGGCTGGCCACTTGCACTCCTCTCTGATGCTTCGATCCATGTCAGCTCTCCTAGCGCAATCTCCTCCTCCGTCGCCCAACCGACGAAGGTTCCCTCTTCCACATCACGTTCGAGTTCACGTCGGCGCCTTGCTGCATACTTCTCACCGTACACTCCTCGCGACGCCATGTAGGGACTTGAAATTCCTGTCAGAACAGCTTGAAAACAAACACGACGAAAACACGATATACGGACCTCGGAGATCCGGGTGAATATAGCAAAAAGTTTTACAACAAAAGGAAGGTACAGGACGAAACGGGGTCGGAGACGGGCTCCGAGGAGCCCACACGCACCCACGGCGCGGCCAGGGTGGGGCCCGCGCCCAGGGGTGGTGTGGTGCCCTCGGGCACCGTTTCCTACCCTTTTCCGACTCATAATTTTCCATATTATGTAAAAACAACAAATATTTAGTTGAAAGTAAATCGCGAACTTTTTCTTACCGAAACTGTTACCTATTCCAAATCAGCTTTGCAGTTGTCTGAATTTGACTTTTTATAAAATCCTCTGGAGTTACCACTTTGATAAATCAACATCTTCATTATAAGAATCTCCAGAAATGTAATGCTTGAGTCTTTGACCATTAACCACTTGTGGTCTGTCCCCATCTAGTGAATTGATTTTAATCGCACCTGAGCGATAGACCTCCTCGATGATATAAGGTCCTTCCCATTTTGAAAGTAATTTTCCTGCAAAAAATCTGAGACGAGACCTATACAATAAAACTTTTTCACCTACGTTAAATTCTCTCTTAAGAATTCTTCTATCATGCCATTGCTTAACTTTCTCTTTAAAGAGCCTAGCATTTTCATAAGCTGCATTTCTCCATTCATCTATAAAAGAATTCAAATTAAGCAATCTCTTTTTACCGGCAAGTTTAAAGTCTCTATTAAGTTCTTTCACCGCCCAATAGGCTTTATGTTCTAATTCTAGAGGCAAATGACAAGCTTTTCCATAAACCATTTTGTAAGGAGACATTCCCATAGGATTTTTATAAGCAGTTCTATAAGCCCACAAAGCATCGTTAAGCTTTTTAGACCAATTTTTTCTAGATTTATTAACAGTCTTTTGCAAAATAGACTTAATCTCTCTATTTGACAATTCTACTTGACCACTTGTTTGGGATGATATGGTGAAGCAATTCTATGATTAACATCATACTTAGCTAGAGTTTTTCTAAAAGCACCATGAATAAAATGAGAACCACCATCAGTCATGAGATATCTAGGCACACCAAACCTAGGAAGATAATATCTTTAAGCATTTTTAATGATGTCTCACCATCAGCACTAGAAGTTGGTATAGCTTCTACCCATTTAGTAACATAATCAACAGCAACAAGTATATGAGTATAACCATTTGAGGAGGAAAAGGACCCATAAAGTCAAATCCCCAACAGTCAAAGGTTCAATAACAAGAGAATAATTCATAGGCATTTCATTACGTCTACTAATGTTACCTACTCTTTGACATTCATCACATGATAAAACAAATTTTCTAGCATCTCTAAAAAGGGTAGGCCAATAAAAACCTGATTGTAGAACCTTTTGCAGTTCTATCTCCAGCGTGATGTCCTCCATAAGCACTTCCATGGCATTTGCTCAATATTTCTTTCTGTTCATACTCAGGAACACATCTTCGCATAATGCCATCTACTCCTTCTTTATACAAATGTGGGTCATCCCAAAAATAATGCCTCAAATCATAAAAGAACTTTCTTCTTTGCTGAGCTGTAAAGGTCGGAGGCAAATACTTGGCAACAATAAAATTAGCATAATCAGCATACCAAGGACTTTCGCGTGAGCTTACCTTTATCGCAGCCAATTGTTCATTTGGAAAACTATCATTAACAGGTATAGGATCATCTGAAATGTTTTCTAATCTAGACAAATTATCAGCAACAGGATTTTCAGCACCTTTCCTATCTACAATATGTAAATCAAATTCTTGCAGTAAAGTACCCATCTTATGAGCCTAGGCTTAGCATCTTTCTTTTCCATAAGGTATCTAATAGCAGCATGATCAGTGTGAATAGTAACTTTTGAATCAACAATATAAGGTCTAAATTTATCACAAGCAAAAACAACTGCTAAAAATTCCTTTTCAGTAGTAGCATAATTCTTTTGAGCGGCATCAAGTGTTTTACTAGCATAATGAATAACATTTAACTTCTTGTCTACCCGCTGTCCAAGAACAGCTCCTACAGCAAAATCACTAGCATCACACATTATTTCAAAAGGTAAAGTCCAATCAGGAGGTTGAACAACAGGAGCTGTGATTAAAGCCTTTTTTAGAGTTTCAAAAGCTTCCTTGCAATCATCATCAAAAACAAAAGGTACATCTTTTTGAAGAAGATTAGTGAGGGGTTTTGAAATTTTAGAGAAATCTTTAATAAACCTCCTATAAAAACCGGCATGACCAAGAATACTACGGATACCTTTCACATCCCTTGGACAGGGCATTTTCTCGATTGCTTCAACTTTAGCTCTGTCCACTTCAATACCTCTTTCAGAAATTTTGTGCCCTAGGACAATTCCTTCATTAACCATGAAATGACATTTCTCCCAATTAAGAACAAGATTAGTCTCCTCACATCTCTGCAAAACTTTATCAAGATTGTGCAAGCAATTATCAAAGGAAGTTCCGTAGACGGAAAAATCGTCCATGAATACTTCCACAATTTCTTCACAAAAACCATGAAAAATAGCAGACATGCATCTTTGGAACGTAGCAGGAGCATTACACAAACCAAAAGGCATACGTCTATAAGCATAAGTTCCATAAGGACAAGTAAAAGTTTTCTCTTGATCTTGTGCTTTAACAGCAATTTGTGAGAATCCAGAATAACCATCAAGGAAACAAAAATGAGTTTTCTTAGACAACCTTTCTAACATTTGATCAATAAAAGGCAAAGGATAATGATCTTTCTTAGTTACTTTATTGACCTTTCTAAAATCAATGCACATCCTATACCCAACTACTACTCTTTGAGGAATAAGTTCATCATTTTCATTTGGTACAACAGTAACTCCTCCTTTCTTAGGGACACAATGCACAGGACTTACCCATCTACTATCAGCAATAGGATAAATTATACCAGCATCAAGAAGTTTTAATACCTCATTTCTTACCACTTCTTTCATCTTAGGGATCAAGCGACGCTGATGCTCAACAACAGGTTTTGCATCGGGTTCAATGTTGATGGCATGTTGACATATAGTAGGAGAAATCCCCTTTAAATCATCCAAAGTGTATCCCATAGCTCCTCGATGTTTCTTTAGTACTTCTAATAACCTTGCTTCTTCATTACCTGAAAGTTTAGAACTAATAATAACAGGATATACTTTCCTTTCATCAAGATAAACATATTAAGATTATCAGGTAAAGGTTTTAAATCGAAGACAGGATCTTCCTTAGGAGGCGCTGAGGTACCCAAATCTTCCACAGGCAAATTATGCTTAAGTATTGGTGGTTGACGAAGAAAGGCATTGTCAATCTCATTCCTCTCCTCCATAAATACTTCACTTTCGTGTTCCTCCATGAATTGCTGCAAGGCATTGTTAGGAGCAACAGCAATAGCAGCAAGTTGTTCATTTTCGAGTCTCATTAGGCAATCAGTTTCATAAAGTTGTTTACCAAACTTAGAGAAATTAAACTCATAAGATTCTCCATTAAATTTAGTGTAAATTTTCTCTTTCTTACAATCTATAATGCACCACATGTATTCAAGAAAGGCCTACCAAAAATAATGGGACAAGTTTACTAGCAACAGAACCAAGTACTAGAAAATCAGCAGGGTATTTAGTCTTACCACATAAAACTTCAACATCTCTCACAATACCAATTGGAGAGATAGTTTCTCTATTAGCAAGCTGAATAACCACATCAATCTCCTCAAGTTCGCAAGGACCAATTTCATGCATAATTTCTTTATAAAGATCAAAAGGAATAGCACTAGAACTTGCACCAATATCACATAAACCATAATAGCAATGTTCTCCTATTTTGACTGAAAGCACAGGAACACTTGTTTTCCTAGCTCTACTGGGATGTGAAACAATATTAGAGGCATCTTCACAAAAGATAATATGTCCTCCTTCTACATTTTCAGTTACCAAATCCTTTACTATTGCTATTGTGGGTTCAACCGCTATTTGTTCAGCAGGTTCTAAAGCTTTCTTTGCACTTTTATTAACCACACTAGCTATGATAGAATGTTCCTAATTTTAACAGGAAAAGGTGGTTTCTCAATATAAGGTTCTGGCAAGATACGATCAACTATGAACTTCAATGTTTTTAATATTGGCAGAATTAGTATTATCTTTGTAAGGCAAATGATACTTATTGCAACTTTCTTTAGGAACATCAAGATAAGAGGCAAAAGCCTTGTAACAGTTTGCAATAACTTGAGAATCAAGACCATACATATCATAGAGATTACGAAAATTATCAGTATTCATAAAAGTTTAATGCATTCGTAATCATACTTTATACTATACCTGATTCTCTACCTTTGTCGTTCTCCCATCCTTCAGTATTTTCCTCAATCCGATCAAGAAGGTCCCATTTAACTTCCTCTTTATTACGCGTAAATGATCCAGCACAAGAGGTATCCAATAGAGTTTTATCTTGAAGAGAAAGCCTTGCATAGAAGTTATCAATAACACATTACCAGGAAGCTCATGAATGGGGCATTTGAGCATTAATGATTTCAATCTCCCCCACGCTTGGGCAATACTTTCTCCATCATGAGGCCAAAAATTATATATATGATTCCGATCTTGATGAATTTCACTAGGAGGATAAAATTTAGAATAAAAGAGAGGCACAATCTCCTCCCAGCCAATAGAACGCCCATTCTTCAGCATCCTATACCATTTTGCAGCTTTACCAGTCAACGATATAGAAAACAATTTCTTCTTGACCTCTTCCATTGAAATACCTGCACACTTGAACAACTCGCATAATTCATGAATAAATAGCAAATGATCCCCAGGAGGGACAGTTCCATCTCCTGCATAGCGGTTATTCGTAACTCGTTCAACAATTTTCATAGGTATTTTAAATGGAATTACTTGATCAGGTGGTTCCTCTTCTACTACCAGCAGTGGTAGTAGTATTTCCAAACAGGGATTCAAATGGAGATCTCTCCATGATAAAATAAAGTAGCAAGCAGAAATAAAAATAGCACCTACAGTAAAAGTTTCCCTTACCAATTCCACTCACCAATAGCGCTTCACTCCCCGGCAACGGCGCCAGAAAATAGTCTTGATGACCCACAAGTATAGGGGGTGTATCGTAGTACTTTCGATAAATAAGAGTGTCGAACCCAACGAGGAGCAGAAGGTGCTGACAAGGAGTTTCGGTAAAGGTTTCACTGTAAATGCTAGCAGACAAGTTTTTAGGGGTTTTTGATATAGCAGGTAAATAAAATGCGAGTAAGTAAAAGACAGTAATAATAATTGCAGCGTGGCCCAATCCTTTTTAGAGCAAAGGACAAGCCGGTTGGTTTACTTATGATGACAAAATGTTCTTGAGGACACACGGGATTCTAGTCAAGTGCTTTCGCTTCACATAGTTGATTAATCTTCATTGTTTTGATAAGTGTTGTGTGGGTGAACCTATGCTAATGCACCGCCCTTACTTGGACTAATACATACTTGTGATTATACCCTTGCAAGCATCCGCAGTTACAAGAAAGTAATTAAGATAAATCTAACCACAGCCTTAAACTCTGAGATCCTACGCTCCCTTGTGCACCGGTATACTAACGGGGGTTTAGGTTTCTGTCACTCCGGCAACCCCACAATTAGCAACCAAATACACAATGCATTCCTCTAGGCCCATAAAGGTGAAGTGTCATGTAGTCGACGTTCACACGACACCACTAGAAGAATAGCACCACAACTTAAATATCAAACCATTAAATATTACTCAACATAATTCCACTACTAACACGTGACTTCTCCCATGTCCTCAAGAACTAAACAACTACTCACAGACATCATATGGATCATGATCAGAGGTGATATAATGATGGATAACAATCTGAACATATACTTTAATTCACCGATAAAACTCAATAGCATCAACCACAAGGAGTAATTAACACCGGGAGAGTTTCCCCTATGAACTAAACAAAGTATAGCCCTAGATGTTACAGCGGAACGAGATGGTGCAGCGGTGATGGTGGTGATGGCGGTGGAGATGATGATGATGATCCCGATGAAGTCCAGCGATGACGATGAGGATGGCGATGATCTCCCCCCTCCGGGAGGAATTTCCCCGGCAGATTTCTCCCTGCCGGAGAGCTTTTTCTCTCTGTTGTTTCCGCCTCGTGGAGGCGGCGGAATATTTTCTCGGACTCCCGTGTCTTAGGGTTTCTGGGGGATGAAGTACGCGAAGGGGGAGCGCCTGAGGTGGGCCAGGGGCACCACACCTGGCAGGGCGCGGCAAGGTGGGCCCGCGCCCAGGGGTGGTGTGGGCCCCTCCTGGCCCATCTCAGCCTCCCCTTTTGGCTCCATCTTCTGATAAAATAGGAACATCTGTATTGTTCACGAGATTTTTAGAGCTCCAGAAATATAGTGTCTTGACGTGCTTTTTCCAGCTGAAATCTGACTCCGTAGTTAATTTTCCAATATCATCAAACATGCAAAACAAGACAAAATAACATAAGTAACACATCTTAATATGAAATATATCATTGAATAACAGTAAATTATGCTATAAAATAGTGATGCAAAATGGACGTATCAGGCACTCATGTGAATGATGATTGGATCAAGAGGAAGTATGTGAATGCCCTCTTGCCTTTTGAAGCGGCCGATTTGAAGAGTCTCCAAGGAAGGCACAACTATCCTGAATTGACCTCCAATGAAGTCATGCAAGAGATGCAATCTTTCAAAGTCCAAGCTAAGATTGCACAAGACTCTCGTGCCGAGCTATTGGAATGCAACAAGGGGCCTCACTTGCTTTGAAGGCAAGGTTGTTGAACCCAATGAAGATCAAGATTGTGAAGATGTATCCTCCATGGATCCCGAAGAACTCAAGATTGCTCATAGGGACTATGTGGCTCTTGCGGCAAGGACCTTTTGGAAGAACCCATCCAAGGCTAAAGCTCAAGTGGAGCAAAAGTTCAAATCTAGTGGTTACAAGGAGGGCAACCCAAAAATGAAGACTTGCTTCAATTGCCAAGATAGATATCACTATGTTGCCGAGTGTCCCTATGAGAGCCGTGAAGAACATGGAGGAAGACTTGTTCTCAAGAAGGCATCAACGTCAACATCCCTAGCAAGAAACCTTTCTTCAAGAAGAACTTTACCAACAAGAAGCCTCCTTCAAGAATGGTATTGGTGACTAGAGAGGAGTACATGTCCGGAGGTGAGAGTGATGAAGAAGAAACCACAAGTGAAGTGGCCGCTATTGCCATTGCTTCATCAACACCATCATCCCTCTTCGAATCTCCAAATGAGAATGTCCCAATCCAATCCGCCACGTGTCTCATGGCCAAGGCCACCAAGGTGTCATCTCCTTTCCCCTCCAAGACTATAAATGAAATGGATGATCTTATGAGTCTTAAAGTAAAGGAGAAAATATTGCTTTGGATCGTTTCATGACTAACTTGCGAGGTGAAGCCAAGACACGCTTTGAAGCTCTTATGAGTGAATATGGGCGGATTCAAGAGGAGCTTGATGAGAAGGAAAGACTTGAAAGAGAGTATGCCAATGATATTGCTTCTCTCAACATGGCTCTTGAGGAAGAGCATGAGCTTCGTGTTTCTCTTGAAGAGAGACTTGAAAATCTTGATGAGTCACAAAATGCAATAGTTTCTCAAATCATTAAAGAACGTGACCATGCTATTGCAAAATATAAGCTTTACAAGAAAGAAAAGGTTGAATTTGGTGTTGGTCATGATGGACTAACCGGGGAGCTAGAGAAGCTCACCAAGGCTCACAAGGCCTTGGAGAGTGAACACTCAGTCTCACCAAGTCTTTTGAACAACTTCAAATTCAATCATCTAAAACTAGTGTTCCTAGCTCCTCTACTACTTCTTGTGATCATGCAAATGTCATTGAGGAAAATGCTAGGTTGAAGAGTGAACTTGCCAAGGCCTCTAGTTCCCAAAGTAAGCCTCTTGTTGATCTTTTGCTTGCGCAAAAGCCACACATTGGGAAAGAGGGCCTTGGTTATGTTGCCAAGAAGAAGAAGAAGAACAAGAAGAAGGCCAAGCCGCACATGCAAAGAAGACTACCATTGCGAGTGGTGATGCCACAAGGGGCAACACTCCTCGTAGTGACTTTGCGGGACATGCTAACCCCAACTACATTCTTTATGTTGATTATTATGGGGTGTTTATGCTAAATATGGTGGTCCTTATGATGGTTTCATTGCTTACTCTATTTGGGTCCTAAGACCCTTGTTGCTAACAAAAGAGGACCCATTGCAAGATGGGTACCTAAAACCAAGCAATGATCTCTTGTAGGACTATGCTTCCGGTGGATCAAAATGGGTGATTGATAGTGGATGTACAAGTCATATGACCGGAAGCAAGGAGCTTATGACGGAGATGAGACCAAATGATAATCACGCAACCGTCACATATGGAGACAAGTCTAAAGCTAAGGTATCGGGCCTCGGCAAGGTGGTAGTAGCAAGGGATATCACCCTTGTGAACGTCATGCTTGTCGAGTCCCTTGGTTACAATTTAATGTCCGCTCGTGCACTTAACAAGATGGGCTTTGCCGTCCATTTTGATCTTGATATTGTGGTACTCATGTGGAGCAAGAGTCTAAAGGTCGCTTTCGTTGGCTATGTTGAACATGAGTTGTTTGTGGTGGACTTTTCGGAGTCTACCAACACTCAAGCAATGTGCCTATTCGGAAAGGCCGACGTGGGGTGGTTGTGGCATCGCCGCTTGTCCCATATCAATATGAGAACTTTGCAAAGTCTTCACAAGGGTGGCCACATTCTTGGACTAAAAGAGAATGTTTCCTTTTCTAGAGACCGTCTTTGTAGGACTTGTGTTGAAGGAAAGATGCATGATTCTCCCCACCCACACAAGACCATCATTTCATCAACAAGGATATTGGAACTTCTTCATGTTATCTTTTTGGTGCCGTGACCAACCGAGTCTTGGTGGGAAGAAGTATTGCTTGGTGATTGTCGATGACTATTCAAGATTTACATGGGTTTATTTCTTCAAATCGAAGAGTGAGACCCAACAAGCCGTCATCGACTTCTCCAATGAAATGCAACATCAAAACAATGTTCCTATATTGGCCATTAGAAGTGACAATGGCTCCGAGTTCCAGAACTACACCCTAAATGAGTTTCTTAGTGAAGAGGGAATTCGTCATCAATATTCCGCTGCGTATACCCCTCAACAAAATGGTGTAGCCGAGAGGAATAATCGGACCCTTATGGATATGGCAAGGTCTATGTTGGCGGAGTTCAAGACCCCACTTTTCTTGTGGGCCGAGGCCATCTCCACGGCATGTCATTCATCTAATCGCCTCTACTTCCGCACGGGCAAGAAATTTACTCCATATGAAATGCTTACCGGCAACAAGCCCAATATTTCCTACTACCAGGTGTTCGGTTGTAAGTGTTTCTATAAGATCAAAGGTTATCGTTTATCTAAATTTGAGTCTAAGGCTTTAGAGGGTACTTTTGTTGGTTACGGTGCCGAATCCCACACTTATAGAATCTACGACAAGACCTTCGGGACCGTTGTAGAATCTTGTAGTGTGGAGTTCATGAGAATGACGGCTCCCAAGTGGCGCAATTTCATGTTCGTGATGTAGATGATGAGGCACTCAAGATGCAATAAGGCGAATGGGCGTGGGATTATTTCGCCCAATCGAGATTCACCATGAGGCACCTCAAGAACGACCAAGCTCCACCCATGTGGAGCATTCATCATCACAAGTGGAATCCGCACCATCCGATGGAGCAAATGATGCACCAAGCCAACAAATTCAAGACCCTCCTCAAGTTGATCAAGTTGCTACGCAAGAACCAAGTTCTCCAATTGTTGATGCTAGCCATGATCAAGACCAAGGTCCATCTTCTCCTTCTAATGATGAAGGTGTGCACATTGAAGAGCAAGGTCATCATTCCGGTCAAGACGGGGACACAAATGATCAAGATGATCAAGAAATTCCTCCAAGCTCTCATGAGGAGATCAACACCCGTCGTCAAGCAAGAAATGTCAAGACTTGTTAAGAAGACAACACTTGTTGGAAAATATCATTGGTGATTTGAAGGGTAATGTGTGACTAGAAGACAATGTGCAAACTTTAGTGAACATCAAGCGCACATATCCATGGTGGAACCAAAGAAAGTCTTTGAAGCTATTGAAGATCCGGATTGGTTGAATGCCATGCATGAAGAGCTCAATAACTTCAAGCGCAACAAGGTGTGGAAGCTAGTTGAGAAACCAAAGGAGTGCCGCAATGTTATAGGGACCAAATGGATATTCAAGAACAAGCAAGATGAACATGGCATGGTGGTGAGGAACAAGGCAAGATTGTGGCTCAAGGGTTCTTCAAGTTGAAGGCATTGATTTTGGAGAGACCTATGCTCCCGTGGCTCGCCTTGAGTCCATCCGTATCCTCCTTGCATATGCATCTCATCATAATTTTATCTTGCAACAAATGGATGTGAAAAGTGCTTTTCTAAATGGTCACTTAAATAAGTGGTATATGTTAAGCAACCACCGGGTTTTGAGGATCCCAAACTCCCTAACCATGTCTACAAGCTCGATAAGGCACTCTATGGACTTAAGCAAGCTCCACGTGCGTGGTATGAGCACCTTAGAGAGCTTCTAGTAGACCGTGGATTTGAGGTTGGGCAAATCGATCCCACTCTCTTTACCAAGAGAGTAAAATGGGAGCTTTTCATATGCCAAGTCTATGTGGATGATATTATCTTTGGCTCAACTAACAATCTTTCAATGATGAATTTTCAAAGCTTATGACCGATAGGTTTGAGATGTCCATGATGGGAGAGTTGAAGTTCTTCCTTGGTTTTGAGATCAAGCAATTGAGGGGAGGGACTTGCATCTCTCAAACTAAATATATCCAAGACATGCTCAAGAAGTTTGATATGATTGTGTTAAGGAGAAGCGTACACCAATGGACACAAAGGTTCATCTACAACTTAACCCAACGGGTGTAGATGTCAATCAAAAGGTATACCGTTCCATGATTGGTTCTTTGCTCTATCTTTGTGCATCTAGACCCGATATTGTGTTGAGTGTACGGGTGTGTGCAAGGTATCAAGCCGCTCCTAAAGAAAGCCACATGGTGGCGGTCAAAAGAATCCTACGATATTTGGTTCATACCCCAAAGTTTGGTTTGTGGTACCCCAAGGATAAGGTTTTCTCTCTTCGTGGGTACACGGACTCGGATTGGGCGATGATCAAGATGATAGGAAGTCAACTTCCGGGCGTGCCAATTTTTGGTGGTTCCTTGGTGAGTTGGTCTTCCAAGAAGCAAAATTGTATATCTCTCTCCACCGCCAAGTCGAGTATGTGGCCGCCGCAAGTGCATGCACCCAATTGTTATGGATGAGGCAAACTTTAAAGGAATACGGTATCAATGTGACAAAGTGCTCTTTTATGTGACAATACAAGTGCTATTGAGATTGCCCATAACCCGGTGCAACATTCAAGAACCAAGCATATTGAGATTCGTCATCATTTTATTCGGGATCATGTTGCCCGTGGTGATATTGAGCTAAGCCATGTTCCCACTCAAGACCAACTTGCCGATATATTCACGAAGCCTCTTGATGAAGCAAGATTCACCTTTTTGAGGAATGAGCTAAATATCGTGGATTCAAGGAGCTTGGCTTGACTATTTTGCATACACACCTATGTCTTGACTATCTGTTGTGTTTAGGTGTAGGCATGGACATAGGGGGAGTACGGTCCTAATACATTGGACTATCCCTCCCCCCATTATGCCGACATTAATAAATCATTTGCTTATCTATATTCGTTTCTATGAATTGTGAGCTTCAATGATGAGTAGTGGCCGTGAACCCAAGATATATCTTCGTGGTGTCACACCACACACTCATATATGGTGGCTTCGGCCACCGCCCTCTTCTCCTTGAAGAGTTGGTTTTTTTTTTATGCATATTCGCCATTCATCATCTTCTCAACACATCCAATGTTGCTTATTTGGAGGTTTTATTTTTCCCTTGGATGTGTGAAGTTTTCTCCATGTCTTGCATCCCCCAGATTACTCAACGGTTGCTCAGTGGTATTCTTAAAGATGCACAATGTTCGGAGCTCAAGTTCGTCATCAACAAGAAGATGGAAGGCGTCCGGAGGCGTTTCGGGTGCTAGCCGGCCTCCCGCCCGGCCAAGGCCAGCTCCAGGGCCGGCGCCATCGGACCCTTGCCCGGCCTCCCGCCCGCCAAGGCCGGCTCCAGGGCCGGCCATCGGGTCCTTGCCCGGCCCCCGCCCGGCCGAGGCCGATCCAGGGCCGGCGCGCCTATGTCTTATGTCTCGCGTGGGAGGCCAACCCGAACAGTTATCCTTCTTCCTCCCGTGCTGCCTCCCTCCATGGCCGCCTCCCTCCCCAACTCGAGCTCCTCCACCTCCCCCACCGTTTGAGCCCCTCCCCACTTCTTCCACTCCACAGATCTGAAGCGGTTTCTCCTGATCTCCCTTCCTATCCAAGCAGTTAGTGCCGGCTTTGGGGAGATCTCCTCCATTATTGGGGTTTCTTGGAGATCACTCAAGGTGGGAAGATGGACAATTGGGATGATGATTGGGGAGGAGGTTCCTCAGTCTAGCAGGGCCGGCAATCCGGCAAGACCTTCGATGGCCTAATGACATAGTTGATGATCTCAATGCCGACTCCTCCTCCATGCCCAAGGCCAAGAAAGCCAAGAAATCTGCTGCAATCAAGATTACTACTTCCAAGAAGGCTGCCAAGAAAGCTGCCAAGCCTCGTGATAATCCCGATGAACCGGTACGTGCATCTTGGGTCAAAGTGAAAACTAGTGAATTCAAGAAAGATCATTTGCTTTTCAACCCTTATGCTTTTGGAGAGCCCACATGCCTAGATGATAGCAGATTCTATTGCAAGATGCACCAGAAATCTTTCATCAACGCATTGTAGTAAAAAAGAACGCTCATGTACCCGTGGATTATTTCAACCTTGTCCAAGCTAGAGAAACTTGGCCTGAAATTATGGACATTATGGAGTTTCATCAAATCTCTAAGCTCATGACTGTTAGTACTCCATATTCTCCTGATTTGCTTCAGCAATTCTATGCTACTGTTCACTTCTCCACTGAGCATGGCAAGAGGACTTTGACCTGAATGAGTGCAGATTCTGTATGTTCAGCCTCTATGGCTGAGTTTGGGGCACTTTTGGTCTTGAGGAATTCCCTGTTGCTCCATGCTATGTTCGTCTCCATCTCCAGAAGCTTATTCCAGCTGAGACGGGGATCCGTCATTGTTATCCACCAGGGCCAGGGATTCGTGGGAAGATTCCTAATACAGTACATGTATCCTTTCTGGAGAATTGTTCACAACATTTTGAG
The DNA here is from genome assembly GCA_947311845.1 of Poa pratensis. Lineage (NCBI taxonomy): Eukaryota > Viridiplantae > Streptophyta > Magnoliopsida > Poales > Poaceae > Poa > Poa pratensis. Next base: position 47,184,511 of record CAMZMU010000036.1, read on the forward strand.
AAACTGTCTTGCCTGCAAGTTTGGAGAAAAGGGTATAGTTCGTGACAGGATGGTCAATTGTCTTCATCATATTGTTGAGCTTAAAGAAAGGAGCAAGCAAATCGATATTCTTGATTACTTATGGCAAGAGATGCAACTGGTGGTTGTCAAAGACAAGATCCCCATTTATGGTCCGCTTCTGCAGACTCTCATCAACACCAAGTTGCCTCCTGATGTGGTCAATCAATTTCAGCTGTATCATCCTCCTCTTGTTGGTCTCTGTGCTATGCCCGAGGATGGTCCTGTTTGGCCACCTCCTCGTGATGCTCCTGAGGAAGAAACTGATGAAGAAGATGATGAAAAGGCTACTCAGAAGAAAGGTGGTTTAGTTCAAGCACTCAAGAGGATGAACTGCTTCTTTGCGACCCAACGCAAATCCGAGTACAAGGCGTATTCCAAGCAGAAGGCCTACAACCGCAATCAACGTGCCATCATGACCAAGATTAATCTTCCTATCCAGAAAGCTCAGCTGAAGTATCAGAGAACTCCTTCTTGGCCCGGAACAAGTGCACTTATTGGTCCGGCGATGACGCCTCTTCTCTTGCTCCATATTGGCAAGGCGACCCCGGTCAGTCTAGCTCCGTCCAGCTGCTCATGATGCCGAGGATGACAGGAGTATGATGAGGATGACGATGAGTGATCAAGGGCTTTCACTTCACTTTCTCCCTTTTTGGTGTTTTGATGCCAAAGGGGGAGAGAGTTCTCCGGGGATTTGCATTGCATTGCATCCATTTGCGTTTTCATATTTCCGTTCTCATTTGCATTGAACTTGGTTTTAAGTGAACTCTTGTTATGTTTATTGTGGAACTTATGTCATAAATTATTGTACGGATATTATGGATCTTCATTATGTACGGATATTATGGACCTTCATGATGTTATTGTAAGGACTTCCCCGGTTTATTTCCTATTCTTTGGAGTCCATTACAAGGTGATAATTTTCCGAGATGATTTCTATATGAAGCCCATGGTGAGAAAATTGCTCTACTCATAAAGAACTATGGTGAGAATTTCTATTGTGCTTGCTTATACCTTCTTGGCTTATAAGTTTAAGGGGGAGCTTCTCTCAAAAACTTCACCATGCCTTGAATGAAATATCTTTTTGCAAATCCTTTTGTTGTCATCAAACATCAAAAAGAGGGAGATTGAAAGGACATAGTCCATTAACCTTTTTTGATGTTTGATCACAACACTTGGAAGTATTTAACGCACCGCTAAGTATCCACAGGAAATATGATTTCAACACCAAAAAGATACTAGTGTTTATATCACTATGCAAAGAGGGAAGAAAGCGGGCCATCGGAAGGTGAAGAGAGAATGAGAAGGAGCACAGTAGGGCGGCCGGCCCCCCAGCCGGCCCTCCCGCCGGCTCTGGCCACCCGAGCCGAGTCTCTCTGCCGCCCCGCCGGCCCCCCAGCCGGCCCATGCCGGCCCCAAGGCCGGTTGCCTCTGCCACCCTGCCGGCTCCCAGGGCGGCCCAGGCCGGTCCCCAGGCCAGGCTGCCTCTGTCGCTCCGTCGGCCCCCTGGCTGGCCCAGGCCGGCCCTCCTTCCTGCGCGACATCACTTACCCCTTCAACGGCCATATTTTGAAGGGGACTATAAAAGCCTCTTCACCTACCTTTGGACAGGCAGCTTGACCAGAATTGAAGACACCATTATTGCAAGCTCAAGAATCGCTAGATCTCCAAATCCCTCCACCCAAACTCGTTGATCTTTGGAGGATTGAAGGAGAAGGTCCGGATCTACTACTTCACCAAAGCGTTCTTCATTTTCTCCTCATTCACTTGAGGGATTCGAGCCTAGGATTTCCACTAGGAAAACCTAGGCATCTTGTTGTACTTACGTGCTTGTTACTTTTGTGTAGCAGGTGTTGTGGTGCTTGGGAGCCCCCAATCCTTTTGTGGGTTGAGCCCCAAGTTCGTTGTAAGGGCTCCGGATTCCGCCTTGAAGGATTCCGATAGTGGAAGGTGAACCGAGCTTTTGGGCAGGTTCATCGGAGAATAGGGTGAGGCCATTTGTGGCGCTTGAGTTTGAAACTCACACCCCTCCAACGAGACGTACTCCCCTAAAAAGGAGGAACTCGGGAATACATCCTTGTCTCCGCGTGCTTCCCGTTCGGTTATTCCTAACTCGATAGTTCTTACTTGTATCGTGCCTAGTCTAGTGTTAACTTGTCATATAGGTAAATTCACCGTAGTTGCATATCTAGAGAATTTACCTTTGTGTCAAGCCTAAACTTGAAAAAGAGCTAAAAATTGAGCAGCACCTATTCACCCCCCCCCCTCTAGGTGGCCATGCGAATCCTTTCAAACACTTCCATGATGAACCCGGCTTCCAGCAGTCGGGCTATCTCTCTCTGATAGCTTTTCTTCTCTCCTCCGCGAAGCGGCGGAGGGCTTGTCGTACGGCTTCGTGCTCGGTTTCACATGAAGCAATGCTCGGCGAACTCCCTCGGCACACCCGGCATGTCTTTTGGAAACCACGCGAAGATGTCCCAATTCTCACGGAGGAAGTCGACGAGCTCGCCTTCCTATTTGCTGTCGAGGCTTGACCCGACGAGCACGAACTTGCTGGTGTCGGTCGGGTCAAGGAGAACCTTCCTGGTATCTTTGGCAGCCTTGAAGGCACACTCGCCCGCGGCTTTCTTGGCATCAGGAGCCGAGTCGGGTCTCCGGCGACCTTGCACTTGATTTCCTTCAGCTCCTCGGCTAGGAGGATGGCGTCCGCCATCTTCGCGCCAGCCGACGCGCAGTCCAGGGAGCGTCGGTAGTCGCCCACGACTGTGATGATGCCCTTTTCGCCTGGCATCTTCATCTTCAGGTATGCATAGTGGGGGACGGCCATGAATTTGGCGAGGACGGGACGCCCGAGGATCGCGTGGTACGTGCTCTGGTGGTCCACCACCACGAACCAGATGGGCTCGAGGCAGAAATTCTCCTTCGTGCCGAAGATGACGTCCAGCTTGATCTGGCCCACTGGGGAACATGAGAGCCCCGACACGATGCGATGGAGGGTCATCGAGCTGGGTTCCAGGCGGCTCAGGTTGATGCCTAGCTTCTCCGCCGTATCGCGGTAGAGGATGTTGATGCTGCTGCCGCCGTCGATGAGGACGCGGGAGAACATGACGGCGGTGTCGTCTATGAGGATGATCGGGTCCAGGAGCAGCGCGTGCCGCCTGGCCGAGGCATGACAGCCGGATGGTCCTCGCGTCCCAGGTGATGGGCTTCTCCGACCAGTTCATGTACTGGGGGACGGGAGGAACTGTGGCTTTTAACCTCCGCGTGACGCTGTCGCCTAGCATGCTTGTCATCGCGCTCGCTAGTGTAGATGACATAGGCAGCATCCCGGTTGGGGAAAGCTCTGCGGTGTCGGGTTGCCGAGCCGGGGACCGGCGAGGCGGAGTCCGACGTTGGTTGTCGGGTGCCCGGCGGTCGCCGTCGCGGCCGCGATCGTCGCTGCGGTTGCGGTTGTTGTCGCGGTTGCCGTCAGCCAGTGCACGGGAGGGGCTGCGGGCAGGCCCTCGCCGCGGGCGATCCGAGCAGTCCAGCTACACTGCCGGGTGGTGTGGTTTGCCGGCTGCGGTCAATGCTGTGGTACTTGCAGGGCATGTCGAGCATGCTGTCGAGGGTGTACCGTTCTTCTGCCACGGGCGGCTTTCCCTCATGCGGTCTTCGTCTGGGCGACGGCGGGCCTCCTCGCCAAGAGCGACGTACGAGAGTCACGGCGGTTCTCCGAGTACAGACCCTTCCTTGTTTTTTGCGTCGTCGCGCCGATTGTCCGCGTACCGCCTGGAGGAGCCAGCCTCATCGCGGTCTCGGGGCGGATCTTTCTGCTTCGCCTCGCCGGCAGCCGACTTGGCGGGGTCAGATAGCCGGACCGGCGCCTTCAAGGCGGAGTCGGCTGTGGCATACTTCTCGGCGATGTCTAGGAGGTAGGCCATGGTCGGCTCTACCCGCAGGAGCTTGTGCATGAGCATGGTGTCGCTGCGCAGCCGTCAGTGAAGTAACGGATGGCCTCACGCTGGTCGATGCCCTCGCAGGAGTTGCGCAGCTCGGACCAGCGGGTGAGGTAGTCGCGGTCGGACACCTTTTCGCCTTGGGTGCAAAGTTGCAAGTGGCGCGGGCGACCTGGGCGCTTGTAGGTGTGTTGAAGTTCCCGACAAAGACTTCCTCGAAGTCCAACCAAGTGTTGATGCTACCGTCCAGCAGGCTGTTCAGCCAGGTGCGGGCCGTGCCCACCAGCATGAGTGGGATGTACCGCATGGCCACCCGCTTTTTGCGCCGCCGGCTATGTCGACCGCGGTGAGGTAGTACATCAGCCAATCTTCCGGCTTGGCGTAGCCATTGTACTTGGGCGTCTCCCGGGGGAGTAGAAACGAGACAGGAATGGCTCTTTTCGATACGGGGGCCGAAGCAGTCGTGGCCGTGGCAATCCTCTTCTTCGATGGCGCACGAGGCGGCCACTTTGTTGATGCGACCGCGCACGTCGGCATCGGGTTCCGGCCCCAGAGGCCTACCGGCTACCGACGGGCGTCTGCCGCCAGCCCGAGTCGGCTCAGGGTTGGCCTTCCCTTTCCCGGTCCGAGCTCGCGCGGTCCCGGTCGTCATCTCGCGGGTGTCAGCGTGACGGGCGCGATCGCCGGTATCTCGGCATCCTCTCGCCGACCATCAGCGTGATGGGTGCGGTCGTGCTCGTCGGGGTGGTGCTTGCCTTGCCCGAGTTGACGCTCTTCTCCGCCGACCGCCGGGTGCCCGCTGCTTGTTGCCGGCTAACAAGGAAGCTCCTCTGGACTTGCTGGACTCCGGGTGGGGGGTCGCGTCAGCGTCCGACGTAGCGTGCATCCGGATGGTGGTCGAGAGAACTGCTGGACTCGCAAGCAATAGGTGGCCAGCTCGTCGCCCTGGAGGTTATCGAGCTCACGCGAGGCAGCTTGGTCCGGGGCATGTTTTTTTGGCGGGCTGTCGTAGACGAGCATGACGAAGCTCGGCCGGATGGGATCCTCGTTCAGCCGGCCGCCGAGCACACCTCCCTTGCGGCGAATCTCCTCCAAACCGGCTGGGGTGGTCGCTGGCCGGGTGACGTTGTGGGCGAAGTCGTATTCGCGCATCCTGGCGGCGAGGGGGCGTTTGGTGCTGGCGACCTCGATGGCGTTGTCGATGAGGCGCTGGCGCTGCGCCCAGTTCTGCGGCTGCGACGCCATCTTCGCCGCGGAAGGACGTGCTCTCGTGCTCGCGGCGAGTGGTACGCCCTCCTCGTCGGTGTCTACGCCGGTGGTGAAGACCTCCACGTAGACGCGGGACTCGTCGCTGGAGTCGGAGCGTACGGACAGAGTGTCCGAACAGGAAGTACGGTGTCAGGATACTCACTAGGGACAACATCGATGTAGACGCGATGGCTGCCGAAGTGGACGATCGAGCCTCCGCCTGTGGGAGGGACGTCCACGAAGCAGGCGGCGTTGTCCATGATGCAGTCGAAGGCCCGAGCGTCAGGATGAGGCCTGATGCGACGCACTGGCCGGAAGCGTGAGGGGTCCGTGCAGAACGTGACTCCGGTCGCCGCGCTTAGCCCCACGGTGGGCGCCAAATGTCGTGGTATTGTGCACGACATATGTCACGGAGGGGGACTTCTTGCGTGGGGACACAGGTGGTGTGCGACGGGTGTGCACGGGATTGGATACGAGCAAGGTGAACACCGAGACGTACCCAGGTTCGGGGCCCTCGTGAGGAGGTAACACCCCTACTCCTGCCTAGCTGTGGTATATCGTGGTCACAAGATGTTACAATGGTGCTCCTTGAGCTGTATCGGTGCTTTCTTCCTCCTCGGAGATGAGGTGAGCCTTCGGGGTAAACTAAGATCCAAACCTTGCTATGAGGGACTCGGCTCTCCTTATAGGCAGAGCAGCTGGCTACAAAGGCGGCTACCGGCGGTCGGGTAGCTAAGACGGGCCGCCGGTGAGGACATGGCCAGGGGTGGGTGGCCGTGCCAGCATGCGCGATGATGGTCTGCCCTCCCCGTCTTTTCGATCGTAGGCCGCGTGGTACAGCCTACGGCAGCCGACGTCATCTTTGACTTCGGGGCTCGGGGCAGTGCTGGGTCTACGCTCCTTTTGTCTTCTAGTCCTTGGACGCCTACGAAGGGGATCCAAGGCGCCAGCGAGGCAGCGGCCGCAGCCGGATCCGGACGACCGGCTCGGAGGGGGAACCCGGAAGATTCCCTGTACTCGCGGTTACCCGGGGAGAATATCCCCGACAAGTGTGTTCTATCGAAATGGTATATCAGGAATTACAGCCAATTCCTGACTAGATGTATTAGGTATCTCCTGATTTGATGAGCTAGGCATATCATTCATGGGAAAGGTATCCTCAAAGAAAGTCGCATCCTTCGACTCCTAAATCGTACCAACATGAATGTCGGATAACTCAGATTTTACTATCAAAAATCTATAACCAATGCTATGAAAAGTATAGCCCAGAAGAACACAATCCACGGTTTTTGGTCCAAGCTTGCGCTTCTTGGGAATTGGTATATTGACTTTCGTCAAACAACCCCAAGTACGTAAGTAAGAGAGTCTCATATTTTTCCTTTCCCATTCCTCAAATGGAGAAATGGTTTTCTTCTTGTGGGAACTCGGTTTAGGACATGACAAGCTGTCAATTAGAGCCTCCCCACCATGCCTTGGAGAGACCCGAATCTAACATGCCGTTAACCAAATCAGTTAGAGTTCGATTCTTCTTTCGGCCACCCATTTGACTGAGGCGAGTAGGGAGGCGTCCTCTCATGGATTATACCATGTTCCGCACAAAAGAATCAAACTCATTGGAAAAATACTCTCCACCACGCTAAGATCTAGCCGTTTAATTTTTCGATCATTGTTCTCCTTCAGCTTTATAGATTTTGAGAAAGTTTAAAGCCTCATCTTTTGATTTCACAAGATACACATAACAATATCTAGTGGAGTCATCAATAAGCATCATGAAATATTTCTTTCCCTTTTGTCAACACACCATTCATCTCACAGAGATCCGAATGTTAAGTTCCAGCGGTGCCAAGTCTCTTGGTTCAGCGTCTTATGGGACTTGCGAGCTTGGTTAGCTTGCACATACTTGACACTTGGAACCTTTGACAGTAGTGAATTTCGGAATTAAATCCAAACTAGCTAGCTGCGTCATGCAACCAAAATTAATATGACAAAATCGTGAATGCCAAATATTGGACTCAACTCATGACTAATATGATTAATAACTTTAGTGCAAAATCTGACAAAGATAGGCGGAACAAACCTCCGCACTCATAGCCTTTACCAACAAATTGTCCATACTTAGATATTACAACTTTATGGACTCGAAAACCAACTTATAACCATCTCGACATAGAAGAGATCCGATGACGAGATTTTTATTGATGGAGGGCACATGATGCACGTTCTTCAAGCGCACGATCTTCCCCGAAGTAAATTTCAGATCGACCGTGCCAACACCACGAACAAAAGCATGTGACCGTTCCCCATCACAGGGAGAAGTCCTGTGACCTGATAAGAAAAAACATGGAGGCATCAGCACAAATGTACATTGGCACCAGTGTCAATCAACCATTCAGGAGAATGACAAACTGAAAGAATGGTAGGAATATACCGTACCCAGAATCCTTCTTCTCAGTGTCGCCAATGACAACATTGGCAGTCTTGCCGTTGTTGTCCAGTCCGCGCAGCTCATGGCGGTTGGGACAGCGAGGTGCCCAGTGAGTTGGATCACCACAAACATGGCATGATCCCTTCCTCGGCTTATTGTTGTTCTTGAAGTTGGTAGCTGTTTTGGCTTGTGCCTATCATCAGACTTGCCTTTGCCTCAGATTTGCCCTTGTTATATTTGGGCTTGTGGGACGATGCTGGAAATTCTTCTTCTGTACCACGTGGCACTAGAACCATCCTGCAACTCGAGCACGAGTGTCTTTGCTCTTGCCTTCTCTTCCACGTCAAGAGACCCAATGAGATACGAAACGAAAAACTCTTGCCTCTTGTGTTTCAGAGCAGTAGCAAAGTTGCTCCCACGAAGATGGAACTTAGCGATAATACCACCGGAAAATCTTTGCTGGCTCATCACCATTCCTGTTTGCCTTGTTGCTTCAAAAAACGCTCTGGCCCTCGCGTTCGTCCTCCCGAGGGGCGACTCGAGGGCGACTAGGGTTCGCGCCGCCGGTCCCTCCCCGTCCTCTCTGCTCTCGCCGCTACCCGAGGAGGCCTCCGGGCAAGCCGTGCTGTCTCGATGAAGGTGGGCGGCAGGGCGTTGCTGCCTCGTGCTCTGGCGGGAGGTTCTATGGGCGCCGGGGCGGCGGCCTCGGGTGGTGCGGCGGCGTCGACTATGGTGGCTAGTGCATCCGCGGGTGTGCGCCGTCTTCCTCGGTCGTTTGGGCGGCGAGGAAACGTGGGCGACGGTCCTGGTGTGGTGGCTGCTCGGCGTCTCCCCGTCAGATCTGAAGGTCAGCCTCCTCCTTCCCCTTCTGGCTCTCTTCCCCCACCAGATCTGGTCGCCGGCGTTGTGCCTATGCCGGAGAAGGCCGGGGGTTGGCGGTTTGGGTCGGGACCGGGAGAAATCCCTGGTCGGCTTCGCTGACCTCGACAGTGGCGACGCCCCTGGCGCCGCGCTCCTCTTGAGGCACTGTCATGGTCCCTTCCCCCATCCGGCCCAATTTCCAGGTGAAACCTAAATTCCTCACGGAATGGGCAGTGTTGGCGCCTTGGGCGTCTCTTCCTCTCTTGGAGCACTGCCTGGGAAAAATGGGGTCTTGGGCGAGTGTAGCCATGGTTGGTAGGTGGCTGGCAGAGGTGCAGCCCGTGTGGTTGCGGGAGGGTGGCGGCGAGGGTGTCGTGGCGGCAGCAACTGCGGCTGTCTTTTAGGCCGGGGCGGCGGCCCCCGGATGTTGGTACGACGTCCGTGGTCTGCGAGCAGCTCTCCTGGCAGTTGGGCTGCGGGTGGCTGGTTCGTGCGGCGTCGTGCTCGGTTGCGAGCGGTGCTTTGTCGGGACGGCGGTCCAGAAGGGGTGTTGTCGGCGAGGCTGTCGGGGCTGCTGGGGCAGCGGTTGCCTTTTAGGCTGGGGCGGCGGCCCGGATGCTGGTACGGCGGCCGTGGTCTGCGAGCGGCTTACCTGGTGCAGCTTGGGCTGTGGGTGGCCGAGTCGTGCGGCGTCGTGGCCGAGTGTGGCGGTGGCATGTCGGGCGGCGGCCCCGGAAGGTGGTCCAGGTGGTTTTGCGCAGGGCGTGATGGAGGTTCGATGTCGGGGCGGTGGCTCCGAGTTTTTTGCATCATCGAGGGGCGTTCCTCCTTGTGTCGTGTGGGCGACAAGGCTGCTCTCGGTGTGTTCGTCATCGAGGCTCCCTGGTGGTGGCGCTCTTTCATATACGGTGGAGTGTCCCGTACCTGCTCGTCCATAGCAGTTGCGGATTCTCTCTCCGGCAAGGGTGGATTGTGGCCGGTGGCCGTGGAGTGGGTGTTGTGTGGGCTTTGCCCCGTGGTTGTTCGTTGTTGTTGGTGTTTTGTTGTATGGTTTTCGCCCGGTTTTTCCACTAATAAACGGGCACTTCTCTCTTAATTAATATAAGGGGCAAAGCTTTTGCCCACAGTTTCAAAAAAATACCACCGGCAACAAACTTATCCGGTAGATTACACTTGAAGTCAAGTTCTTTTGCGAGTGACTGTATCTCATGAGCCTGTTGTTCAACAGACGCTCATCAGTCTTCTTGTAGTCATAGAATTGCTCCATGACGTACAAACTCGCTGCCACCGTCGAGGCCCCAAATTTGGCCTTGAGCACATTCCACATATCCTTGCGTTATCAAACGACATGTACGAGTCCACAATGGAGTCGTCAAGGATACTAAGGAGGGCACTCTTGAAAGAGTATCGAGCCTCTCATATGCCTCCAATTGTTCAGCATTAAGCTCGCCTCAGGCTTGCCTTTGGTGACGACATATCATTACTATTCTGGAACCAGTAAACTGCTCTCATGCGCCACCGTTTGTAAAGCACCCCTTCGAAGGGAAACGGCTTCATTAACGCGAGAAAGCCAGGCGATGCAAATTGCCTATAACCAGGTTTTTGGATTCTTGAATATATAAGCAATTTAGCAATTGATTTAATCCGCAAAAAATGTAAACAATTTTATGACTAGAATAATCAGAATTAAATAATCATGCGATCTACTAAAACAGTAGATAATACAGAACGAATCTACAGCATATACTACTAGCAGAAATTGTAGTAGTAACTCGAACAGGAAGATCAGGAGATCATACAGTTTGGCAGCAGCGGCAGCGAAAGCATTGTCGTTCGCATTGTCACCCATGTCGTCGATGAAGAGGCTACCGATGTCGGGGAAGAAATCGTTGTTGGGGAAGAACTCGAAGCCAGTAGTCGCGCGAGTGCGCTCCCCAAAAATCTGATCACCCTCTCCCGTATAGATCACAAGAGGCGGGGGTCCCGGAGGCCTACTGTCCCTTCAACCGGTGCACGCCGGAAGACCGGGATGGAGAAGACTTGGAAGACGGCGGCGCAATGTTCTGGAACTGGAACGGTGAGCGACCATGTTGTTACACGTAGTGGCGGCTAGGGTTCGCCTAGCTAGTATATATAGCGCAGGTCGGGTAGGACGTGCCGCAGCCGCCGATCGAGTCGGTACCAGCCCCACGATCCAAAGGAATCGGAATCCGCAACCCGCGGCGCCGCGGCGTGACGTGACGAGACGAGACGAGCGAGCGGGCGGCGGAAGAGGAGGAGTAGTGCGCGGGAGAGAGAGCCTTCGTTCTCACAAGCACACCAGTAGCACAACACTCCACCTTATAAAGTAGTGCAACTCTCTCCCAAATAGCAATGTGGGACTAAACATTAGTCCCACTCCACACAGCCACATGCACATGGGCAATGAGAATTTCAGAATTTTAAAGTTGGGCTTTGGACCAAAGGCCACTAGCAAAATGCTAGTCAAAATTCCAACAGTCTCGGCCCTTTTATGTGAGTGACCTTCAGCGGGAGGACAAATCTGACCTTAGTTTTTGGCACCAACGGTGGCAACTTAGATC
>CAMZMU010000036.1:47195634-47314522 GCA_947311845.1 Poa pratensis
GGGAGAGAGTTCTCCGGGGATTTGCATTGCATTGCATCCATTTGCGTTTTCATATTTCCCCTTCTCATTTGCATTGTACTTGGTTTTAAGTGAAACTCTTGTTAGTTTATTGTGGAACTTATGTCATAAATTATTGTACGGATATTATGGATCTTCATATTATGTACGGATATTATGGACCTTCATGATGTTATTGTAGGACTTCCCCGGTTTATTTCCTATTCTTTGGAGTCCATTACAAGGTGATAATTTCCGAGATGATTTCTATATGAAGCCCATGGTGAGAAAATTGCTCTACTCATAAGAACTATGGTGAGAATTTCTATTGTCTTGCTTATACCTTCTTGGCTTATAAGTTTAAGGGGAGCTTCTCTCAAAAACTTCACCATGCTTGAATGAAATATCTTTTTCAAATCCTTTTGTTGTCATCAAACATCAAAAAGAGGGAGATTGAAAACATAGTCCATTAACCTTTTTTTGATGTTTGAATCACAACACTTGGAAGTATTAACGCACCGCTAAGTATCCACAGGAAATATGATTGTCAACACCAAAAAGATACTAGTGTTTATATCACTATGCAAAGAGGGAAGAAAGCGGGCCATCGGAAGGTGAAGAGAGAAGTGAGAAGGAGCACAGTAGGGCGGCCGGCCCCCCAGCCGGCCCTCCCGCCGGCTCTGCCAGCCCCGAGGCCGAGTCTCTCTGCCGCCCCGCCGGCCCCCCAGCCGGCCCATGCCGCCCCAAGGCCGGTTGCCTCTGCCACCCTGCCGGCTCCCAGGGCGGCCAGCCGGTCCCCAGGCCGGCTGCCTCTGTCGCTCCGTCGGCCCCCTGGCTGGCCCAGGCGGCCCTCCTTCCTGCGCGACATCACTTACCCTTCAACGGCCATATTTGAAGGGACTATAAAGCCTCTTCACCTACCTTTGGACAGGCAGCTTGACCAGAATTGAAGACACCATTATTGCAAGCTCAAGAATCGCTAGATCTCCAAATCCCTCCACCCAAACTCGTTGATCTTTGGAGGATTGAAGGAGAAGGTCCGGATCTACTACTTCACCAAAGCGTTCTTCATTTTCTCCTCATTCACTTGAGGGATTCGAGCCTAGGATTTCCACTAGGAAAACCTAGGCATCTTGTTGTACTTACGTGCTTGTTACTTTTGTGTAGCAGGTGTTGTGGTGCTTGGGAGCCCCCAATCCTTTTGTGGGTTGAGCCCCAAGTTCGTTGTAAGGGCTCCGGGATTCCGCCTTGAAGGATTCCGATAGTGGAAGGTGAACCGAGCTTTTGGCGAGGTTCATCGGAGAATAGGGTGAGGCCATTTGTGGCGCTTGAGTTTTGAAACTCACACCCCTCCAACGAGACGTACTCCCCAAAAAGGAGGAACTCGGGAATACATCCTTGTCTCCGCGTGCTTCCCGTTCGGTTATTCCTAACTCGATAGTTCTTACTTGTATCGTGCCTAGTCTAGTGTTAACTTGTCATATAGGTAAATTCACCGTAGTTGCATATCTAGATGATTTACCTTTGTGTCAAGCCTAAAACTTGAAAAAGAGCTAAAAATTGAGCAGCAACCTATTCACCCCCCCCCCTCTAGGTGGCCATGCGAACCTTTCAAACACTTCCATGATGAACCCGGCTTCCAGCAGCCGGGCTATCTCTCTCTGATAGCTTTTCTTCTCTCCTCCGCGAAGCGGCGAGGGCTTGTCGTACCGGCTTCGTGCTCGGTTTCACATGAAGCGAATGCTCGGCGAACTCCCTCGGCACACCCGGCATGTCTTTTGGAAACCACGCGAAGATGTCCCAATTCTCACGGAGGAAGTCGACGAGCTCGCCTTCCTATTTGCTGTCGAGGCTTGACCACGAGCACGAACTTGCTGGTGTCGGTCGGGTCAAGGAGAACCTTCCTGGTATCTTTGGCAGCCTTGAAGGCACACTCGCCGCGCCGGCTTCTTGGCATCAGGACCGGAGTCGGGTCTCCGGCGACCTTGCACTTGATTTCCTTCAGCTCCTCGTAGGAGATGTGTCCGCCATCTTCGCGCCAGCCGACGCGCAGTCCAGGAGCGTCGGTAGTCGCCCACGACTGTGATGATGCCCTTTTCGCCTGGCATCTTCATCTTCAGGTATGCATAGTGGGGGACGGCCATGAATTTGGCGAGGACGGGACGCCCGAGGATCGCGTGGTACGTGCTTGGTGGTCCACCACCACGAACCAGATGGGCTCGAGGCAGAAATTCTCCTTCGTGCCGAAGATGACGTCCAGCTTGATCTGGCCACTGGGGAACACGAGAGCCCCGACACGATGCGATGGAGGGTCATCGAGTGGGTTCCAGGCGGCTCAGGTTGATGCCTAGCTTCTCCGCCGTATCGCGGTAGAGGATGTTGATGCTGCTGCCGCCGTCGATGAGGACGCGGGAGAACATGACGGCGGTGTCGTCTGTGAGGATGATCGGTCCAGGAGCAGCGCGTAGCCCCTGGCCGAGGCATGACAGCCGGATGGTCCTCGCGTCCCCAGGTGATGGGCTTCTCGACCAGTTCATGTACTGGGACGGGAGGAACTGTGGCTTTTACCTCCGCGTGACGCTGTCGCCTAGCATGCTTGTCATCGCGCTCGCTAGTGTAGATGACATAGGCAGCATCCCGGTTGGGGAAAGCTCTGCGGTTGTCGGGTTGCCGAGCCGGGGACCGGCGAGGCGAGTCCGACGTTGGTTGTCGGGTGCCCGGCGGTCGCCGTCGCGGCCGCGATCGTCGCTGCGGTTGCGGTTGTTGTCGCGGTTGCCGTCAGCCGGTGCACGGGGAGGGGCTGCGGGCAGGCCCTCGCGCGGGCGATCCGAGCAGTCCAGCTACACTGCCGGGTGGTGTGGTTTGCCGGGCTGCGGTCAATGCTGTGGTACTTGCAGGGCATGTCGAGCATGCTGTCGAGGGTGTACCGATTCTCTGCCACGGGCGGCTTTCCCTCATGCGGTCTTCGTCTGGGCGACGGCGGGCCTCCTCGCCAAGCGACGTACTGAGAGTCACGGCGGTTCTCCGAGTACAGACCCTTCCGTTTTTTGCGGTCGTCGCGCCGATTGTCGCGTACCGCCTGGAGGAGCCAGCCTCATCGCGGTCTCGGGGCGGATCTTTCTGCTTCGCCTCGCCGGCAGCCGACTTGGCGGGGTCAGATAGCCGGACCGGCGCCTTCAAGGCGGAGTCGGCTGTGGCATACTTCTCGGCGATGTCTAGGAGGTAGGCCATGGTGTCCGGCTCTACCCGCAGGAGCTTGTGCATGAGCATGGTGTCGCTGCGGCAGCCGTCAGTGAAGTAACGGATGGCCTCACGCTGGTCGATGCCCTCGCAGGAGTTGCGCAGCTCGGACCAGCGGGTGAGGTAGTCGCGGTCGGACACCTTTTCGCCTTGGGTGCAAAGTTGCAAGTGGCGCGGCGACCCGGGCGCTTGTAGGTGCTGTTGAAGTTCCCGACAAAGACTTCCTCGAAGTCCAACCAAGTGTTGATGCTACCGTCCAGCAGGCTGTTCACCAGGTGCGGGCCGTGCCCACCAGCATGAGTGGGATGTACCGCATGGCCACCCGCTTTTTGCCGCCGGCTATGTCGACCGCGGTGAGGTAGTACATCAGCCAATCTTCCGGCTTGGCGTAGCCATTGTACTTGGCGTCTCCCGGGGGAGGTAGAAACGAGACAGGAATGGCTCTTTTCGGATACGGGGGCCGAAGCAGTCGTGGCCGTGGCAATCCTCTTCTTCGATGGCGCACGAGGCGGCCACTTTGTTGATTGCGACCGCGCACGTCGGCATCGGGTTCCGGCCCCAGAGGCCTAGCCGGCTACCGACGGGCGTCTTTGCCGCCAGCCCGAGTCGGCTCAGGGTTGGCCTTCCCTTTCCCGGTCCGAGCCTGTCGCGGTCCCGGTCGTCATCTCGCCGGTGTCAGCGTGACGGGCGCGATTGCCGGTATCTCGGCCATCCTCTCGCCGACCATCAGCGTGATGGGGCGGTCGTGCTCGTCGGGTGGTGCTTGTCCTTGCCCGAGTTGACGCTCTTCTCCGGGACCGCCGGGTGCCCGCTGCTTGTTGCCGGCTAACAAGGAAGCTCCTCTGGACTTGCTGGACTCCGGGTGGGGGGTCGCGTCAGCGTCCGACGTAGCGTGCATCCGGATGTGGCGTCGAGAAGCTGCTGGACTCGCAAGCAATAGGTGGCCAGCTCGTCGCCCTGGAGGTTATCGAGCTCACGCGAGGCAGCTTGGTCCGCGGCATGTTTTTGGCGGGGCTGTCGTAGACGAGCATGACGAAGCTCGGCCGGATGGGATCCTCGTTCAGCCGGCCGCCGAGCACACCTCCCTTGCGGCGAATCTCCTCCAAACCGGCTGGGGTGGTCTGGCCGGGGTGACGTTGTGGGCGAAGTCGTATTCGCGCATCCTGGCGGCGAGGGGGCGTTTGGTGCTGGCGACCTCGATGGCGTTGTCGATGAGGCGCTGGCGCTGCGCGTCCAGTTCTGCGGCTGCGACGCCATCTTCCGCCGCGGAAGGACGTGCTCTCGTGCTCGCGGCGAGTGGTACGCCCGTCCGCGTCGTGGTCTACGCCGGTGGTGAAGACCTCCACGTAGACGCGGGACTCGTCGCTGGAGTCGGAGCGTACGGACAGAGTGTCCGAACAGGGAAGTACGGTGTCAGGATACTCACTAGGGACAACATCGATGTAGACGCGATGGCTGCCGAAGTGGACGATCGAGCCTCCGCCTGTGGGAGGGACGTCCACGAAGCAGGCGGCGTTGTCCATGATGCAGTCGAAGGCCCGAGCGTCAGGATGAGGCCTGATGCGACGCACTGGCCGGAAGCGGTGAGGGGTCCCGTGCAGAACGTGACTCCGGTCGCCGCGCTTAGCCCCACGGTGGGCGCCAAATGTCGTGGTATTGTGCACGACATATGTCACGGAGGGGGACTTCTTGCGTGGGGACACAGGTGGTGTGCGACGGCGTGTGCACGGGATTGGATACGAGCAAGGTGAACACCGAGACGTACCCAGGTTCGGGGCCCTCGTGAGGAGGTAACACCCCTACTCCTGCCTAGCTGTGGTATATCGTGGTCACAAGATGTTACAATGGTGCTCCTTGAGCTGTATCGGTGCTTTCTTCCTCCTCGAGATGAGGTGAGCCTTCGGGGTAAACTAAGATCCAAACCTTGCTATGAGGGACTCGGCTCTCCTTATATAGGCAGAGCAGCTGGCTACAAAGGCGGCTACCGGCGGTCGGGTAGCTAAGACGGGCCGCCGGTGAGGACATGGCCAGGGTGGGTGGCCGTGCCAGCATGCGCGATGATGGTCTGCCTCCCCGTCTTTTCGATCGTAGGCCGCGTGGTACAGCCTACGGCAGCCGACGTCATCTTTGACTTCGGGGGCTCGGGGCAGTGCTGGGTCTACGCTCCTTTTGTCTTCTAGTCCTTGGACGCCTACGAAGGGGATCCAAGGCGCCAGCGAGGCCAGCGGCCGCAGCCGGATCCGGACGACCGGCTCGGAGGGGGAACCCGGAAGATTCCCTGTACTCGCGGTTACCCGGGGAGAATATCCCCGACAAGTGTGTTCTATCGAAATGGTAGGATCAGGAATTACAGCCAATTCCTGACTAGATGTATTAGGTATCTCCTGATTTGATGAGCTAGGCATATCATTCATGGGAAAGGTATCCTCAAAGAAAGTCGCATCCTTCGACTCCAAAATCGTACCAACATGAATGTCGGATAACTCAGATTTTACTATCAAAAATCTATAACCAATGCTATGAAAAGTATAGCCCAGAAGAACACAATCCACGGTTTTTGGTCCAAGCTTGCGCTTCTTGGGAATTGGTATATTGACTTTCGTCAAACAACCCCAAGTACGTAAGTAAGAGAGTCTCATATTTTTCCTTTCCCATTCCTCAAATGGAGAAATGGTTTTCTTCTTTGTGGGAACTCGTTTAGGACATGACAAGCTGTCAATAGAGCCTCCCCCACCATGCCTTGGAGAGACCCGAAGTATCTAACATGCCGTTAACCAAATCAGTTAGAGTTCGATTCTTTCTTTCGGCCACCCCATTTGACTGAGGCGAGTAGGGAGGCGTCCTCTCATGGATTATACCATGTTCCGCACAAAAAGAATCAAACTCATTGGAAAAATACTCTCCACCACGCTAAGATCTTAGCCGTTTAATTTTTCGATCAAGTTGGTTCTCTCCTTCAGCTTTATAGATTTTGAGAAAGTTTAAAGCCTCATCTTTTGATTTCACAAGATACACATAACAATATCTAGTGGAGTCATCAATAAGCATCATGAAATATTTCTTTCCGCCTTTTGTCAACACACCATTCATCTCACAGAGATCCGAATGTATAAGTTCCAGCGGTGCCAAGTCTCTTGGTTCAGCAGTCTTATGGGACTTGCGAGCTTGGTTAGCTTGCACACATACTTGACACTTGGAACCTTTGACAGTAGTGAATTTCGGAATTAAATCCAAACTAGCTAGCTGCGTCATGCAACCAAAATTAATATGACAAAATCGTGAATGCCAAATATTGGACTCAACCTCATGACAAATATGATTAATAACTTTAGTGCAAAAATCTGACAAAGATAGGCGGAACAAACCTCCGCACTCATAGCCTTTACCAACAAATTGTCCATACTTAGATATTACAACTTTATTGGACTCGAAAACCAACTTATAACCATCTCGACATAGAAGAGATCCGCTGACGAGATTTTTATTGATGGAGGGCACATGATGCACGTTCTTCAAGCGCACGATCTTCCCGAAGTAAATTTCAGATCGACCGTGCCAACACCACGAACAAAAGCATGTGACCCGTTCCCCATCAGCACGGGAGAAGTCCCTGTGACCTGATAAGAAGAAAACATGGAGGCATCAGCACAAACATGTACATTGGCACCAGTGTCAATCAACCATTCAGGAGAATGACAAACTGAAAGAATGGTAGGAAATATACCGTACCCAGAATCCTTCTTCTCAGTGTCGCCAATGACAACATTGGCAGTCTTGCCGTTGTTGTCCAGTCCGCGCAGCTCATGGCGGTTGGGACAGCGAGGTGCCCAGTGAGTTGGATCACCACAAACATGGCATGATCCCTTCCTCGGCTTATTGTTGTTCTTCTTGAAGTTGGTAGGATGTTTTGGCTTGTGCCTATCATCAGACTTGCCTTTGCCCTCAGATTTGCCCTTGTTATATTTGGGCTTGTGGGACTGCTGGAAATTCTTCTTCTGTACCACGTGGCACTAGAACCATCCTCAGCAACTCGAGCACGAGTGTCCTTTGCTCTTGCCTTCTCTTCCACGTCAAGAGACCCAATGAGATACGAAACGAAAAACTCTTGCCTCTTGTGTTTCAGAGCAGTAGCAAAGTTGCTCCACGAAGATGGAAGCTTAGCGATAATACCACCGGAAATCTTTGCTGGCTCATCACCATTCCCCTGTTTGCCTTGTTGCTTCAAAAAAACGCTCTGGCCCTCGCGTCGTCCTCCCGAGGGCGACTCGAGGGCGACCTAGGGTTCGCGCCGCCGGTCCCTCCCCCGTCCTCTCCTGCTCTCGCCGCTACCCGAGGAGGCCTCCGGGCAAGCCCGTGCTGTCTCCGATGAAGGTGGCGGCAGGGCGTTGCTGCCTCGCTGCTCTGGCGGGAGGTTCTATGGGCGCCGGGGCGGCGGCCTCGGGTGGTGCGGCGGCGTCGACTATGGTGGCTAGTGGCATCCGCGGGTGTGCGCCGTCTTCCTCGGTCGTTTGGGCGGCGAGGAAACGGTGGGCGACGGTCCTGGTGTGGTGGCTGCTCCGGCGTCTCCTCCGTCAGATCTGAAGGTCAGCCTCCTCCTTCCCCTTCTGGCTCTCTTCCCCCCACCAGATCTGGTCGCCGGCGTTGTGCCTATGCCGGAGAAGGCCGGGGGTTGGCGGTTTGGGTCGGGACCGGGAGAAATCCCTGGTCGGCTTCGCTGACCTCGACAGTGGCGACGCCCCTGGCGCCGCGCTCCTCTTGAGGCACTGTCATGGTCCCTTCCCCCCATCCCGGCCCAATTTCCAGGTGAAAACCTAAATTCCTCACGGAATGGGCAGTGTTGGCGCCTTGGGCGTCTCTTCCTCCTTGGAGGCACTGCCTGGGAAAAATGGGGTCTTGGGCGAGTGTAGCCATGGTTGGTAGGTGGCTGGCAGAGGTGCAGCCCGTGTGGTTGCGGGAGGTGGCGGCGAGGGTGTCGTGGCGGCAGCAACTGCGGCTGTCTTTTAGGCCGGGGCGGCGGCCCCGGATGTTGGTACGACGTCCGTGGTCTGCGAGCAGCTCTCCCTGGCAGCTTGGGCTGCGGGTGGCTGGTTCGTGCGGCGTCGTGGCTCGGTTGCGAGCGGTGCTTTGTCGGGACGGCGGTCCCAGAAGGGGGTGTTGTCGGCGAGGCTGTCGGGGCTGCTGGGGCAGCGGTTGCCTTTTAGGCTGGGGCGGCGGCCCCGGATGCTGGTACGGCGGCCGTGGTCTGCGAGCGGCTTACCTGGTGCAGCTTGGGCTGTGGGTGGCCGAGTCGTGCGGCGTCGTGGCCCGAGTGTGGGCGGTGGCATGTCGGGGCGGCGGCCCCGGAAGGTGGTCCAGGTGGTTTGCGCAGGGCGTGATGGAGGGTTCGATGTCGGGGCGGTGGCTCCGAGTTTTTGCATCATCGAGGGCGTTCCTCCTTGTGTCGTGTGGGCGACAAGGCTGCTCTCGGTGCTGTTCGTCATCGAGGCTCCCTGGTGGTGGCCGCTTTCATATACGGTGGAGTGTCCCGTACCTGCTCGTCCCATAGCAGTTGCGGATTCTTCTCTCCGGCAAGGGTGGATTGCTGGCCGGCTGGCCGTGGAGTGGGTGTTGTGTGGGCTTTGCCCCGTGGTGTTCGTTGTTGTTGGTGTTTGTTGTATGGTTTTCGCCCGGTTTCTTCCACTAATAAACCGGGCACCTTCTCTCTTAATTAATATAAGGGGCAAAGCTTTTGCCCCACAGTTTCAAAAAAATACCACCGGCAACAAACTTATCCGGTAGATTACACTTGAAGTTCTCAAGTTCTTTTGCGAGTGACTGTATCTCATGAGCCTGTTGTACAACAGAACGCTCATCAGTCTCTTGTAGTCATAGAATTGCTCCATGACGTACAACTCGCTGCCACCGTCCGAGGCCCCAAATTTGGCCTTGAGCACATTCCACATATCCTTGCCGTTATCAAACGACATGTACGAGTCCACAATGGAGTCGTCAAGGATACTAAGGAGGGCACTCTTGAAAAGAGTATCGAGCCTCTCATATGCCTCCAATTGTTCAGCATTAAGCTCGCCCTCAGGCTTGCCTTTGGTGACGACATATCAGTTACTATTCTGGAACCAGTAAACTGCTCTCATGCGCCACCGTTTGTAAAGCACCCCTTCGAAGGGAAACGGCTTCATTAACGCGAGAAAGCCAGGCGATGCAAATTGCCTATAACCAGGTTTTTGGATTCTTGAATATATAAGCAATTTAGCAATTGATTTAATCCGCAAAAAATGTAAACAATTTATGACTAGAATAATCAGAATTAAACTAATCATGCGATCTACTAAAACAGTAGATAAACAGAACGAATCTACAGCATATACTACTAGCAGAAATTGTAGTAGTAACTCGAACAGGAAGATCAGGAGATCATACAGTTTGGCAGCAGCGGCAGCGAAAGCATTGTCGTTCGCATTGTCACCCATGTCGTCGATGAAGAGGCTACCGATGTCGGGGAAGAAATCGTTGTTGGGGAAGAACTCGAAGCCAGTAGTCGCGCGAGTGCGCTCCCCAAAAATCTGATCACCCCTCTCCCGTATAGGATCACAAGAGGCGGGGTCCCGGAGGCCTACTGTCCCTTCAACCGGTGCACGCCGGAAGACGGGATGGAGAAGACTTGGAAGACGGCGGCGCAATGTTCTGGAACTGGAACGGTGAGCGACCATGTGTTACACGTAGTGGCGGCTAGGGTTCGCCTAGCTAGTATATATAGCGCAGGTCGGGTAGGACGTGGCGCAGCCGCACGATCGAGTCGGTACCAGCCCCACGATCCAAAGGAATCGGAATCCCGCAACCCGCGGCGCGACGCGGCGTGACGTGACGAGACGAGACGAGCGAGCGGGCGGCGGAGGAGGAGGAGTAGTGCGCGGGAGAGAGCCTTCTGTTCTCACAAGCACACCAAGTAGCACAACACTCCACCTTATAAAGTAGTGCAACTCTCTCCCAACTAGCAATGTGGGACTAAACATTAGTCCCACTCCACACAGCCACATGCACATGGGCCAATGAGAATTTCAGAATTTTAAAGTTGGGCTTTGGACCAAAGGCCCACTAGCAAAATGCTAGTCAAAATTCCAACAGTCTCGGCCCTTTTATGTGAGTGACCTTCAGCGGGAGGACAAATCTGACCTTAGTTTTTGGCACCAACGGTGGCAACTTAGATCCGCGACACCGTAGCGGCCTAGAGCAGATGCAGATCTCTAGCCACGCCAACACCACGACACCAGATCTCTGGCACCAGACCGTGTTTATTCCCTCCGTCATCGGCTCGTCTCTTTGTTCTCCGTCACTGTCTTGTCCCCATGTTTACCATCATCATCTTGTCCCCTTCGTTTCCGGCATCGGCAGGTCGGCACCCTCGTCTTCGTTGGAGATAAGCACGATACAACCCACCTCCCCTATAGTTAGGACGTTAGGTAAGGCGTACAGTCGGCTTTTTCATTACTCGTGGAACGTTGATTTCATTAGGACGCACGAATGAAGTTTATCATACATGGAACATCACTCATAGTTGTGATTCATGCCTAGCTCCTTTTGGTCCACAAGAGAGTTGTTCGTTGCAGTTCTAGGATTGTGGTCATATATGTTTCAATGTTTTCCCGAGATAGGGAGAGACAAGAAAATTCTTGAGATGAGAAGAGCTTCTTGTACAACTATAACGATGTAGATGCTGTGAATATTCTTGAGATGAGAAGAGCTTCTTGTACCCAGCTTGTGAAGACGCTTAGGGAGAGACGGTATGTACAAGATAGCATCCACCTATGTGGAAAAGCAATAGAAATATTTTTTTATGTTGTAGGTCATTACCAGAGGATTAGAGTTATTCCAACACATTATTGAGATCTAATAAGAAAATATCCTGATATTTCAAGCAAGTCGCGTATGCGTGTGGAGATCTTAGAGAGATGATCAAGGAACCAACTGGTTAAACTCCATTGAAGATATAAACAAGCCTAAGATGGTATACATGCTTCAAGGTGAGAAGTAGTAGGTCTTAGTTCATGGCATGCCATGGGAGCAGTACTTCTGCAGTACTCTGGGTGCTTCCCTGGGCGGTAGTACCGCGGGCAGTACCGCGCCTTCCAGGTAGCGGTAGTACCGCTGAAACTACCACTCAAAGTACCGCCTGGAGGAATTTTGCCTCTATACTCGTAGCGGTACCCAGGCTGTAGCGGCCACGTAGTACCGCTGGAATATCTCGAATTTATTCGAGGCTTGTCCAGCGGTATTACCAGCCTGCTTACTGGTAGTACCGCTCCCTGGTGGCAGCGGTTGTACCGCGAGGTACCGTTGCGCCCGGGAGCAGTACTCACCTGAGTACCGCCAGGAGCCCAGTTGATGGTAGTACCGCTGCTCGCAGTGGTAATTCCGTTGGGCACAAAAACTGCACATAACGGTCAGATTTTCGGTGGACCTATTTAAGGGGTCTTCTTCGTCAACGGTTTCCCAACTCTTGAGATCGTGTTTTGCCCCCATTGTTGACCTTCCTTGAGCTTGCTTTCTCTCAATCCCTCCAATGATTCTTGCTCCTTGTTGAGGGAAAAGAGAGAGCAGATCTAGATCTACTATTCCACCAGTCAATCTCTCCTCTTAGTGAGGAGTGGTATTTGGATCTAGATCTTGCGATTCATTTTTTGCTTCCTTGCTCTTCCTCCCATCTTCCTCCATAGCATTAGTTCCTTTGGTGGGATTTGAAAGTGAAGGGCTTTGAGCACTTCTTATGTTCTTGCCATTGGATTAGGTGCATCGTTTGAGTTCTCCACGGTTATGCGTGGAAGTGAAGTTTGAGAAGATTATAATCTTTGTGGATTGCCTCTTGGGTTGGTTGTAACCCTAGGAGACCTTTGTGTGTTTCGGAGCCCTTCATCTTGTTGCGAGGTGCTCCGGGACATTGTTGGGAGGCTCCGACTCATTGTGGAGTTCCCCTTCCTTTGTGTACCAGTTTGATCAACGCCTTCAAGTCGACCCATAGTGGAACGAGCCAATCCCTCGTGGGTGAAGCTCACGGAGAATAAGTGAGCACATCCGTGCTATTGGAGCGCCTAGGTGGATCCACACTTCTCCAACGTAGACGTACTTCCATTGTGAAGGAACTACGGGAAACATCTCCTCGTGTCCACTTTGCGGTTACTCCTTACCTTTACTCCTTGTATTTAGCTGCGTATCTTACTTGCTAGTATCACCTAGGATGTATCCATCTAGTTGCACATCTAGTCAATCTTGTGATATCTTGCTAAGTCTTAATTAATAAAGAAAAGGTTAAATTTGGAAACCGCCTATTCAACCCTCCCTCTAGGCGGCATCTTCGTTCTTTCAACAACCAAACACGTCCCTCGTGTGTCACATACTCGTTTCTCTAACAGCTTGACTAGACTGGTTTTTGCGTGAAATCAGTCAATTCCTTTTATTTATGACGGTTGTACTTTTAATCTACACGCTACGAGCAAATGTATTCAGTTGATTCACTTATTTGTACATTTGATTTCGTTTATAAAATCACTCTGTTCTTTTTGTTAGCTTTGCGGTTGCACTTTTAATCTACGCCAAATGCACATTTTTTTACCACCTAGGACCAAGTTATCATGGTTGCGAATGTATGTTCCTATTCAAAAATCGCGACTGAATTCAGCTTGGATCGTGATTGCGGTACTGGAGCGAGAGGGCAGGCGGCCTTCTCCGACGATAGTTTGATGCGTTCGGAGTTGGGGGATCCAGTGATTTTCCAAGGCGGCACGGTTCCGGTCATGTAGGTCGCCTCATGTTAGGTCTGGCTTCTCTTGTTTTCATGTTCGGCTTGGAGTTTGGGGTGGTCCTGTCTTCCGTTTGGATGTCGTTTGTCTCTTTTGACCTGTTGTTTTGAGGGTTTTCCCACCATTTTACATTGGTTTGGCCGTTCAGGCTTTATTTACAAAGGAGATGGAAAGCCTGTTTCGAGGAAATTTCAGTCGCGTGTGAACTAATCACTGGTATCGGAGGTTCTTCACAATATTATACGGTCGAGCTACAAACTGAAATGATCAGCGCCGGCGCGACTGGGTACTCGAGAATCAAAAAGGTGCATCGTTTACTTGCGGTAGAAGAAGAGGGGAGCATGCATGCAACTACTCCCACCACTACCGTGAGCATAATTTACTGGAGTGGTGGCGGCCGACGGCGACAGAAACCGTCGAGGCTCTTGGTCGGTGTACAAAGTGCACGCGCGCCTTTTAGACCTCCCGCTCAGGAGTGAGTAGGACTGGAAAACGACAGCGAGTTTGTCTTTACCGTCCTCGCCGCCGGCCATGTAACCTGCAGAGTGCAGGATCTCGTCTTAACTCCTAAGTCTTCAGCTTACTCCACAATTTATTTTGCAGCATTCTTGCATCCGTGCTGCCTATCTGCAGAGTAGGATCGGTGTCTATTCGTCCTCAGAAACAAGCTTAGATTAAGGTTGTGGTGACAGAGTCGACACGTTTCGCCACACCGGTTTCTCTGTACCGGATGTTGATATAATATCACATCAACATCCGGTACTGACATTCAAAATGTATTATTCGCAAAAAAATATATTCAAAATGTGATTTTTATACCTAATAATAAAGGGAGGAATGCTTCTTGTGTCACGTCATTGAAACTACCTCTAAAGTTGAACAAAATTACCCACCACTGCGACCCATAAGTTAAATACCGTATCGTATTTTTTTATGTAACGCTTCGTTTTTTCTTTTTGCCCGTCAATGTTTCCGTTCGTCGCACGGTCGCACACTCGCACCCACGGTCTCACCTTTAGCGCATGCGCTGGCCGGTCCAGCCCATCACCCTTGCTCTCATCGATAAAGCTCCAGCCAAAACTGTCGTACCAAAGTTTGTTCACGGGATAGAAAACGATTCCGTCTCTGGACAGAAGAAGGTTTTCTCTCGTATTAAGAGCATCTCCAACCATGGTTGTCAAACCCTCCCTAAACGTCCGGGCGGGCTGCCCAGAAAGGGTTTGGGCAGAAAGTAGATACCCAACCGTGTCCCCAAACCATTCCCAAACGACCGGGCTGTCCGGCAAGCCCCAAAGCCAGCCCATATGTGGGGCGAGTTTGGGGCGGCCCGGACGCGCCCGGACACGTCCGCCACGTCGGATCTGGCAACGCGGGTCCACGAAATTTGAACCAAAAAAAGGGCGCCGACCACTTTCATTTATCCCCTCCGCCTCCACTCCCGCCCGCCAATTTCATTCCTCCCGCCGCGTCCACCCCGCAAATCCCCATCCGTAGCCGGCACCGCCGTAAGAAGAGAGAATGGAGGTGGAAGGAGCCCTCGATTCGATGGAGAATGTCGCATCCTCCGAGTTCGTTGAGCAGAGGCACGGCGCGGACTCGGACCTGAAGTCGGAGACGGTCACGCGAAGGATGCGGCGCCGCAAGCAGCGGGAGCGCGAGCTCGCGGACAAGGAGAAGAAGAAGAAGGCGGTGGAGGCTGAGAGGATTGCGAATGCGGAGACGCATGAGGAGCCCGAGGGTATGAGCACGCCCGCACCCAAGGCCAGACGCCCTACTCCGATGCCACCTCCGCCGGCCGGTGTTGCAGTAAGGAGGTCCACGTCATCGACCATGAACCAGGAGGAGCCGTACCACATCGAGGATGAGTACCCGTCGCAGGTCAGCCCAACGCAGAACGATGAGGTGGTGGTCGACTCTCCGCCGCTCCAGCGGACGCGGGCAAGTTCCGGCCTCAGCGACAGCAACCACGTCCACAACCTGTTCGACGGAAGTCAAGGCGACCTTGGGGTACGGATTTCTATCTCAAATGCATAGTTTGTGGTCAATTTTAGGACGGTAGTTTAATTGTTAGCATTCTTAGGACGAGTTGATGATGGATTTGATCTAAAATGGGGGCAATCCGTCAACACAAGATCCGCCAGCATCCACACTTCCCCCTTTTTACAGTGTGGGTGAGGAGGAGCCGTCCGACGCTCCGACGAAGAAGAAGGGGAAGGACAAGAGAGTGTACAAGCCTAGAGGCATTTATTATTCAACTTTTGAAGATGTTTTGCTTTGCCGGACTTGGTTGGCCTAGCATGGATGCTATATGTGGAACCGAGCAAAAGGGTTCGAAGTTGTGGGAGAAGATACACACCCACTTTCATCATCAAAAACACTATGTGCAACCACATGCTATTGTGTCCGATCGCAACGCCGGCTCTCTCCAACATAGGTGGGCATCGATCCAAGAATGTGTGAACAAGTATTGTGGTTTCCATGCACAAGTGATCAATAGTAATCAAAAGTGGTGTCAACGTTGATTCCCATGTAAGTAATTCCGGCAAAAATTTATCACATGCCATGCATCTCTCCAAACCATTTGTGTAATTGCTTCTACTTGTTTGCTTGCTAGAGTACTTTGGCCTCCACTTTGTACCATCAAACGGAGGGCAAACCCTTCACCATGGCACATTGTTGGCTTGAATTGACCGGGAAGCCAAAGTGGATCTCCCAATATGATGATCATAAGAATCCGGCAAAGAAATTGAATAACAATGATGGATCAAGCTCATCCATTCCAGTTGATGAAGAAGATGGGCCGTCCGAAGCTGGAACCGGCGGCCTCTGAAAGAGGATGATGGGGAGGAGGTGGGAGAAGGACCGCTTGGCTCGTGACGGCGCCGCAACGAAGATGTCCGCCACCTGGACGGACATCTTCTCAAACAAATATGAAACCATGAAAAAGTTGGAGAAAGAAAGAGAGGACAAGAAGGCCGAGAGGTATGAAGCCTTCTTGGCTTTGCAAAGGGAAAGAATGGACTTTGATCGCCTCCTACTCAAGGAGAGGATGGATTTGGAGAGGGAGAGGTTGGATTTGGTCAAGAAAGAGTCTTGGAACAAGATCCAATTGCAGCAAAAGAAGTTGCAAACTAGCCTAGCGGTGGAGCAAGAGAAAGTTCTTCTCGCAAGAATCACCGAGGAACAAAGGATAATGTTCCAAGATGCTAGCCTCTTGGATGAGCCAAGTGCAAAGTGGATCCTCATGATGAAGAAGAGGATCTCCGACCGTGATTTCGGCCTAGATGGATCCGGTGCAACCGCCCCTTGAATTCAGACCATTTTCTTTGTAATTTGAATCCGGTATGTATCGGACAACTAGTTGAACTTCTTTACTTTCATGTTGAATTAGGACCATTTTGTGTTGTAATTTGGATCCGGTATGTATCGGATCAATGTTGCATGTCATTGCATGAGTTTGGGTAGAAGATTTGGGGGACATGGTTGTAGGAGACCACTTTTGGGGGCTGTCCGGTCACTGTCCACAGACACGTCCGGACGTGGCCGCGGGCAGTTTGGGGGCCGATTTTGGGGGCTCCGACTGGAGATGCTCTAACCATCCTATTTCAAGTAAAAAAAAATCCCATGACCAGACACGGCAACAGAGTCTGGCACGAACACCATCGATACTGTCCTCAAACAGCCGGCACGCGTGATAGATCAAATCAAACACCCGGCCGGCGGCTTGCCATGGCCAGCGACAACGAGTGCCATGACTACTTGGATGAAGACGACGACGAGGAGGGATTGGAGCCGGACGAGGACGACGTCGGAGCCGGAGCCGGACGAGGACGACGTCGGGCTGCTCGAGGAGGCCACACCGTCGGCGACTCGCCATGACCAGCGATAACGGCTACAAAGATGAGAACGAGTAGGAATTGGAGCCATAGGAGGACGACGCCGGGCTGCTCGAGGAGGCAACGCCGCCACCGGCGGCTCGCAATGGCAAGCGACAACGACTACAACTACTGGGACGAAGACAAGGACGACGAGGAGGGATTGGAGCCTGACGATGTCGGGCTGCTCAAGAAGGCCACGCCGCCATCAGCTCACCATGGCCAATACGAGGATGATGAAGGATTGGAGCCGGACAAGTGCTCAAGTTCCATCCATGCTGACCTCGACATTGCGGTAGTCTCGCCGTTCTTACAGCCTCGCCGTCACCGGAACTCGGTCCGCCGGTGCTGAACTAAAGTTTATGGGATTAGATTATATAATCGCACAGGCGATGCCCCCGACTGCTCGGAGAGCTCGGCGTGTTGATGCTTTGCGTTCCTCCACTTGTCGATCCTTTTTATTTTTCCTTATTTGCTGCCGCAAGCGCGTGCGTGATAATTTTTCATGTTTTTTTTTAGAAAAGAGGGAAAACCCCGATTTCATTAAAGAAACCAAGAGCTACAAAGGTTCATCCAAAACGCAAACAACAACCCACATCTGCAACCTAGCTTACAGGGATTTCATGGTTCGTGCTACACCGCTACTGATTTTTCATGGTTCTGAACATAGGTGGGCCGTGGGAGCCTGAACTCTGAACATGTATGCAGCCTCAAATTAGAAGAAATAGCACAGCAATGTTCAGATCAAGATACACGTGCGCGAAAGGAATGGCATATTTGAGCACAAAAACGCTTTTGACATCCTTGACAAACACACGAAGATCTACTGTACGGTATGACACGCAAAGATAAAGGATCGATGCACACAAAGATATTAGAAATTAGTGCTGAATACTAGGATAATGGAACTAAATATGAAGTACAACCTAAGATATTTCAAATGGTTGAAACCAAAAACCAAAGTTCAATACAAGATGAAGTGCTAGAAAAGTACATTATATAATATTTTAGGTTTGTTAGCACATATTGAGATATTTTAGAACCGTTGCAACGCACGGGCACTTTTGCTAGTATACATAGAAGTAAGATCAAATTGCTATATCAGATACTTGGTATACTCGAAAAGTTGCATGCTGCGTCATTTTCATGCAGTAACTTGATAAGACTTACTGTATCCAGCATACTTTTCAACTGCATCGCCACATAATTTTGCTTTCAGTTATTAGTAATTGAAATGGTCTTGCGGAGTACTATAAAATATGAGCATGCAACGAAACCACACATGAACACGACCTGGGACCTGAGCATATGTTACATCTATGTACCATGAGCATGAAACAATCACATGGAGCATTGTATGCATCTGAGGTAAGATGATGGAGATGGTTCCACACAAGAAGCACACAAACACGACTTTTTCGTTAGATTTGTGGATGGATCGACCAATATTGCATGAAGGAAATCGTTACTAACTTGATACTACAAGAGTTTTTTGTTTTCAAGAAAGAAAAAATACAGAGAAAAAAATATACTTCTCTGCTAGTATGGAAAGTCTGCTACATTTCATTATTAGCAAGAAGAGAACAAAGAAACCCCAAACACATGTAGATCGCTAATTATTCAGTATTAAGAAGCACAATATATATTCTCTCGAAAAAATAAGACTTGCATATATAGGCAGAGCTAAATTCTTCAGGTCAAGAAATAGAGACATGAGGCAGGCAGATAGATTACCAATTGATAAGTATAGACAATACCTAGACTTGCACAATTGTCTAGGTACATAACCTGTCAGTTACACAATTAAAGAACAGAGACATGGAGATATTTAGTTAGCACATACTTCAAACACACATAAAATGACTTGGTATCATAGAGTTCATGCAACTACATAACAGTGAACTTTATTTTCATCAACAAAGAAGCTAGTTGTGTGCAATAAAATTCATATATCCTGCAACGCATAATAAGGATACAAACATCTAGAATGTTAAAAAAACCCAGCTCATTCAGCAAACTTGAGAAGTTGAGATGAAAGGAGAATTGTTCACAACATAACCCTCTAGTGCAGGAAAAAAGCTGTGCAGAACAAGACTCTGTTTGAGGCGAAGCGAATAATAACAAAGGTCTTTGTTATGGAAAGTGGCGACCAACTTGCCATCGAAGTCGAACTGAAGTAGCCTCTTGCCAAACCGGACCAGGATGAGCGCACTATCATCCGAAGACGTGACGTTGACCTTGTCGAACTGCGCCCTTATTTCCTCAACCGGCAACCGAATCTGGCACTTGAAGGTCCAGATCTCACTCTCGTAATCCTGCAAGACCCAGATACCAACGACGGTCCCTGCATAATTAGAGCTGGACATGGAGAGCATGCCATCCATTTGAAACAGGTCATCGACACCGCCGGGAGGAAGAAGCGGAGCATGCATCTGCCGGAATGACTCGGCGGTGGTGTCGAACACCGTTATGATGCCCCTTTCGCCGATCTCAGGTTCCGGCTGTCGGTACCAATGCAGCCTACCTCGGAATAGCACATTTGTCTGGTATATCAGTGGCCTCGCCTCCTCGGGCCAGCCGAAGTGCCTTGGCTTCAGGCAGGAGCCCAATGTGAGGACGTGGCAGCCGTCTTGAACGCCATCCATCAACCTGTCCGGGTATAGTAGTAGCCGGTACTCGCCGGTAGGGCGGTGCGGGTACATTCCAAGTGCTGTGAAGCCGTTGGCCTGCCGGAGGGTAGCGTACTGACGAGTCGCCGGGTTGCAGACGGCGTAGCGCCGCCCGATGAAGCTGCGGAGCAAGATGAGGCCGTCGCAGGAGTCGAGGAGGAGGCTGCCAGGTTGCAGCCGCGCGATGGGATGCAGCTGGTCGGCGGCGGTGAGCCCTATCCGGTGGTCGAAGGGGATGATGTCTAGGAAATAGCTGCCGTGGCGTTGGAGAAGCGGGAGGGTGGGCTGGCGGCCGTGGTGGGCGACGAGGAAGCGGCGGGCGGAGGTGGCGTGGCGCCAGGCGCGGCAGACGGAGCGGCAACGAAGGAGGCTCTTGGGAGGCAGGCGGACGAGGATCTCCCAGACCACGATCTCATCCGGGAGCAGTACTGCCAGTGCCATGGTCGCCGGCAGGGAGCTCGATTCCGTCGCAGGATTGTCGAGTGGTGGCGGCGGCGGAGGTAGGTCAGGAGGTCAGGTCGTTATGAATGAATTTGAGCTGGGCTTAGCCCAAGTTCGTATTCTGAACGGGCCGGGGGTAGCCCAGGACCCAGCTTTCATAAGAAAACACATTCAGTAAAGTTCAGAGAAAAGAAATTCAGGGTCTGCAGACATCAGAGCACATAAATTCGATCCCCTCAGCCACACGGACGGATTTGTTGATGTAGCTCTAGGCAGAGCCACTGACGGATGAGAGGTGCCAGAAATTAACCATGGGTAGCTTACATGTTGACGTGAGCAGCTGAGCAATTACCTTCCAAGGACACGTTACAAAGGGAAAAACCTGGACTTGACCCTTACCGTGATATAGATAAATCACAAATGACGCAACAGCAGAATGATGACACAACATTTTAACACCCGACCAGATGCAATGGATTCACCAAGAAGAATGAACTGCAACACAACATTTCAATGACAGTTGACTACAACAGGATCTTCCATAATCAGTGTGCTAACTTCATCATCTATAATCAATGTCATAATTTCATCTAGAATCAGTGTCCTAATTTCATCATCCACTACAACAAGACAAAGAAACATGAAATCTCTATCTCTACTACGGCGCCCACATATGCCATGACATGGGGACCCGTCCGATCCAGACTACAACCCTGTGATCTAGCTCTTGCACCAAAGTGGAAGGTCTCGGGCTTCGCTTTGCTTGCCATAGATGGTCGGCGCCTTTTAATCACCAAAGTGGAAAGCCTTGGCCGGCACACTCTGTGGCGGGGCACACACGCTCGCGTCTTTCCGCGGTGGGCGCGGGTGCAATTGCTCCCTGACGCAGAGTCACAGGTGCAACAATGACCTGTTCTTCTCCGCACGAGGCCTTGTGGAGGAGAGAACCTCGCGAGAGAAGCCTCACGAGGCCAGTCCCCGGGCGAACCTAGCCTTCTGATGCCTTGGTCTCTGAGGCTGAAAACCTTGCGGGGGTGTGCACCCTCGCGAGGCACAAGGACGCATGGCGCCCTTCTTTGACTACCTGTTGACTTGAACTGCGAAGCATGGTCTTCTGGGCCACTGGCAGACGGGCTGTGGTACCCTAGTTTCCATTGGTCCAACAGAGGGATCGGTTTGTAGAAAACCATGGGGAGGAACTGCATGGTAATCACCATCTCCATCACGCTGGTAGAAGAAGAAGTATCGGTTTTGTTCTTTTTAGCTTGTTCCTCCTCCTCCCTTTTCTTATCCTCAGCGTTTTTCTCCGCCGAGGAATCGTTAAAAGGAGGTTCCTCTCTAGAATGAGCCTCCGAGATTTCTTTAGCTTTCAAGAGTTGCGTGAGCATGTCATGCAACCATTGCATCTTGGCATCCATGGAAGAAGTCAAAGATGTTTCCATCTTCTGGAGATCCTCCATGGTAACCGAAGTGCTAGGTTCCCCCGATTTTTCATTCGTGGTCACCATACTCTATTAGGCGGTAAAGCCCGAATAGAGACGAGGCTCTGATACCAATTGAAAATAAGGATCAAGTACGGCACCTAGAGGGGGTGAATAGGTGCTACCACAAATTTTAATTCTTTTTAAATTTAGGCTTGACACAAAGGTAAAATATCTAGATATGCAACTACGGTTAATTTACCTATATGACAAGCAAACAACTAAACAAGATACAAGCTAGGTAAGGGTTGTAAAATGATAGAAGTAACCGAAGTGAAGCACGCGGAGACAAGGATGTATTCTCGAGTTACTCCTTGTTACGGGAGTACGTCTCGTTGGAGGGTTTGAGCTTCACCACAACAGGCTTACTCAACGCCACAAAGGCCTCACCATATTATCCGATGAACCGCACCACAAAGGATTGGTTCACCTTCCACTATCGGTACCATTCGAGGCCGAAACCAGAGCCTTTAGAACAAGCTTGGGGCATACATCCACAACCGAATTGGAGGCTTCCAAATCACCACAAACTGTTCAAACAACACAAGAAGTAAGAACAAAGGCCTAGGTTTTCCCAATGGAAAACCTAGGCACGAATCACTCAAGTGAATAAGGGGAAAATGAAGAACGCTTTGGTAGACTTGTAGATCTTGGTCTTCTCCTACGATCCTCCAAGTATGAGCAAGTTTGGGTGGAGGGATTGGGAGATCTCGGTGATTGGAGCTGAGCAACAATGGAGGAGAGAGAATGTGGATCGGCAACTCTTCACGAAGAAGAAGTAGTCTTTAAATAGGGGCCCCTGAAAATTGAACAGTTATGTTCAGAAAAACTGCACAGCGGTACTACTGCCACTGGTATCCGAGCGGTACCCAGTGTAGCACAGCTCCCAGCGGCTTCGGTACCTCAGAGAGCTACCGCTGCTGCCAGTCGAGTGGTACTACCGCCGGGCCGGTACTACCGCTGGTGCCCTTTGAAATAATTCGAATGACCCCCAGCTGTAGAACGTGGCAGCTACCGCTGGGGTACCGGAGGGATATCAGAGAGCAAAAATTGTCTAGCGGTACCTCTGGCGGTACCACCAGCGGTAGTACCGCTGTCTGGAAACAGCGGTACTTCCGCGGTACCACCGCCAGGGGAAGTATGCGTCGTGCTGCAGTAGTCCCACTCCAGGAGGAGCGGTACTACCGCTACACTAGCGGTACTACCTCCAGACCAGATTTAGCTCCTCTGGTTCTATTTCAGGGCCTCTCTCTCCAAATGCGACTCCATTTCCGAACAATGTGTTGATCTTATAATCTCTGCATTACTTAGCAACATCATTAGTCCGGTTGGTGTGTTGTCATTATGCTCCATAACAGATTTAGAGCAAGAGTGCTCTTTTAGATTCCACCCAATTATTTGTTCGCACTGAAATGTCTAGATTATACTATTATTATTTTTAAGTATCTCATAATTTCAGTATCCAAATAATTAACATGTTTACTATTAAACCACCTATGAAGAGCAAGTAATGTGATTGGTATAGTTGCAATTTTCAATGTGTACATAGTCCCTCCATCCATAGATAATTGTCGTTGTAAGTTTTGTGCTAAGTCAAAAATCTAAAGTTTTACAAACTTTATAAAGAAATGTAACAATATCTATCATAGTAATTAGTATATTATGAAGCTGTATTTCAATATGCATCTAGTGACATTAATTTGGTGTTGTAAATATTATTATTTAAGCTTAAAGTTAGTCAAACTTAAAAACATGTGACTTAGCATAAAACTTAGAGGTGCAATTATTTGTGTAGGGAGGAGTGCAATGCCAGCCCATAATAAAGTTACCCTTAGCACATGATCCAAGTTCCCATATACGTTGCTAATCATATTATCAGATCAGTGTTTTGCATTTAGCGACGGGGAAAAAGTGTCAAAATTTACGCACAAGGACACTCACACTTGCACA
Source organism: Poa pratensis (assembly GCA_947311845.1). NCBI lineage: Eukaryota > Viridiplantae > Streptophyta > Magnoliopsida > Poales > Poaceae > Poa > Poa pratensis. Next base: position 47,219,079 of record CAMZMU010000036.1, read on the forward strand.
CACATCTCACCAACATTTACATTCCACGCGACGACGCGCCATTTTCAAGTTTATCTTTCATGCTCCCCTTCTCATCTCTTCAACAGATAAAATTGCACATAATATGGGCTTTTGTTGCACAAAACACCAACCTAGTTTTTTTTGCACATAACACAAAATAATGGGGTAACTAATGTAACTTATCCATATCATGACGAAATGGGCACAAGTTATTAACTTTCTATTAAAGAGACTAAGAACTTGGTTTGTGTTTTGTGCAAGTAATTACCCCAATTGTCGATGTTATGTGCAAAGAAAAGCTAGAGTTGTGGTTTTGTGCAACAAATCCCCAATAATTGGTGTCATGCGCAATTTCCTTTCTTCCAATGCCAAATTTGGCTGCCCCAATTTACTTCCAATGCTACCGCTCTCCACACGAGTGCTCCCTCGATCGACCTGATCTCTCCAGCCGCATGGCCTGAGGTCTGTGTCCCAAATCGCCAGGATGAAATAGCGTCAATGCTGCTTCACCAGGACCCCGTGCGACGAGTTCCTCCGCCCAGCTAACTCACCACCGCCTCCACATCTCCGACAAGAAAGACAAGTAAATCAGGTGTACGCGCTAACAAGGATGAGCACGAGAAGCGAAGATCGTGTCAGTATCGATGTTTCATGCCCGTATTTTTCAACCCGAGAGGGGTGAAAACCCGCTGCAGGAGATGCTCTCATGAAGAAAGCGCGAGATAATTCGATAAATGGGAGCGTGTCCAAAATTTTCAAAACACGTGCACAAGAAAGAAAAATCAAAACACATTATATACAAGGAAAAATCAAAACGTACACACATGGGGAGAGAACGATTAGTGGGCTCCACCTAGTAGGACACGTGTCGTTTTTTCGTTGGAAAGATGTGAGAAGCAAGGAGATCAAATGATTTTTAGGGAGATTAGTATTTAGAAGGATAATTTCATAGATGGGAGCATGTCTAAAATTGTAAAAATATGTGCACAAGAAAGAAAAATCAAAACACATTATATACAAGAAAAAAATTAAAATGTATACACATGGGGCGAGAAAGATTAGTGGGCTTCACCTAGTAGGACACGTGTCGCTTTTCATTGTAAAGATGTGAGAATCAACGAGAGCAAAGAATTTCTAGAGAGGTTAGTATTTAGAAGGATGTTTGGTATCGCATAAGCAGAAGGCACATGTCGCTGGTTTCTGTGGCTACAACTCAAACTACCACACTGCATATTCTGTTTTCCAACTCCTCTTTTAAGTGCTGTCTTCCAAAACTCCATTGCAGAAAGTAATAAACGGCCATGATGCATACAGTCTCCCCCTTTGTTCATGATACTTCTTGACCGCACATGAAGCATTATTTGTTCTTGAGGCGTGATATAGGGAACGTACGAGCATGTAAGCACACGAGTTAAATATAATTTCCAAATAAACAGAGTAGATTTATCAGTTTCTCCCGATTAAACAGAACAACCACATAATTTAACAGTAGTAGAACGTTGAGGACATATGAACAAGATTGATCTATCAATTTCTCCCAATTAAACAGAACAATCACATAATCTGAAAATACAAATCCGGCATCTGCAATTTGATTATGCATAGAACAGTCATATCTGAACAGAGTTGATCTTGGTTTTCTACTTTTCTCCCAATCAAATAAAACAATCACATAATAATCTAAAAAGAACACAAAACTACTCTGCAATTCAATTGTGCATAAAACAGTCATGTCGTTCCTTTACAATTCGATCGAGCATTTACATTGATCGACCATCCAAGCAGAATTGCGTTTGGGACAGTTTTACACCCGTTGCGCTTTCAACGCCGCAAGTGGAACCACGAAGAGCGGCGTGTGCTTTCTCGACAACGGCAAATTAGCTTCAACCTTTGCAGAAGCGGCGGCGGAGGGAGGAGGAGCAGCAAACCATGGAGCTTGAGCGCCTTGGCCGCCGTGAGTCGCTTGTCGGGATTGCACGTGAGAAGCCCTTGCAGCACCTGGAATCCTTGCTCTGACAGCTTCTCTTCAGGGAACATATCCCGCAGCCTGTTGTGGTTGTGCCCAACCGGTAGCAGTTGCAGCGCCTTGGAGGTGAGCGGCAGGGACATGAACTCCGGCCACGTCCGGTCGTTGGGCATGCCGAGCACCCGGAAGATACTCCAGAGCTGGACTATGTGGTCAGTATCGTTGAACACGTCCTGGTGGTCGTCGTCGTCGTCATCGTGGAACAGAGTCTTGCCGGTGAGCATCTCCGCCATGACGCACCCGAGCGACCAGGCGTCGACGAGCGCGTCGTAATCCGGCTTGTACAAGAGCATCTCGGGGGCCATGTAGGGCACCATGCCGACCTGGCTGTATGGCGGCGAGTCGGACATGGAGATTGCCAGCCCGAGGTCGCAGATCTTGACGAGCTCGCCGTCTTGGCCGATGAGGATGTTGGCCGGCTTGATGTCGCGGTGGACGACGTGGCGATCGTGCATCATCTTGGTCCCGGTCAGGAGCTTCCACATGAAGGCGCGCACCTTCGATTCCGGAAGCGGCGGGCCGCGGCGCCTCTCCCACAAGAAGGCGTGGAGGCTCGGCGCATCGACGAATTCCATGACGAGGCAGAGCTTGCCGGCGGTGTGGTCGCGCACCAGGCCCTCGAAGCCGACGACGTACGGGTTCCCGCTGCAGACCTCCAGGAAGCGGGCCTCCGGCAGGAGCTCGGCGACGTCCGGGCCCTCCTCGGTCGACGTCGACGAGAGGAACTTGATGGCGACGGTCTTGCCGGTGGCGCGCCTTGAAGACGGGGCCGAAGCCACCCTTGCCAAGGCAGGTCAACTCCTCGTATTCATCGGTGCTGCCGGTGCTGGTGCGGCTCCGCTTGCAGGACGTCGCCGATCCTTGGGTGTTCGTCGTGATGACGGCGGCAGCTCGCTTGCGGTTGGCCATGGCACTGGATCGATCGACGGCTTGGTTGCTGGAGCCAAGAATTGGATAGACGTAGGATGGAAGCAAAGGATCGATCGACTGTGGAGAGGGAGGATGAGCTCTAGGCATTTATACACCGGAGCAAGAGAACGCGCAATGGCCTCGATCGACAGAGAAGAGCCCCGGCCTCGTCTCGGATTCAAATCGAACAGCTAGCTGTTTCAGTGTTTCGACAGGTTGCGTCACCGTCCTGCTATCGGATTCCATAGAACTACGGTGGCAGCGAGGTGGGCCCAACGGCCGGTTCGATTCCTTGCGGCCTGCGTCAAGTTAAACTGTCCTCCACCATTAAAAAAAAAAAAAACTGTCCTCCACCCGGGACGACCAGCTCCCTGCGCGTAGACCGGTAACCATGTTATGGTTTCTAGCTAAGCCCTTTGCGACGATCGATCCCTAGCAGGTGGATGAGCTTGTGCCCTTTGTGCGTCAGCTCGAATATGGCCCTGAACTTTTTTTTGAAAAGGGGCACGGTCAGCCTCTGCATCAAAAATGATACATACGGCTGCTTTATTAATTTATTAAAAAAAGTCTTAACCAGTCTATTACATTCACGGATCACAAATGGTCAATACATGTATCAACCAGCGAAAAAGTCGAAAGCAAGTATAATTATTCATAGCTCTATTCTCTTCTCAAAACGCCAGCCCGCACGGTTGTAGAAGTCCTTGGCGGCAGACTCCAACCGGATACATCCAGACTCCATAACATGGCGTTGCTCCGCTAGTTGGAGATAGGACCATGATCGAATTCAGTGAGTGATCAACGGAATGACCTGCAAGAAAGATTGTTTTTTTGGCTTGTTAAAAACAAAATCATTACGTACATTCTACATTGCCCACAGCACTGCACAAACACCCACTCGAATTGGTTTGAGCTCTGTCTTGTCAATTCCCTTTAACCAATTGCCGAACAAATTTGTAATGTTTTTTGGTGGTGTAATATTAAAAGACATATGCACAATACGCCACACAATTTTAGCAAAAGGGCATTCAAAAAATAGATGTTGAATTGTTTCTTCGGTATCACAAAAGGAACAGCACTTGTTGCCATTCCAATTACGTTTCGCAAGATTATCCTTAGTTAAAATCACCTTTCGATAAAGAAACCACATAAAAATCTTGATCTTTAGTGGCACTTTCATTTTCCATATATACTTTTTAAGAAACTTGGTGTGGCCATTCAGGTAGTCCAGATACATCGATTTAACCGTAAAAACCCCAGAGCTAGTCAAATGCCAAACAAACCTATCCGACTCTGCTGTAAGATTGATGTCCATTAAACGGTTGACAAGGTGTAACCATTGCTCCCACTTGTTTGCTGTTAGGGTCCTTCTAAAATTGATATTCAAAGGCTGGGTTAAAGCTTGAGCTACTGAAACTTGCTTTTGGTTAGCTATATTATACAGCAAAGGGTATTGTTGCGCTAGGGACGAACCACCTAACCACGCATCCTCCCAGAACCTTGTGTTCATGCCATTGCCAATCACAAAAGACCCTCTATTAAAAAAATCATCCTTTACTTTCATCAGTCCTTTCCAAAAAGGGGAATCAAATGGTTTGACCGTTACTTGAGACAACGTCTCAGAATGGAGATATTTATTTGTTAACAATTCCTGCCACACTCCCTGTTCATTCATCAGTTTAAATAACCATTTACTTAGCAAACATTTATTTTTCAGCTCTAGGACCTCGATTCCAAGGCCCCCTTGATCTCTAGGTCTGTAAATAATATTCCATTTATTGAGACGGTATTTCTTTTTGTGACCATCACTCTGCCAAAAGAATCTTGAAAAAAATTCCTGGGGGAGAATTTCACTTCCCGGCCTCTGCACCAATTAGGGATGCTGATGCCCACAAGTATAGGGGATCGCTGAAATCTTCGTTGGGAAGTATTACCCAAATTTATAGTTCGACACGATGGGAACACAAGAATACCAATAAGACTTTGGCAATTGAGGCGTCACTCTCAACCACACCTGTATATCAATAAACTTGCAGCAGTGATAGTGATGGCAGTAGTATGATTCAAGTAGCAAATAGAACAGCAGTAGTGAACAAGGGTTTCCCAGTTTTCACCGGAAAAGTGAAAGTGTAACTCAGAGATTTAAAACGTAGGCATGAGGTGATAGCGGGGTGTTGCATGAATAAGATTGATCATATAATAAGATATAAATAGCAATGGGACTTATCTCTAACTCTGATATATGTAGGTATGTGTTCCATAATTAGTTGTGCGTACTAACCAAGAGAATTTGCACAACATCTATTGTCCTACCTGCCCATTTCACCGGGGCCAACTTGGAACTACAGGTAATTAAGGTCTACCCTTTCGAATAGCCCGGAACAACGCATTAACACTTCATGAACACATAGAATCCTCAAACTAAAACATCTCCCCCTTGTTTTCCCTATACTGTCACTTTTAGGGTTCGCAGGTTCAACATAATAGCAGGTGATACACTTTGCAGATAAATACCAAACTCAATTATATGATGAAGCAAAATAAGTTCAGTACTGAAATCATGCCACTCGGGCCCTAGTAACAAGCATTAAGTATAGCATAAGTGCATCAACACAATACAAAAATATCCTCAAGATAAACCCCTAAGATCTTGAACAACGGGTATCATTACATGATCAATCTCATCCAATCCCCATCCACCTCACATGCCTACAGCGGATTACTCACACATGGTGATGGAGAGGGAGCTCATGGTCGATGGAGATGAAGGCGGTGAAGATGGCGGTGAAGACGGTCTCCGGATCCCTCCACCGGAGGAGAAATCCTGGAGCAATCTGTCTCCGAAAACGAAGATCGTGGTGGCGGCGGCGGTGTGTTTCGCGAAAACTCTCCTCCTCTTAGGGCACCCACTTTTTCGTATATATGAGGGGGTACGCAAAAAGCTGAAGGAGAGGCGGCGCCCGAGGCTCCAGTTAGGTGGGCCCACGCGGCCCAAGGATCTGGCCGCGTGGGGCCCGCTCTTTTGGGCCTCCGGCGCTTCCTCATGTCCATCCTTTGCACGTTGTCCTCCTTTTCCATAAAAAATGACGTGGTATTTTTCCCCGATTTAATTTCCTGCAAAAATAACCAGAAACGAGACTTTGCTAAAAACAGCGTCAGATTCAGCAGGTTTATTCAAATATGGGAAGATTCCGGATCAAATTATGAAGCAAAGTGCTTGGAAAAGTAGATGCATTTTAGGTGCATCAACTCCCCCAAGCTTAGCTCGTTGTTTGTCCTCGAACAACTCAAACATAGTGCAGAAGCGATAAAAAGACTTTGACAAGAACTTTGCATTGCATATGTATCACCGTTTAATACCAACAAGTATTCAAAACATAATTTCCATAACAAGTAACAAAATGCTAGCAAAGGTATATCTAATCAGTGTTAAAGCATTTATACATGTTGCAAGAGAAATATCATGAAGTGTCAATACTTGGATGAGTTTGCCCACCTGTAGAAATAAACAAAGGTTCTTGCATCGCTTTTAATTGAATCAAGACAAGATTTTTGAGATCTTTTGATTCTTTCTTTTATTGACTAATGAACTCATTGTGCTTACAACCTTGCTCTCAGTTTTATCAAACCATTTGGTGTTCCCTATTATGACTCATATGCTTGACCAACTAGAGGTTGAAAGTCTCATGCCCCGTGAATACGAGTACCTACACCACGTGCTACTCAACTCGGGTCACTAGACAAGTTTGAGTTTTTCAGTCATTGCAAGTAATAAAAGCGTCATCAAGAGCGTCAACTGGGGTACCTCTTGTCCCAAGACATGGAACAAGCCCATGTCCAAACGACAAGACAAACAGACAATGAACAATCTCAGCACTCTTTTATTTACTATTTGTGTAGCTTTTTATTATGATGTGCATCACTGAATGTTCACTATGGTACGCTGTAAATTTCCACCATGAATGATGCATGGCTTAGGTTGGCGGCCCAGGCGTCTCTCTAGCCAATTATTCCTACTCCTCAAACTTACTAAGTTTTCACATTTATTTCGCACATGATAAGCATCCATAAACAAAGGTACATGATATCAACTAAATATAATTTAGTGCAATGTTGAAAGCTTTCCATGTGTCAGCACATTTAAGTTAACTCCCAACCACTAAGCTTGTCAAGCATATGACTTCATGTTTATCATTTGAAAAATTCTTTTATTCTTTGGTTGGCAAGTTCTCAACTCACATCCAAGTGTTGTCGCTACATATTATCTCACTTGCATCATAATATAACATACTAGAACACGGAGAAGATAAACATTTGCTACCACTTCCCTAGATGTTAAAGAAACTATGATGTGCGCACTTGCTGTTATTAAAAAGTCCACATAAGCACGGCAAAGGTGTCATACCTTTCATCCACTTCATGCACATCAACTCATCATTGTTGTTCTCCTCTCCCAATTTGAACTGCGCAATAAAAACTCAAATCTGCCATAAAATGTTACTGCATACAGTACTGTTTTTACCCTACCTAGACACCTCAGAAAAATCTCATAATTTACGGGTGTGTAGGTTATGAAAAGTTGCAGTAGTGGTTAAAATTTTAGCTCATTCGGAGTTACAGAGAAAATATGAAAAATAGAACAGTGAGCAGATTTCAGCAATTCCTGCACCTCCGTTTTCACTTTGGATTCAATAAAACGAAAATGTTTTTGTTCTTTTTAGTTTTAAGATGCATAAAGTAAATGTCCAGAAGTAACTAAACAAAAGAAACAAATGAAATCTTTTTGTGTTTTTGTGATTTTTAGAACAAGAAACTAAAACATAACAAGATAACAGTGATATAACACAATGAATGGAAAGGGAGAGAGGTACTCCCCCAAGCTTGCGATCAAGCTAGTATCCCGGGTAGTAGTTGTATCCACTTCCACCTCCAGGGAAGTAACCATATGGGTAGCCTTGCATTCCTGAGTCTTGGGGCTCCTCTCGAGGTTGGTAGCCTTGCATCCCTGGATCTTGTGGCTCCTCTTGAGGCGGCATCTCTTCCACAATCCATTTTCCGGTACTCCTGTCAAAAAGGTCAGCACGGGGGAGCCTAATGGGCACTCTTTGTCCATTAGTACTCAAATAGTTATACCAATAATGATCCCCATGCATCACACTTATATCCATACGGGTAGTCAAAGCAAAATCGAGTAAATTGGACTCTATCACAGGAGTACCCATGTTATCACCATAACCTCTTCATCTTTAATGTATTCATACACTAAAGTAGCAATAGCACCAGCATAAATAGGGGTTTGATCAGTAATATTTCTACTCACAGCCGTATGCAAGGATCTAGCAAGAATGACTCCCAAGTTATACCACATGTGGTGTTTTCTTTTGCACATTTAAGTAAATAAACCATTGGTCCCGTGCAAGCAGAATTGTTGTCTCTAGCAAGAAATCCTCTTGCAAGGAACAACGCAAAGTATCTCAAACTTGGGTGCTGTATATGAGTAAATTTACCCCTATTCAATCTATCATGAGAGTTAACAGAAATAGAGTGCCAAAATGCAACAAGCTCCTGGTTGGAGTCAGCACGGGTTTCATCCCAACTACCCCTGTTTTCCACACCAATAGCTTTGCAAAACTCCTCCAAAGACATAACAAGGCGCTCCCCCTCATAGTAAATTTACAAACAAAGGTAGGAGTGGGTGCCTTACTCTTCTTACTGTGCTTGTAGATCTCAGGGCCCTCAAACCTGAATGTGGAGAGGAATTCTCGCGAGAGTTCCTCGTATGTACCTCGTGGATTTTGGGCAAACTCAAGCAAACCAGTTGCATTGGCGAAGGTGTCGAAGTCTTCTTTTATCCCCCACTGCTCAAGAACATGGGGTCTTGCCATCTAGTTGTATGGATCTTCAGCTTCTCCCCCACAAAAACTGCATCATCCTCCCAAAGATGGTTGTCATCATAATTAAGGGAGACTTTAGATGCTCTTCTCCTCGGTCTTGAGCTCATCCCAAGCAATGCCTTGCCTTTGTTCATCATGGTACCTTGCTGCCCATAAATAATATTCAACAAAAATTAAGATGTAGCACTCTAAAACAACATTGAGCCATCCATAACTAGTCTCCACATCAATATCATGCATCCATATCAACTAGAAAACTTAAATCCATGGATTTCTCAAGCATATTAGGTGACACCTAGTGCAGCAAAATACTTCATACATGAGGCACAAGAACAAAAAATAATTGGATGGGTGGAGGAGTCACATACCAAGGAGCAATCCCACCAAACAGATTTGAAAAATCTGCCCTAAACTTGGAGATCCAAGGATAGCAGGAAGAACGAGCTCGGGAAAATTTGGGAAAAATACCTGGAAGTGGTTTTCTGTCGAGGGGAAGGAGATGGGCACAGGACACTCACCTAACACCACCTGGGGACAAAGTTGGTGGGTCCCACGCGGCCAAGGAATCTGGCCGCGTGGGACACCCCATTTTGGTCCCTGGTGGCCTCCTGGTGTCCCACTTCTGGCAGATGGTCCCTCTGGTTAAATAACTTACCTCCAAATTTTTCTGGAATTTTCAGAGACAATTTTCTAAAGAGAATTTTTCAAACTTCATATTCTGGAATTTCTGAACTCTGAAATAATTATGATTATGCATATACTCTAAAATTCTAAGATAAATAAAATTAAAATGCAATACAAATTTTTATGGGAATCAAGTTTTCATCATTTCCACATTAGTAATGAGGTTGATCAAGTCTCATTAATAATATGCAAAAGATATAATACATGATTCTTATTTTATAGATATAAAGAAGAGTTTCAAGATACCTCATATTTGATTGGAATAGTTCCAATCATCAAGGTAGCATATTTGGTGCAGGAGGTGGTAGTGCAATTTCAAAGCTTCCAATCATAATAGTATTTCTTTGAATAGAATTCACACTCTTGTTTATCACTGTAACAGATTCTTCTTGGGAAAATAGATAGTATGCTCATTTCCTTTTACATTAAATGTCACTTTGCTCTCAGTGCAATTTATCACAGCTCCTGCAGTGTTTAAAAAGGGTCTTCCAAGAATAATAGATAGATTATCATCCTCAGGCATTTCTAATATAACAAAGTCTGTAGGAATTAACACATTAGCAATAGAGATAGGAACATCCTCACATATACCTATAGGTTTAGCAGTTGATTTATCAGCCATTTGCAATGAAACTTCAGTTGGAACCAATTTGTTTAGGTTAAGTTTCTTATATAAAGAAAAAGGCATAACACTAACACCAGCTCCTAAATCACATAGTGCATATTTCACATAAGTTTCTTTAATACGACAAGGAATAGTCGGAATACCAGGATCTCCACGCTTTTCAGGCAATTTTCCTTCAAATGAATAATCAGCAAGCATAGCAGTAATTGCATCATTAGGTATCTTCCTTTTATTAGTGACAATATCTTTCATATATTTTGAGTATGGAGGAATTTTAATAGCATCAACAAGAGGAATTTGCAAACATAAATTTTTAATCAACTCAAAAAATTTCTCAAACCTAGCATCATCCAAAGATTTCATTACCTCTTGGGGATATGGTATGGGTCTTTGTACCCATGGATCCCTCTCTTTACCTTTTTGTGGATTTGGATGATTCTTCTTTTTGTTCTTCTCAGTAGATGGTTGAGGGTCTTCCTTTTCAGGAGGTTCAGGTTCTGCAATATTTTCAACTTCATGTTGATCTTCTTCAGGTGGAGATGATTCCTCTTCTTCAACATTATCATCTTCGGTCTCAGCATCAGAAATAGAAATATCATTGTCTTGTTCTTGAGAATCATCAATGCCTTTGTTTCCATTGGGAGATTTTCCTGCAGAAGATTTCCTTTTGAGAGCCTCTTGCTCTTTTCTCTTGGGATGGTTTTCAGGATAGTCAGGGTCCTGAGTACTTGCACCACCTCTAGTACTAACCCCACAAACCTGTTTCTTCTCAATAAGATTTTCATACAATTGATTTTGAAGAGAAACCATTTGTTCAATTTGATTATTCATCATTTCACAGTGTTTAACAATTCTTCTAACTTCTCCCACACTAGCATTTATATTTTCACGAAGGAATTTAATTTTATGAGAGTTTTCCATCATATTCATTCTAATATCATGCTCTTCAGGTTTATTATGATAAGCAAAATCATTAACATATGATACATCAATAGGAGGTGTTACCTTTTCATTACCTTCCAAAGAGCTTATAGCATTGACTGGGATTGGAAAACATGGTCGATCAATAGGAAGTTTAACACCCATTTCAGATAATTCCTTAAGATGAGAGGTTTTAATTCCCTTCTCTTTCATATCCTTGGAGGCTCCCTTCATTGCCTCATTGTTTAATTCAAGAATACCTCCTTTCTTCTCTGGAAATATCTCTCTGTCATCTATTATTTCAATATTCCAATCTTCATAGTTTCTAGAGATAGTTTCCAATAACTCAGTTGCTTCATCAACGGTCCTTTCCCTGAAAACACTACCTGCAATACTATCAAGATAGCCTCTTGTATTTTCAGTTAGTCCATTGTAAAATATATCAAGTATTTCATTATTCTTGAAGCCATGGGTAGGACATTTCCTAACCATCTTACTGTACCTCCCCCAAGCTTGGGGTAAATCCTCCTTCTCTGTTTGTGAAAAGTTGCTAATCTCAATAGTTAAACCATGAATCTTATCAGCAGGGAAATATTTATTATAAAATACCTGCAAGCATTCCTCCTTGCTAGTAATACATCCAGGTTCTAAACGATTATACCAAGTTTTAGCATTTCCTCCCAAAGTAAAAGGAAACAACTTTAAGAAATAATAGCGTTGGTGGATTTCATCTTTACCAAATAACACAGATAAATCATGCAAATCAGCAATGTGTTCAAAAGGGAACTCATTGTCTCTCCCATAAAACTTATACTTCTCAGCTTTTTCAATTATTTCAGGATCAACACTAAACTCATAATCTTTGTCTTTAATTTTAATAGCTGGAGCATTCATTTTCTCAGTAACAGGGAAATAATCATCAAGAGGAGAATTTTTATAGATCAAGTTTATCCAATTTATCAAAATTCGAATCCATAAAAGCCATAGTAAATGCATCCTCTTCCTCAGAAGAAGTTTCATGTTCATCATCACAATATTCATTATCTTCTAATTCAGACTCAACATTTTCAATAATAGAAGATTCAGGAGTTTCAGGTGTTTCAGTTATCTCAGATGTTTCAGGTGTTTCAGGTGTCACTTCATTGTCTATGCTACCACATATTAAATCATTTTCAGTACTAGTAGACATCTTAGACAATGGTGAACTATTCAAAACTTTTCCTTTTTTCTTAGGAACAACAGCAGAAGCAACATTAGGTGAAAAGTTTGGCCTACTTAGCAAGTCCGTACCTCTACGAGTAGTTGAAGGCCTCACTTCCTTCGGAGTAATCTTTTCCTTTCCCATGGTTAGGAAAAAGCAAATGCAGCAAATAAATGATAACAAGTTGTCTTACCAATAAAGCTAGGTTCCCCGGCAACGGCGCCAGAAAATGTCTTGATGCCCACAAGTATAGGGGATCGCTGAAATCTTCGTTGGGAAGTATTACCCAAATTTATAGTTCGACACGATGGGAACACAAGAATACCAATAAGACTTTGGCAATTGAGGCGTCACTCTCAACCACACCTGTATATCAATAAACTTGCAGCAGTGATAGTGATGGCAGTAGTATGATTCAAGTAGCAAATAGAACAGCAGTAGTGAACAAGGGTTTCCCAGTTTTCACCGGAAAAGTGAAAGTGTAACTCAGAGATTTAAAACGTAGGCATGAGGTGATAGCGGGGTGTTGCATGAATAAGATTGATCATATAATAAGATATAAATAGCAATGGGACTTATCTCTAACTCTGATATATGTAGGTATGTGTTCCATAATTAGTTGTGCGTACTAACCAAGAGAATTTGCACAACATCTATTGTCCTACCTGCCCATTTCACCGGGGCCAACTTGGAACTACAGGTAATTAAGGTCTACCCTTTCGAATAGCCCGGAACAACGCATTAACACTTCATGAACACATAGAATCCTCAAACTAAAACATCTCCCCCTTGTTTTCCCTATACTGTCACTTTTAGGGTTCGCAGGTTCAACATAATAGCAGGTGATACACTTTGCAGATAAATACCAAACTCAATTATATGATGAAGCAAAATAAGTTCAGTACTGAAATCATGCCACTCGGGCCCTAGTAACAAGCATTAAGTATAGCATAAGTGCATCAACACAATACAAAAATATCCTCAAGATAAACCCCTAAGATCTCGAACAACGGGTATCATTACATGATCAATCTCATCCAATCCCCATCCACCTCACATGCCTACAGCGGATACTCACACATGGTGATGGAGAGGGAGCTCATGGTCGATGAGGGGGTACGCGAAAAGCCGAAGGAGAGGCGGCGCCCGAGGCTCCAGTTAGGTGGGGCCCGCTCTTTTGGGCCTCCGGCGCTTCCTCGTGTCCATCCTTTGCACGTTGTCCTCCTTTTCCATAAAAAATGACGTGATATTTTTCCCCGATTTAATTTCCTGCAAAAATAACCAGAAACGAGACTTTTGCTAAAAACAGCGTCAGATTCAGCAGGTTTATTCAAATATGGGAAGATTCCGGAGCAAATTATGAAGCAAAGTGCTTGGAAAAGTAGATACATTTTAGGTGCATCAGATGCACACAGCCTTTTAAGCATGAGTACTCAAGTATAAATAGGAACCTAAATCAGCCCTAGGGTCGCGCATCAACTAACCGATGACGAAAAGCAAGACAAAACCAACTACACGAACAAGGCAAAGACGACAAGGGTGGTGAAGGGGCTCCTCAACGATACCTCCAAGGAGAGGAATGACTCGGTGCAGGGTTTTCACTCGGAGCTCACTGATCCCGAAGCCACGTCTGTTTGTCTGAAGTAGCTAAGATCGCCGGAGCTCACAGATCCCGAAGCCGCGTTTGTCTGTCCGAAGTAGCTCAGATCGCGATGCAGCTCGCCGCCGCCTACCACCAACTCTCTCCACGGGTCCCTCCGGCCGGCGAAGCATCCAAGACGAGGTCCCAAGAAACAAACGTCGTAGAAACGCCGCCCTGGCCCGATCCTACGTGGGATGAAGGTTTAGGGCAAGACTTTCACCCTAAACTCTGGAAGCCTGCCTCATGGACCGGCCAGACCACTGCCGCAAACTCTGGACACTTTGAGGATCTACTGGAGTTGGTATAATAGAGGAGCTGAGCAGAAAAAACACAACTATCTAATTATGCACAGTATGTCGTTCTGGAACGTGCCGCTAACATTTTAAAATCTTGGCTGCTGACATATACACAAAAATGCAAAAGTAAGCCATCTTAACCAAGTCTCAAACGAAAATAATTGTCGTGTCTTTATTTCTTTCCAGTCTAAAGAATTTGACAACACTATCTGTGAATCAAGATGAGTTCGTGTCCACTTTCGTAATGTGCAATATTAGAATTGGGGCAAAAAATAACATGTATACTACATCAAAGCCTATCTTACAAGTCAGAACAACTAACAATCACAATTCATTCTTATTCCTCTTCCAAGCTCTCTTCATTCTGCAATAAAACAACACCAGCATTCAGCACCTACTAACATCTGTACTGATGACACAAAGAACATGGAACCGACATATTCCCAGATAATAATATTGTTAAGAATACATAGGTAAATAGATGGTTTGATCAATAGATCTGAGGTCTTATTCGCAAAATAATTACATAGGCAATTAGTGCATGCATGAAATTACATAATTGTGATTTGAAAATTTCCAATGACCTAAATGAGAAAATTAAGATTAATACAAGTAATTTAAGCAAATGAACTTCCATATTTCTTTTTTAGAGGCAAACTTCCATATTTCTATCAAACCTATCTCGACTGTTATGTTTCGTGGAAAGTGAGGTACTGAGGTTAGTTGAAGTTCTGCAAAAAGAAAGGGTGGATCATCTGGTCCTTTTTTATTTTAAAAATATGTATGAGCACACTCAAAAGTTATTCACTCCACCTAGTACATATAGTCTAATACGCAGTCTATTGCAAGGATACTTGTCACATCGCCTCCATGTGGTGGAGACAACAATCTCAAAGATCTAAATGTGGGGCGCATATTCAAAATGAACGAGCATTTTTTTTAAGTACATATAGGTGCAATCATGGCATTACACTACACAAACTTATTTGTCAATATTCACACAAGCTATTATCAAGCTTCCCGAAATATCGAAGTCAGTACTCATAGTACAATACCTCATAGTACAATACCTGTAAACAATCTTTGCCTTGGGAGTTGGGAACCTGAGCCTTGAACTGGGTTCCAGAATCCATTGGCATATACAAAAGGACCCAATTTAGTGCACTCCATAACCATGTAGAAGAAGAGTGTCTGCTATCACATTCCTTGCGTTATTACATAATTTCTCTGCATCACCCCCTTCAACTGGACGGTGAATAATGACCTTTACTGAACCTAAACTGAGAGTGCCTTCCATTCCAGGAGGCATCAGTTTCCCTGTCCCGAGAAGGGTAATAGGTATCACAGGAACACCCGTCTTTGTGGCGACACTAAATGCTCCTCGCTGGAATGATTATAAAATGTCATTACTTGATGGAACTAAAAGGCAAGAGCATAATACACATCACAAATCTCATTTTATGAAACCTAACCTTAAATACACCTAGCTTTCCATCTTTACTTCAAGTCCCCTCCGGAAAGAAAAATACGGATGCTCCCTTTTTCACCAAATCCACACACCGTTTAAGACAGTCCTGAATCCAACATGTAGAACAAAGTTGGCAAACCATATAACAGGAAGACGATGAAAAAAACGGATGACCCTAACGTTGAAAAAATATAACTACACAAAATCGGTGGTCTGGATATATATATATATATATGCCTGTATGTATATATACAACAGAACTAAAGATGCCGGAGCTGCGTTGACAAAAAGATATGCAGACGGATTACCCAAGAAAACTTTTCCAATAGATCAGGTAATCCAGCGCTCTTGTTCAATCACAAGATTATTTAAATGTGTCAACTGAAAAAGGAAGGGATGAGGCTAAGGTCATACCAACTGGCTCCTGCTGTCCATACGCCGTAAAGGAATGACACCCAAGAGATACATTGCCCACCCAATAATTGGAAACATAAAGATACTGGTCTTGCTTATAAACTTGAAGCACCTTCCTAGAGTCAGAAGGGTATAGATATCCAAGAAGCTCTGATGGTTAGCAACATAGACCGCAGGGCTACTATTTGCAGGTAGATTCTCCATTCCCTCGACTTCAAGCTTGTAGAACATGGAAACTGACAAAATAGCCCAAATCTTTGCAATATAGTGCTGAGCTCTCCTACGGTACCGGTCAAATAAGAGCACAAGTGGATGAACCACAACCATGGCTATAAACAAAAAGATCGCCGCGACAGCAGTCACCATGTAGAAGAAGACCCCTCTGATCCTCGAAACCATTTGCAGGTCTGGTTAAATAAACAGAAGTAAGCACAACGAAATTTAGCTCTATAATTTACATGAATCTCTTTGATTTTGTCCAGGTATGTGATTTCATTTTCACACACAGATAATCTCTACTATATAATACGGCTTAAGGTGATGGTTGGTACGTCACAATTTTTTACCGTTTTGCCCTCCCACAAAATTGCATAATACGGCAGCTTGCCATCGTACCCCTTCGTTCGATCTCACGTAAAGAAAGAAAGGTCTTTGTTCCATCGGCTCTCCGACACGTCGCCGACCTCGCCACATACCCTGCCAGGATGAGGTCCATGACCGCTGCGAGGAGCTTTCTCGCAGGAGACGGGGAAGACTGCGAGGTTCCGCATCGAACGGGAGAGGGCGGTGCTATTGACGGCCGCACGCGAGAACCTCCACCTACGCCCTTGGGGCGGCCCCGCGAGGCCGCGAGAGCGCTCCAAGCGTGAGCCACCCCGTCACGCTCGCCTCGCTTCTCCCTGATCCACGCTTGCCTGGATCCGCCGGCGACAGCTTCTGTCCGTACCGACATCTGACCTGGGAGAAGAGCTGCAGTGCGACACCAATGACAGCCATGACGCCCGACATCTGACCTGGGAGAAGAGCTGCAGTGCGACACCAATGACGGCCATGACGCAGATCACCGCGTGCAGCGCAGCCACGAGGCTCGGCTAGGAACCTGAGCACATGCGCGTCCACGGCCGGCGTCTCCGTCGGCGTCGCAGCCACACGCGTGAGCACCCACACGCACGTGTCTACTACTCTCAGTCCGTGGTGAGCCTAGGAGGTTTCACACGGAACTGAATTAGTGGTACGCCGAACAAGTAGGCGCGTGGAAGAAGGAAGGAAGCTGGGCGTGATGCTATTGGACTAGCCATTGACAACATATTGCAAATCTGTTTATTCCATGCTCTTCTAAACACCAATGCTAGCTTAAGCAACCGTGCATCTCTATAATTGTTCGTTAAATTGACGTGATTCAGTGCTTCTTTGTTTTCTAGCCTCCGGCCGGACGTCGAGGCCGCATAGGCCAATAGCAGCGTCATCTCCGATCATTCAACGCACTGGCAGACATCCATTTGCCTGGCACAAGAGTGTGTTCTAGGAATAGACGAGGAATTGGTGCAATTCAGTAAAGGCAGAGATTCCCAACTAGGCACTGTCTGTTTTGTGGTGCGGTTATTGTGTTTCCATGCATCAAACCTACAAACAAATTAACAGGCAGGAAGGAAGGAACAACCCCATGGCATTTTCATCGTTCATCCGAGATAACACCAAATTAGAAGAAATGCGCTGGCTTCCATGCACTACAGGACAAAAGGAGTTCAAGCTGAAGCAAAATTCTATGTAGAACATGGCATTGATGCTTGCATGAACAAAAGAAAGAGGGAGATGGCATGGTGTACGATGGATTACACTACATATAGGATAAATGAATTAAATGCAACAAGTATCAAATACAATGCTGCATCAGGGCGTCAAATGAAAGCTGAAGAAGGCTGAAGAGATAAAGGTAGGGGCGTTCATTTTTCTGCCGTAAAGGTAGGCGCCGATGCCCGACTGTGAGATGACGAACTGCCAAAATATCGATAGGAAGGTCACATTGTATAGGGAGTCCAAGACGAGAAGAAGAACCTGCCCATTTACAAGCTCAATTACGATATATGCTCAAGGCCACCGAGAAGTACTAGGTGCTGATCATAGTCAAGGAGACGAGCTCGATGAGTCCGGGTACACGGCGAAGAGGAAGAAGATCACGAGCTATAGATGGTGGGACGACAACGCTAAGAAGGACCTATCATTTTTACGGTACCATGTGACGCCTACAATAATTCTTGATAGTACTTGCATCCGCTTCAAGACCGTTTAAGAAATAAAATGATTTTCAAGAAATAAAATTATTTTCAGTACTCCCTCCGATCCATATTAGTGGGCATAGCTTTATCTAAATTCATATGTATCTAGTTAAGTATTTAGACTAGATACATGTGTATCTAGACAAAGTTGTGCCCACTAATATGGATCGGAGGTAGTAGTAAAGTTTTCCATGATTTTATTTGTCAAAATTAATTTGTAGCAACGCACGGGCAAATTTGTCATAATAGTATTTATACACCCGTAGCAACGCACGGGCACTCAGCTAGTTTGCATAATATGTGGACATGATTTTTCCTGATGTCATACATTTCAGTAAGTAGGCTCTACCACTAGTTCAATTTGATGAAACATGATGCTAGACTAACGCCCCCAATGAGGCGACACGACCACCTGCTTAAAGAAGTTGTGAGCATTTCGCTCTAGAGAGGGGAGGATGCCTGAAACCTGATAGCACCCGGGACGTATCCTCGGGGTCGTCGGCAGCAGCGGCGGCGCCCCCAGGGGTGACATCCGATTTCGCAACCGTCCATCGCCACCTCCCCTCCTGGAGTACTCGCGGGTCCGGGCAGCGGAGCCCCACGGACACCCGCCGCGGCCGGCCTTTGATACCACCGCCAGCCACCACTGCAGAAGAGCGAGACAGAAAGGAAACCAGATAAGATAGGATCAGCAGCGTCGCTGGACGGGGCTAAGCGTGGACACGACGGGCGTACCGTGCGCTGCGGAGGGGCGGGAGAGGGTGGGCGGCGCAAAAGCAGAGGCCGGCGGCCTCAGCCAGACGAGCGTCCCCATGTACGGACGCGCTGCCCGCGCCCTACGCCGGCGACAGTCTGTGGTTCAGGTTGGGTGGGCGGTGACCCGAACCGAGGAGGCGGGGCGGGGACGTCTCGTCAGATCCGCGAGGCTCTAGATCATTCGGGAAGGTTCCGGACGGGGACGGCGAGGCGAGGCGCGGCGCGGTGGCGCGCACGTGGCGAACATGTGGTATTTCGGTTTTGGGCCGAGAGAGAGAATCCGGAGGTGGGAGACAAAGCTGAGCTCCCGTTGAGTGGATAAAATCGAGAGGGTGGAATGCTGACGTCGGCGGACTGGATGCGCATGCTCGGCGGAGTGACGGCGGTGGTTTGTTTCGTCGGTGTTTCCGATGTTTCCTTTTGCACGTTTTCTGGTCTGCTCTTGTTGCTCTGCTGAGTTGTGTTTTTTTTTACAAGTGGTGTCGAGAAGAGCTTGTAAATGAGTACTCCATCCGTTCCAATTTAATTGACTTGCTATCCACCACATGTGATACATCCACATGTGGTGGATAGCAAGTCAATTAAATTGTGTCTAAATACATCCATATTTGATGAATAGCAAGTCAATTAAATTGGAACGGAGGGAGTAGTACATTTAGCTAAAACAGATACAGTAATTCTGGAATAACTGTCTTCTTCCCTTTCGTCATCTTATAGTTTTAGAATGAAAAATGCATCCAACTGTGACTTCATTGAGGAGCTAACAACCCCAGCTAAACAACCACCTTAATGTCAAACAGAGGCATACGCCTACCCTCGAACTTGTACTCTGGTGTGCCTGCCTAGGATTGCAATGTCCTCTTCGAATAAAATAGTACATGTGCAAACAAAAACTAATATCATGTACAGTCATAAAGGCACAAACCAAGTTGGCACGGCGACAATAGATTCTATTATATCAGATTTAGGCTTGTGTGGTCACTGATTGATGCTAGTACAGATTACAATCTTTATGGAACAGTCTGATAACTGTAACAGTACACACACGCTACATTCCCTATGATGTTATTTTACATTCAATTAAATGGGCTAAGAAGAAAACCTACTACATGATTTAAGAGGTGGAGGTGAAGAAGAAAAACACACAGGAGGAGTAGACAACAACAGGGGACAAAAAGAATAGCAAAAGAAGAATGACACCACGGTTAGCAGCTCCCAAGCCCACTGCAGGTCAGTTACACTCCACCCATCTGCAGCACCCCAGGAGATGAGGAGGAACACTTGTGTATGCCTTAGCTGCATGCAAAGTCAGTCTGTACAAACACCTCTACACCATTCTATCCTAGTTTGCATTTTTCGATAACTTCTGTAACAGCTGAGTGTGTTTCGTCTGTCATCATATTAAGCTGCAGATGAAACGCCTGCGGGGAAGAAAGAAAACATGGTGGGTAAAAATGTTGCTTTATCAGATGATTCAGGTTTAACATGTACCCGGACACGAGACATACCACAAATTTCTCTAGCACAGGCACAAGAACTTTTAAGCTGTTATCAGGAAGGCAGTTCGAAATGGCTCCTCGAACCTTCATGCTGTCGCAGAAGGCAGACAGTTGGCAAGTTAAACACCATCGAGGCTGACATTATGCAATCAATAAACATTAATGGAACATTACAAGGACTGCAGATTACCAACCTTTCTATTGAAAGAAAACCAAGCAGGAGGGCAGCATAGGCCTCCACGATCATCATCTCAGCCTCTCGTGCTCCTTGCATCAAAGACTCCTCATCATCCTGGTTGTTTATAAGAAGTGGTCAATCAAATGATCGATCGAAAAACAAAAGAATATGCTTGCTAATAATGAGATGCATTGAATTATGGTTTGAAATGGAATGACACCGTCTATGCATGATTGTTTAGTCAACAAACTGGATATGAAATCCCACAGCTAGACAAAACTGACAATTGACATTACATGCCAGTCGGGCATGAACGGCATCATACAATACTCCCTCCGTTCCAAAATGCAAGGCGTATAAATTTTGTCAAAGTGAAACTTTTCTAAGTTTGACCTAGTTTATATAAATGAACATCTACAATACAAATTAATATCTATAGATCCACCATGACATATGTTTCCGTACTGTACTTATTCAATATTGTATATGTTGATATTCTATTCTATGCATTTGGACAAACTTAGAAAACTTTGACTTTTGAAAAAACTTATACGCCTTGTATTTTGGAATGCAGAGAGTAGTCATTAGTTTTCTTTTTTTTTCATGAATTCTTTTCATACTAAGGGTGCACTATGCTGCTCTTAAACCAATGCCGTCAAACAAATGGTACTTTGGAAAAAAAAAGAGCACGTAACAAATATCTAGCTTTACCTTGTTTGAATGTATAAAATTGCTTTACTGTATTTGAATGTATAAAAACATTTAGATCAGAATTACCGGTGATATAGGTGCAGAAGCTTCCGCGGAACCTTGACTTCCTAAGAAAATTGAACAGAGGAGTGGTATAACATCCCTATGTGCCTTCCCACTCTGCGTAGGTAGATCAACAGAAACACGGGCAGATGCAAGCCGTACCCTGTAGCCAGGTCATGAAAGAAGAGACATTTAGAACTAGACATGTCTTCATTTCTTAGTTGGGATATACAATTGCACCATGAACTGGCAGAACAGTAACACAGGCATGAATCGAACAAATGGAAAGGAAGAAAGTAACAAGCTTACCTATTAAGGCTATCTTTCTCCACGAGATTTACAAGCAAGCCCAATATGGCAACCAGAAAATCAAGCTCGTGATCTCGCAGTTGCATAGCTTTAACTTGGCGTGCTTTGCTGTCCTTGGAAGAGGTCAGGTCTTGTCCAAGCTCGACATCTCGGTCAGCAAACCCTCTTTCTTTCATGTCATAGTTCTTGTCCATGGAGAAATCAAATGAAGGGAAATGCTTGATGATCAAGGAGGCCATGGTGTTAAGTCCACCACATGATGCAATATGTTCACAGCCAGATGGGTTGTCATTTGCTAAGTTCATAAGAACCTTCCAGGAAAACAAAGAAAAATCAGATGCATGTCATGCAAAACACAAAATATAACCGTTTCTATCATAACATACCAAAATCTATCAACTGTAATAAAGTTTCAGGTTAAGTTAAACAGTCACCAGGAATTAAACTCTGACTTAAGCATCACACTCAGCTCATTGCTTGAGCATGCACGACGTAAAACAGATACTATGGCATATTTGTCTTGATATTCCTTTCTTAAACTTCCAACCAAGATGACACACATCACTATTTCACAAACAGTAACTATGTGGTATATATAAATAGTGAAGGTTCTCGCAGTAGATGCAATTGACGAAAGGTTTAACAAACTATACTAAATAAAAACATACACCAATGGACAAACTTATATCAAGGGACGCAACTTCTACTACCAGATGTCAGCCGAAAAAAATAACAAAGGCTTACCTTAATTGATGCCAAAAGGCATTCTTCCAAAAGACTGGACTCATCATCAACATTAGAAGGGGATGTTGAACCCAATTGATGATTATCTTCAGGTTGACATGATTCCTGAGTTCCAATGGCCGCAATCTCACAATCGTCCGACAGTTTTCCATTTGCAGATTTTGCTTGACGTCCCTGTGATGATTTCTTTTTTGGACCAAATAGTCCCCAATCTAAAGGCTCCTGATCAACATCATCAAATGCAAAAGGATCACTACCACCGCCAGTGCTCAAATCCCTGTTGCCATTTTCAGATAGACGTCTTCGTTTTGCCATTTCTCTGGAGGTTCCATCAGAGGTCTGTGCTGTTATAGAAACCCATCCACTTGACCCTCTAATTGGGTTGGCTTTACCACGACCCTTTCTTATACTGAGCTTCGTCCCAACACCATTGCTGTGCCTTTCACCTAATGAACCACTTGATGCCCTGTTGCTTGAAATAGACTGGGAACAATCGAGTGTCATCTGTGACAGGCCAACGTCACTACTAGAAGATATAGTAATATGAGAAACATCTGATTTGGCAGGTGCGCAATTTTGGCGTTTCTGGTTCAGCGAAAGGTTATTTTTCTTTGAGTTCTTGCACTTGTCAGTACCATTCAATGAAATTCCACCTTTGATGCCTGCTGCACAATTCAAATCAAACAAGACCATAATAACTTTTTTGCTATGTGAATAGAAGGCGACCAGCATAGTTTTGTGTATAGGGTACAGTTGTGCACACGCACGATAGCCTAACTGCCCTTGAAATTTATGCTGCACCCAGAGGATACTATGGGTCATAGATATAAAAAACGAACGAAAATATATCAGTGGAAGTATTTAATCCAGTGAATATTATATTAGCCCTAGACTAAGACAGTTCACACAAAAAGCATAAAGATCAAATAATTTTGGTGTTCGCGATTACCAGAGGAGCCCCCTTTATAATCTTCGGCAGATTTTTTATCTGTGCTGCTCGAAGCAATGGAAGAATTTTGAAGGAGAGACAGAACTGCAGTGAAGGAAAATAGCCATGAGATAGCAAATTATCAAAGAAGATGTTGAGCATTATATTACACGGGAATAGAAAATATTGAAATATCAATCCAAGTTACCTGATAATAATTCAACAATATTGATAATGACACCAACAAGAGAAAGTGGAGGGCTTCTAGGACTCAATCTTCTACTCATGCCGAGCAAGTGGACCTGCAAGGATCAAAAGGAGCCGGGAGCAAAGTTAATATAGCTGACAAGGATAATAAACTGAAACTTAATATGTCGAAAATTACCTTGTTATCATCACTTAAAAATGTTGCATTCTCTAAAATCTTCAAACATTTCAAGAGGAGTGCAGCATTTTCCAAAGACGTTCCTTCCTTTATGTCCAAGGACAGCATAGAGGCATCCTTTACAATTCTCTGATAAACAGGGTTGCACAGCATTCAATAGAAACATATTATTAATGCATCCATTTAGCTGAAGCGGTGTAATATGAAATGCAGTTTGTATGCAAAATGTTAAAAAGGGTATTGTGAATAGTTCACTCTGGGCATCAACAATATACAGATCAGGACCCCCAGGCAATAAACTACACAAATGAGAAGTATGGCAAGTGGCTTCAATTTACTTAGATATCCAAAAAAAAGGTAAGTGTTCCTAGAAGCTGCAGCATTCAACAAAATAATGATCGCAACGTCTCTATGCCATGGAACCCACTTAAGTTATCACGTACTCATTAGAGATTTAAAGTTCAAAATTTATTGCTCGACAGTCCAACACGTTCTTCGTTAATCACTGTAAGACTTCATTTAGGTTCTACAATTATCATTTGGAGAAAAAATTTACATCATAATTTTGTGATGCAGCAAAGTTTGAACGTACAGCTTCAAGTATGTTGGAGCTTAAAATGTACAGACTACAAAGTATGCAACAATCTTTCAGGATTGTTTTAGAATACGTAATGAAAGCTTGAGTGTTGATTATGCAAACTTGTGCCAAAGGACAATTGACCATAAAATACATTAACGAAATAAATAAAACATAAGGAAGATCTTACCTCCAGTGCCGAATGACAATCTACCATAACATCAAAAATATTATCAAGGCCACCTGACATCCTTAATGTATCTTTAAAATCTCCTCCAACTCTGGACACCATGTCAGAAGTTTCTGAAAAGATAAACATTTGAAAATGAGTAACATTTTGGTCACAATAACCAAAAGTTACTGCTAGTGCAAAACTGCAAATGGATTCAAACTATGCAAAAACAGATGTACTCTAAACAAGTCATGACACAAAACTCAAAAGCAAGTGAAACAAGGGCTAGGCAAAGGCAATAAAGTTGTAAACATGCACAGCTTAACGTGTAATATTGACAGTGCCACTTTGTTTGTGGATACTACAATGACGATCATAACTTATAACAGGAATCGTGATAAAGAAATTGATTTAAAAACCTTACCCTCTAACGCAACAGCAGACAAGCATGCCTTTTCCATCGTCAACAAAGCAAGCCATTTTGAACATAATTGCGGCCTTGATGTTCTCTTGTCATCCCTGCCGAGTGGCTTGATTTCTTTACAACCTAAGAGGATTTCTTCAACTTTTGAAATGATATCCTCTGAACTGGAATCAGAATCCTTATTTGAGCCATTAAGCATTTGAACTTTACTGATTCCAAGAAGTTTGGAACCTATAGAAGGTGCTTTGGCATCAACGGCATCCATTGGAGGGTTTAATAATTTAAGAAGAAAACGGATACAGGATTCTGAATCTAGCAAATGATTGTCTTGTACCTGAATAATAAGAACAGGAAAGGGGAAGATTGGTCATATGAAAAACCGAAGCTAAAGGAATGATCACCAGAACTCAGAAGTATTAAAGAGCAGCCACTGCTGGGGGAAAACTCACATTCAACGAGCAATATATGTTAAATTAAACAAATCAAAAGCTGAATACTAATTATCGACACAGACTAAAATTTAAATCATCTTAAGTTCACAGTCAATAAATATGAAAAAATTAATGCACAGTGTTGCTGAACTTAATTTATTTTATCACATTAATATTAAGGAAGTCCGTGAATGCTTCTACAGGAAAAAAAGTAAATATCTGGTGATTGTCTTAGTGATTTCTGAGAAGAGAATACTTAATATACATAACACTCCAAGCAGCATACACAGCATATCATCTGGTGGTTCGGGATTAAGAGGTACTCACATCACTTGCCAGAACAAATAAAAGAGCTGCTGCTGCGACACCGCATGGAGGATCATCAAAGTTCAAAACCAAAACATTATCGATAATTTGCTTTACCAATCTACAGGATATTAAAAAGCACTTGTGAGTAATAACTAATAAGATGGAAAGCATGTAAGATTTAAGATAAAAACGAAATGGAACATTGTTTTCTATTAAATTGTGATATTGATGTTGGCACTTGGAGATGTACTGAAATTCAACTGAACGCTGAGGGGTAAATATACAGGCCTGATTACATGTTAATATAATTGTATTCCCTGAGAATTTACTTTCGCCGATCTTATCTATCTACAGATGTAGCAATGGGTCAATTGGGAAACTACGATTTTGAAGGTCAACTTGGGCAGCAACAGACAATATTCTACACCATCAACTTATGCAAATCAAGGCAGTATAGACTAAACTTGAATGCTCATCGAGTGTCAAACAAAATGTTGGTATAATACTGAGTTAAAGAGTGAAACGTTGGTGTTGTTCCCAGCTCAAATAGGTAGCAAGTCCACGTATTCTATATTGCACTTTTGGTTTGAAAAGAATACTTTCTTGGACAGGGGAGGAATATTAAGCTTGAGTCAGCATTTCTACCAACAACGTTCTTCAGATGTATCTATAGGCGCAGGCAATCCTAACTCAACAGGGAAGATATTTTTGTAGACATTCCAGTCACTCACCAACCGGCCCGCTAGAAATGCAGATACCCTTAAACCCAGTTGTAATAATCATGCCTCAGGCACAACAGAGTGATAATTAGTCAGCTAGGCAATTCTCCGCATCTGCAAGCTCTTAATTCTGCATCACCTTCAGTAACCCTAAAACAGAAGGAGCTGGTGTGTTCGAAGGCCAAAGATGGTTTCTTTCCACGAGAATCCCCGATTCTTGGCCCAAAATCCAATCTTTGAACCCACAAGAAGCCCCAATTTCATAACCCTAACTATAAGAGGTTGGAGGTTCTCGATTCAAGATTGCCTACCCAAGAACCAAGAACCCAATTGTAATTGTTTGCTGAGCGCAAGAAGAGAGGGGCGTACTTACCCCTGAGCCCGGAGGACGCGGCGGTGCGCGGCGGAGGCGCAGATCCCTAGCAAGCTGAGCAGGCTCGCCCGGCGCACCCGCCTGGGCGCGGTGGCCCGCAGGCCGTCGAGCGCGAAATTAACCTCGTCGACGCTCTCCATCATCTCCCCGTACTCCTCCGCCTCCATGAGCGTGGCGGTGGCCGCCTCGGGCTCGGGCTCGGCTCGGCGCGCCCCCGCCTCCCGCGCCGCCGCGGTCCCCCCTCTGGCAGGAGCGGCGGCTGCGTGGGCGGGTCCTCGTCGAAGTCCCACATGGAGGAGGACTCCTGCGACGCCGGGAAGGGCTGCAAGGAGGAGCCGCCCAGCAGCGCGAGCTCGTCGTCGTTCCCATCCCCGCCGTCGAAGTCGAACGCGTCCTGCGAGGACGAGAGCCCGCGCTCCCCTCCGCCGCCGTCGGAGAAGGAGGAGCGGGATCTGCGGCCGTAGGTGCGTACGATCATGGCGACTAGCCGCTGCCTCCGCGCATACGAGGAGAGAAAGGGAGGAAGAGAGAGATTTCGGCGAGCGTCTAGTCTGGTTTTCGAACGTTTTGCTGTGTGCGGCTGATCCGGATTTGGGGATTGTTTTCGAGAAGGGAGCTCCGAGCTGGGGATTTTGGGGAGCTCGGTTCGTTCGGTTCGGCTCAGCTCGCTGGACGATGGGGCCTCCGGTGGTTTGTACGACGTTTTGCCCTTTGTTGGGATCGCCTGTGGCAGCAGCTTCTGCGTGCGTGAGTGTTTCTTCCAGGCTACCGTTAGATTATGCATTGATTGGTCACAATTCACAAGGGAATTCGAATTTCACCGTGCTTTGTCTGAGGATCTATAGCTATTGATTAATTTAGGATTGAAATACGTATCATCACAATTCAGTCACCGTGATAGAGATCCTTAAAATGTGGAAGGAGCGAGCAACGTGTGATACTAGACAAGTCCCCCAAAAGTTAAGACTCGGTCTTTATCTAATTGTAGTTATTATATTATATATCTCAAAATATAAAATCACTCGGACTTGAACGAGGTAAACATTTGGTAAAAGTGTTTCGCTCCAATTTCATCCAACTTTGAGTTGTATCAAATATGTGATTCAAGCTATCGTGACATATCCTATGAGTGTTTTTAAATTCCCCGAAGACGAGGATCTTAAGAAACTCATAAGAGATTTCCGGTGGAAAGATGAAAATGAAAGAAGACGTATTAATTGTGTAGGATGGGACAAAAGAAAAGGCCAGGGAGATATGGGATTTATAGACCTCCATATTTTCAAACAGGCCCTACTAGCTAGACAAGCTTGAAATTTAATTCCCTGTCCCAATAGCTAGTGTGCAAGATTACTTAAAAGTAAATATTTCCCCTTAGGCGAATTGACCCGATATTGCCTTCATCCAAAACCATTCACCTGGATGCTAAGACATTATGCACGACTTGGAACTCCTAAAGAAGGGCATTATTTGGAGAATTGGCAATGGAAGGGAGATAAGAATTTGGAAAGATAATTGGGTCCCAAGAGGGGACATGAAAATATATGGTAATGTGAAAATTCTAGGTTAGGAAAAGTGGAGCAACTAGTAAACCAAGATGATCGTACTTGGAAAGAAAATTTAGTTCGTGATACTTTCTTGCCACATGACGTTGATGAAAAATCTGGAAGATCTGGTTACCAAATTATGAAGAAGAAGATTTTGTTTCCTGGACATGTGAGAATAATGGCATATTTTTAGTCCGAGTGCATACAACCCCACGATGGATCTGAAAAACTTGGATGTCCCAAATACTAGCTCAAGCTTAAACGGTGATAGGAAATTATGGAAGACCATTTGGAACACAAAGGCCATGATTGAGGAACTATCTAGCGCAACACACACTTCTAATGGGGCAATCTGACTAGCAGGTCAAAACCCTTTTGAACAGCATGATGTTACGCTGACCGAGTCATTAATCCGATGAGCCTACCATGACGAGTGATTGTATCGAGACGGCCTACTGTCGCTATCGCTCACTAAACAAAAATACTATAGATATTCACTTATCACTTATTTCATGACTTTTTGGGGAGCCTCTCAGACCTTTTTGTTTGCAAATGTGGCTGGTGTTGGGGTTCCCCTCCCCTCTAGATGGGCCAAACCTTTGTATCATACTATGGGGATGGTGAGAAGAGATATATTTTACATCTCAGAGGGGCTATAGATGGAGATACTATTGTTTATGGTAGAAAAGTTCCTATTTCAATGGGAAATGCCCTACCTTTGAGTGCGGTTTGAAGGATGGGGCTACCTACTATTCGTAGCCGGGTATGTATGGCGCACTCAGGGCCCCGTTCCCACGATCGCTTGTGAAAGAATCAGCTCTTCTTTGCATGTTTGCAACTGTCTTATTTAGTACGGCAAAGGTAAAAAAAATTACTTGGAAATTAACCACTAATTGTATTGTGGTTCAGGTCAATAGAAGCAGAAGATTACCCAATATTCTCCTACTTGCTCCATCTGCGGAATGGGGGACGAGACGGCGTACCACGCGACTATGCACTGCACTAAAGTTGTGGCCTTAATGAAAGTCTTGGAAAATGTTTGGAACCTCCCGCCTGATCACTGGGTTCTTGTAGTATTACCGGATAGTGTTGATCAAGTAATGAGAAGTAAGCTGATGTTCATTTGGTGGAGGGCATGGCACCACCGAAATAATGTAATATTTGATAAAGGTGATGCTTCAATCGGTAACTCGATTAGGTTTCTCTACAAAATTACTCAACCACTCTGCATGGTCTAGCAGCGAGAAGAATTTGGATTACAGGAAAGGAAAAGCTCTAGATTTTGATGATGTCACTCTGAAGGTTCAGAGTGCACAAACTGAAACGACAAAAATGTCGTTTGGACAAGACCCGACGAAGGATGGCTCAAGTGTAATGTAGATGCAAGCTTCCTAAATGAGAGCAATACAGGTCCTGGGGTGCGGTTGTCAGAGACCAGGATGGTAACGTGATCTGTTTGGCCTGGGGGAGAAGCACTAACCTAGTTGTATGGACTTTAGCCATTCAAAACTCGGTTTCCAATCTTATATTGAAACATGCTGCTCTTCCATCCTTGAACCCTTTAGAGATGGCAATTCGGATAGGCATGAGGTGGCTTTACTTGCAAGAGAGTTTAAACTTAAAAAACCTCCAGAGAGACAGACTGTCATTCCAACAGTGGACAGAAATTGTAATAAAGTTGCTCATGAGATGTGTCACATTAGCCGAGAGAGTTGAGTGGTGGTGTATTACTAAGTGCAATTACGGTCTACGTGCTGGAATCGGCTTGGAATGATTGCAATCAAACTTTGATTCATAATTAATACGAAACCACTTGTTTTCTAAAAAATGTCTTCGGCATTGTAGATCTAGCATTTCTCTCTTGTTTGACATAACCTCAATTCTCACCGCATGTTGCCATCGTGCAAAGTTTAATTCAATATATTGTGATTCCTATATGTGATTTACCAATATTATTATGTTGATGGTGATTAAAAAATTGTACAAAAATACATACAAGGAAAGTTGAGTGGCACGGTAATATTTTAGAGATAGTCGAGGGTGTTAATAGAAAGAATTGTCACTAAGCGGCCACATAGATTGAATCTATAAGAGTCGAAGAAACTGGCAGCGTTTCGCAAGAGAGAAAGAGTGAGGAGTTGCACGACGCGCCAACAAAGCAGGACAAGGCTTCGCCCAAGGGGCTACCTTTGTTGCGTCTTGGGGCGCCCCCTTGGTGTGACTTGGCTGCCTATTTGTAGGTGGCTAGGCCCAAGGCCAGCCGACCTAAGCTGGTGAAGTCCATCAAGGACTCCCTCCCTAATTCGGCGAAGGAGGGAATGTGTAATACCCCAGGGTTTAGAGAGTCAAAAGGATAGAAATAGAATTTGTGCATTTGCATAGCATGCATCTAAAAATGCGGAAATTTTGGCACAAATGAGAAAAGAGATAAAGGGATCGATGTTTCTCTCGACTCGATGAGTTTAGGTTAAGATCATCTGTTGAGCGCTATAAACTTCGACATGACCTTTACATCATTTTTAAAACATTTTGAACACAATTAAATAAATATGACAAGTTATAATTCAAACCAAATGAATACATCATTAGAACACCATAATTTCTTATCCCTATCATCTACACATCCATGACCATAAAAGGAAACAATTATTAAGACCTCATTTCACACATGATAAGAATTCATACACCACCATTTCCTATATCCTTTCATCGTATCCTTTTCCATACATAGAAGTACCAAGTTCAAATGATTGACCAAAGTATATATAAAAATCAAGTTATCTTTCATTCAACATCATCTCAATTATCATTTTATACACATCATCTTGTCAACTTATATTACATTCATCTCAAATACAAACTTCAAATCAATGCCCAAAGTCTATTTCGATAAATGGACACAAGATCAAACTTTACAAGTGGAATTTAAAGGAAGAAATAAATATTACATCTTTAATCGAATAAGTACATATCTCATCCAAATAAAAAGGAAATTACAAATGAATAAAAAGAATCTTAAAACTAAATCTTGATCTTCTCATCATTATCTTGATCATCTTATCCTCCAATCTTTTCAAATTCATTCCTGCAAGACCAAAAACAAACAAGAAAGAAAGAAAACAAGAAGTTGATCTTAACAACTTCTCTAGTTAAACTTGGGTGAAATTCAAAGGCTTTGTGTTATATCAAAGTAGTTTGGTAACAAGCCTTGCAACCTTGTTAACAGATTTCTTTTGTATGCATAAAAGCAATTGAATGAACAAGGACAAAAAGAAAGTTTCTTATGATTAAAATGTTTGCCTTCACCACAAGGGTGAGGCAATTTAATTTTGGAACTTGATTAATGGATATTAGAAACTTGTCCTAGTATCCAAATATTGACTAGAGGGATCAATATTAAAAAAAAAACAATGGATCATTTTGGAACAATTAGGCAACAAGGGACAGGAGGCAACATTGATCCGAATAAGAGAATGGACAAAAGGCAACACTGATCCATATTTATAATCTTAGGCAACTTTATTAATCCCTCCAATCCAAGTCAAGTTCCTAATTAAGAAAGCCCACATGGAAGATCAAATTGTATCTCCAATGGTATTAATTACCACGGAAGAAAGAGAGTTAATTATAAAGCCACATATCCAAAATTGAAAAGCCCATATGATCACCACCCATAATTTGCTAAGCCACCAATATTTCACAAGCCCACAAAGGAGAATCAGCCCACAAGTCCATCTAGTGACAAAAGCCACTTGGCTGCATCAAAATTAAATTCTACCAGGAGATAAGACCAATGACTAGCCATCTCTATCCACAAGAAAATATCTAGCTCAGCTTGAACCTCAAGAAATGCCTATGCATAAGGGCTGGACAGCCAAGCACCTTACTCACCCATGCGTTTGAGGAGTCACCTAGTTGTGTGTCACCACCACAATAACCAGCCAGCAGTATATAAACATCACAGCAGCCAACCACAACACATTTTTCTCACATCCATGTTTCCAAACAGCAAGCTGTAAGCAGCCAGCCGAACCACAAGTTCTACACAGCAGCCAAATATTCATCTAGCAACTAAAACACTATCCCAAAGCAGTCAGAACCTCGAGAACATCTCAAGAACACAAGAACAACCACTGAAATAAATTGTAGCTAGATAAATACACTCTAGGAAATAGGTCAAGCAGCGAGGAGGAGCAGGCTAGCCACAAGACGCAGGTTATCATCATTTTCCAGAAGACCAAGCTGCTCAACAACAACAGGTTAATTCTTTGTGTGTGTGAGGCAGAGGAGAGGTGCTAGCAAGTTCTGTAAATGACAGGACAGTGCTAGAAAGAGAGGAGAGCAGGGCAGCATATCAAAATCTATCCAAGAATACATCTCTAAATCATTTCAACTACTTCAACTAGATCTCAACTGAGAGGATAGAAAGAATTGTTTCTCTCAGATCTGCATAGAGTTGCTATGCTAAATCATCACTGAGAATTAAAGCACACACTAGTATCTCTTCGTATCAAAATTCATGCCTCAGCCTTTGCATCACAGGCCAGGGCTAAGAAATCAAGTGCAAGATCTGTTCTTATCAGATAATTATCCCAATCTGTCCAGAAACAATTGTCTAAATCATTCCAGCAACACTTGCATCATCAGATCATGCTTGGCATGGATCTGAGCCCGGTGCACCTTCCTAAGAGGTACTAGCAACAACCAGGAATTAATAAAGCATCCACAAACTCATCTGGATGAGTAAATCGTCTAGATTTGTTCCCTGAAATTAATTGACAGAAATAACAAGTGACCAAACTGAAGATTTCTTCAGTTAATCCACTGTCCGAGACCAACAAGAGACCATCAGCACGATTTTATGCATCAGTTCATCACTTGGATGAACTGGAGCAGTACCACGATCACTAGAATGGCTAGGAACAAATTCTAAACAGGTCATGTACCAAGAGTGAGGGCATCCAGAGAGAGGAGAGAAAGAAAGAAGAAGGGAACCATACCTGACGCTCGGGCACGAACACCGTGGCGTGGCGAGGAGTGCTCACGCTACCATGGCGGAAGCTACCACGAGGACGACACTGACGAGCACCACGGCGATGGCGGCACAGGGAGCACCACGGCAGCGGCGCATCGACCTGCACCGAGCCACACCAACAGCAGCAGACCACTGCACCACTACCATCCATCAGACCGCAGCCAAAGGAGGATGCCGGGGTTGCAGCAGCGTATTGCCGTCCCGTCGGCGTCAGAGTGGAGGCGAGTTGAGCAGGCAGTCGAGTAGAGGCTCGGGTAGAAGTCATGGTCGACACAGGGTAGTAGACCAGAGCGGCATACTCGAGCAGGGGCTCGAGGAGGCCACCGTGTCGCCAAGGAGGCGAGGCAGGAGGCGCAAGAGCCGGAGAACCGCGTCGGCGACCCGAGCCATGGCGGCTAGGGTTAGGGTTCGCGAGCAAGCTCAAGTGCAGCGGAGAGGAGCGAGTCGAAGGAGGGGAATCAGGAGAGAAGGTGGCGGCGGAGCAGCGCCAGGGCGTGGCGGCGCTGGGGCCGGCCGGCAACGGCCGGAGCAGAGGGTGGAGGTGGCGGTGACGCGCACGGGAGAGAGAGCAGAGGAGGGGATCGAACAGAGCACGGGAGAGAGAGAGAGTGGCTGGGTCGGGTTTGGGTTTGACCCAGTGGCCAGTTGGGCTCGGCCCAATTGGTTGGGTTCGACCCACTCCACCCAAACTGACCGTAGGGGCATTTTAGGAATTTACCAAATCCAAAAAAATATTCAAACATAAATGAATTTTTACACCAAATTCAAGTACACAAAAATCAACTAAAAATATACAACATACTCTACAAAATATGAGGAATTTTTATGTAAGTTTTATTTGAAGTTTTAAAAACATTTTGTGGATACAATTGTTTCAAAGATCCTTAAGTGGAAATGATTTGAAATTATTTTTCAAAAACTATTTTCTTAAAATAAAATAATATGGGAAAATAAAGTCTTAAAGTTCAATTATATTGACCTATTTAAATTTCATCACTTTAAATTGATTCCTCATGTAAATCGTTGTCAAACTCTCTAATTAATTAAAAACTCTCAAAAGTATTAAAAGCCACAACCGGGGGAATTTTGGGGGTGACGATGCATCTCATGATTATGCATAATAGCATGCTGCTAGAGTTTTCAGTAGTCCTTATCAGGACTACCTTGTCATTTTCAGAACTCGGGGTTTTACCGCAAACCCTAGAACCCCGAAGAGTTGAACGGCCATTTCTACCACAGGCAAGTTCATTCTTGCATGTCCGTTGAAATATTTTTATCAAAGTATTTATAAAAGTAATATATTTTATCATCTGCATAAAAAGAAAAACCTATTTTCGAATGATGTGAATTGCTATATATACTATGTTGGCTGGCAATGGAACCACGGTTTGATGTTGTGGTGGAGGTTCCATTGTACGGGAAAGTATATACCTAGGATTAATCACCAATGTCACAGTGATCCTTGCGCCGTATTGAAGCGTTTACCATGAGATCTGGCATGGGACGGTAAAGTCAGCTGCTATCTTCTCTCGTTCACATATCCTCGGCAGGCTATTACCTGGTTGTGTCCGTTGCGGCGGCCAACAGCGTGGAAGCGCGTGACCTTCCCACCTGACGGGGTGATTGGAATAGAAGCTCGGGAGGGGTGGCGGGATAGCGGTCTTTGTTACCGGCCGCGCCACAAATGGGCGGATATGTGTTGTGCAGAGAGGGGCAGTGATTGGCTTTGGACTCAGACCGGACCCCATACCATGGAAGTGTGGACGGGCCTGCAACCCGGAAAGGCAACAAGGCTGAGGATCTCTGATGGGTAAAGTTACGCAGCTCTGCAGAGTCAACAACAAGAAATTGTGGCTGTCACATCCGTGTTCCCGGAAGGAACTACAGAACGCTGCGGGAAAGGCATCCCAAGTGATGACTAAAGACCTGTGGAGGCTGTGAGCATAGTTTTCTGAAGTAAAACTTGACCTTTTGAAGAAATGTTTTCCAAAAACTTGCATTACGCCTATGACCGTTGGTCATGGCAGTAGCTAGTGCATTCAAAACAAAAACTCTTTCCTATATTATTTGAACTTGCTGAGTAACGCTCGTGTTGCTCACCCTTTCCCTGTTGACCCCTACTTAGATTTGTGGAGCCAGAAAAGGAGTTGACAACTATTCATCACGGCGTGGAGGATGTCTTCAATAGGGAATCAAGTCTACCTCCTATAGCTGGAAGGAGCCAACTGATACTTCGACAACAGAAGAACGATGACAACAATGACAATGGAGGAACAATAACAACATTGACCAATATGGTGTATATGATGACAATATGGCCTTGGAGAAGACACCGCCTATTGGAAGGAGGAGTAGAATCTTGGAGAAAGATATTCCAGAGAAAATAGAGTAGGGCTGTGACAACAGCAGTAGTGGAATATGAATTAGAGATAGAGCTGATATTCAGCTTAGTGATACGATTTGGATCTTCTTGTATTTCATTTGCATGAGACTTGCTTCTATATAAAAGAAGGTTCTCGAGATTTTGTATTGAGCAGTGTTGTAATCATAGTGTTACCTTGGACCGGCTATGTTTCTGTTGTACTACTCTGAGGAATGTAATATTTGCGGAGAGGTCCTTCAGTGTGTGTTACATCAACGACTTGTACACTACAACATGCAGTAGTGTGCTGGGTCACCGCAGAATGATTCCATGTTGTCCATTCGGGAGGCCACCTTAATTGGGGTGGCGCCTCGGACTTCCGAGACACTTATGAGATAATCCAAAACACGTTCAAAAGACCTCTCTCTCATTATCCGTATCACAGTTGCATTCATTTATGACGCTAAAACGTTATGCATGTGACTGTAGGGGTTTGAGTATGTGTGAACGCTGCGAAAACTGCAGTAATTTCATGACTAGAAAACCAATACTTCAGTTTTCGAAAAGAGGACCATACCTCTTTTTATATACTTCCAAATTAGTGCAATTTTCTTAAATATTGAAGTATATAAAACTATAGTTTTTTGCGGAAACCAAACATTTCAAAGTATTTAAAATCATAATATTTGTAGAAACCACATTTTTTGGAATAATTTAAAAATAACTTGCTTCCAAACACACCGTGTGAAGTTGCTGCCTGATAGGAACTCAAAACCTCCAAATGCTTGGCCGCCCAAGATACTTTATTGTCACTATTATCAAATCAAAGCACAAAGAACTAGTTTTACAGGCTTACACTCACTTGCGATCACTCCTGACTTAACTGGGCGCGCCAGATAAGAACCTAGCGGTTTGTGCGAAACGTGTCCTACGATTATTATTTTTCCTCTTTTTGGTTTGAGAAACAGAAGCACAAAAATTGGTCACTTCGTGCAGGTGACGATAGATCGAGATCATGCGAGTCCGACGAGCTTCTCGCTGAGCTCCCAGACCTTCCTTGCCTTCTCGGTATCGCTGGCCTCCTCGGAGAGCTGGTTCTCGAAGGACGCCGAGTTGTTGTTCCAGCTCCAGTAGACGCCGGACTTGGTAAGGCTGGGCTCGCTCACCACCTGCGCCAGCCTCTTGCCGGCCTCCTCCTCGGACACGTAGCCCTTGGTGATGTACTTCTGGAACGGCGGGAAGAGGAGGCGGAACAGAGGGATGTGCTCCCGGAACAGCCCGGTGGTGGCAATGCATCCGGGGTAGAGCGACGCGAAGGTTATCCCGGTCTCCTCGTGGTACCGCCGGTGAAACTCCTGCATCGTCAACATGTTGCACACCTTGCTGTCCTTGTACGCCTTTGCGCCGTCGAACTTCGCACCGTCGATCATGGCGGCGCTGCCCGCGCCGTTCAGCCCGGACGCCAGGCCCCTCAGGTCCCCCAGGTTCGCCTTGGGCGGCACGTTGCCCGCCAGCGTGTTCGTGTTCCCTGCATGCAGAAATGACGGTCAGAGACGTCGGCGTCCGACAACAGTCTGACGAAAACAAAGAAACAGAGGATTGCGCATACCGGTGATGGAGCCGACGATGATGAGGCGCTTGGACGGGTAGTCGGAGGCCTTGAGGTCCTCGAGGAGCTCTCGGGCGAGGAGGAAATGGCCGAGGTGGTTGACGCCGACGCTCATCTCGAAGCCGTCGGCGGTGAAGGACGGCTCCTTGGCGGTGGGCTGGTACACGGCAGCGTTGCAGACCACGACGTCGATGGGCATGTCGAGCTGGCGCACGTTGTTGACGAACTGGCGGACGCTGTCGAGGGAGGCCAGGTCGAGGTGGACGATGGTGTAGCTGCCCTTGGGCATGCCGGCCGCCCTGGCCGCGCGCGCGGTCTTGAGGTAGTCGCGGCACGCCATGATGACGTGCCACTTGCCGGACTCCGCCAGGGCCTTGGCCGTGGCGAGGCCGAGGCCAGAAGACGCGCCGGTGATGATCGCGGTGCCCGTGCGGAGGGTCTTCTTGCCAGCCGGCGACGCCGGGGTCGCGGTGGGTGCGGATACCGCCGACGCCTGCGCGCGAATGGCCACCGACGACGTGTTCACCCTCTGCAGGTGGTTCGTGCCACGCATTTTGGTCATAAATCAATTATATCACACCACTACTAACAATGAACGATATCGAGCAAAACTGCAAGGGACTTTCAGTAATTTTCGTAGATTAGCCAAAGATTGCATATTCTGGAGCTCAATTAGTCAGTACTGATCTCTCTCTCTCTCTCTCTCTCTCTCTCTCTCTCTCTCTCTCTCTCTCTCTCTCAAAGTTATTGATTATTCACAATCTAGATCAATCACTACTCCATTACGCGATTATGCTAAGCTGCAATTCCCCAAATAATGCGCAATAACAGAGTGCACACACATGCATCAACATAAAGATAAACAAAACGCATAAAAAGATTCAGGTTACAGGAACAGTTGCTCACCTTGGTGCGCAGTCCCAGCGAGGTGGTGTCCAATTTGAGGCCATCCGCGAGACGAACACCCAAGAACGCCGAATCCTTCACCGCTCCCTGCACGCACACGACCCAACCAGGAAATCAGCACCAGCGATTAGTAACCAAGCACCAGACATACATGAACTCGCGTGGAAACAAACTTGGAGGAAACCGGCGGTCGCTCACTCACCTCCTTGCGCGCGGAGAGCGCCGACGGGAGGAAGGAGGTGGCCGTCTGGAGAGCCATCTCAACCAGCTGAAGATGGGAGTGAGCTTTTCTCTCTGACTGAAAGGCTTGGGAAAGCGAAGCAACGGCGCCATTTTTAAGGGAGCGGAGGCGATAAGGTGATAGGGGGTGCCACATGGCGCCGACCTGGCACCGGCGCGGCCAATGGGGTTCCTCTGCCTGGATTCTCGTCACGGGGAGAGGCTTCCGATTTCCCGTTCCTCGCTGGTGATATTTGTATCTTCTGCTCTCGCTCAAATGGAGCCGTTCGATGTAAATGCTGGTCGCTGTTGGCGCCGATCGAGACGGTTCTAGTGAGTTGTGCTGTGGATGGCCGATTTTGTCCTCGCCGGGGTGCAGGAGCTGGAGCAGGACCATGTTGCCGAAACGGATCAGATCTCGCTGTTTCAGAATTTCCTTTTCCAATTTCATGACACACGACTTGTTATTCCCTGCAGCTTCCTGCTCGGTACATTCTTCTTCCTCCTCCTTTAGTCCGCCGAGCCATAGCTTTGCTGCCACCTCCATTGGTGTATTGTTGATGAGGCTAGGAAGTTCACGGTTGGGCCGCAGCTGCATCTGGTAGCCTGTGTCAAGGCCAACCAAGGCCGTCAGATGAAGTTTTCACGGCTTTGTCTCTCTGTGAGGCCTTGACCTTGACTGACACGCTGCTTAAAGTTAGGGCTTCTTTGATCCAAAAGGTTTTCAAATAAATTGTATAGCATTTCAATTCATAGAATTTTTTCCTATAAAGTCTCTTTGGTCCATAGTAATAAATCTTACAAAAATTGTATGGATTGCTTTCCTATACTATAATTCTATAAAATTTCTACAAAGAGGTAAGACATCTTGAAAAATTCTATGTGTCTATGGCGACTATGACATGTATTCAATCTTATATAAAGTTTCTGCATTTTCCCTTCAATGCAACCAAACAATACCTGCTACTGATTACTGTGTTTTCTGTTATGTATAATTCCAAGTGTCATGACATTCTATTTCAACAAAATTCTTAAACACTCTAGATCCAACTGAGAGAAGTACATTAACAGAGGCAAACTTTAAATTAGCTACACTCAGAAGAGACGAGGAGGCGAAATGGGCTCAAAGAGCAAATGTGAAACATATTCAGGAAGGAGGGAACAATACTAAGTATTTTCATATGATTGCAAATGGAAAACATAGAAGAAAAATAATTTTTCAATTAGAACAGGACGATGGCATCATTGTGGACAACAAAATTTGAAAGTGTACATTACTGAGTTTTATAAGAATCTATTTGGTGCACCAGAAGAAAATTTCTTTTCTATGGAGGAGTCGGTTGGACAGGATATTCCTAAGTTATCAGAGGAGGAAAATGATATTTTGAAAGCAGAATTTACCGAACAAGAGGTAATGGATGCTATTTTCCAAATGGAGAAAAACAAGGCGCCAGGGCCTGATGGCTTCCCGGCTGAATTCTACCAAAAATGCTGGAACATCATTAAAAAATATTTAATGGGCATGTTCGTTGCTTTCCACAAGGGAGAGTTGCCATTGTTCCATTTAAATTTTGGGACTATCATTCTGCTACCAAAGAAAGAGGACGCAATTCAAATTCAACAATACCGTCCTATTTGTCTACTTAATGTAAGTTTCAAAATTTTCACGAAAGTAGCTACTAACCGGATCACCAAGGTGGCAAATACGGTGGTAAGACCTACTCAAACCGCGTTTATGCCAGGAAGGCATATTCTGGAGGGTGTGGTGGTACTTCATGAGACCGTACATGAGCTTCATTCTAAGAAAATGGACGGTGTCCTCCTGAAAATTGATTTCGAAAAGGCATATGATAAAGTAAAGTGGCCTTTTTTGTTACAGGCCCTAAAAATGAAAGGTTTTCATCCAGCCTGGTGCCAATGGATTAAAGAATTCATTAGCCGGGGAGTGTGGGGATTAGAGTAAATGACGATATAAGGCATAATTTTCAAACTCAAAAAGGTCTTAGACAAGGAGACCCACTTTCACCTATATTGTTTAATGTGGTGGCTGATATGCTAGCTATTTTGATCAATCGAGCTAAACAGGATGGCCAGATAGGAGGCCTAATTCCACACTTAGTTGAGGGGGGAGTTTCAATTCTTCAATATGCAGACGATACCATTATTTTTATGGAACATGATTTGAGCAAGGCGCTGAACATGAAGTTAATTTTATGTCTCTTCGAACAACTGTCGGGTCTTAAGATTAATTTTCATAAGAGTGAGCTCTACTGTTTTGGACAAGCCAAAATAGAAGAAGCACACTATAGACAACTTTTTGGATGTGAATCTGGATCTTTTCCATTCAAGTATCTGGGAATACCAATTCACTTCAGAAAATTGAAGAATGGGGAGTGGAAACCAGTTGAGGACCGTTTTGAGAGAAAACTAAGTAGCTGGATTGGTAAACTTTTGTCTTATGGTGACACATTAATTCTAATAAATTCGGTTCTTACTAGCTTACCTATGTTTATGCTGTCTTTCCTTGAGATCTCAAAGGGGGTAAGGAAAAGATTAGATTTTTATAGATCAAGATTCTTTTGGCAGAGTGATGAGCATAAGAAGAAGTATCGACTCACAAAATGGAACATTATTTGCAGACCAAGAGATCAAGGGGGATTAGGAATTGAAGTGCTAGATTTAAAAAATAAGTTTTTACTAAGTAAATG
The DNA here is from genome assembly GCA_947311845.1 of Poa pratensis. Lineage (NCBI taxonomy): Eukaryota > Viridiplantae > Streptophyta > Magnoliopsida > Poales > Poaceae > Poa > Poa pratensis. The sequence continues at coordinate 47,260,375 of CAMZMU010000036.1, forward strand.
GCTTTTCAAACTAATAAATGAACAGGGGGTATGGCAAGAATTGTTACACAATAAATACCTACATTCTAAAACATTGTCTCAAGTGACAGCAAAACCATTTAACTCTCCTTTTTGGAAAGGATTGTTGAAAGTAAAGGATGACTTCTTAAGTAGAGGTTCGTTTGTGATTGGTAATGGGATGAACACAAGGTTCTGGGAGGATATATGGCTAGGGGATTCTTCTCTGGCAGATCAATACCCTTCGCTATATAATTTAGCTAACCGAAAACAAGTTTTGGTAGCTCACGCTTTGGCACAACCTTTGAATATTACTTATAGGAGAAATCTTACTCTCAATAAGTGGGAGCAATGGTTGCACCTGGTTAATCATTTGATGGATGTCCATCTGTCAGGGGATCCTGACAGGTTTGTGTGGCGGCTGACTAATTCCGGGGTTTTTACAGTCAAGTCTATGTATATGGATTATATGAGTGGCCATACTAGATTTCTAAAGAAGTATATCTGGAAGATAAAAGTGCCACTAAAAATCAAGATCTTTATGTGGTTCTTGCACCATAAAGTTATTTTAACAAAAATACAATCTTGCAAAACGGAACTGGAATGGCAACAAGTGCTGTTCTTTCTGTGACAAAGAAGAAACGATCCAACACTTGTTTTTTGAGCGCCCTTTGGCTAAAGTAGTATGGCGGATAGTGCACATGGCTTTCAACATCACCCCACCAAAAAATATCATAAATCTCTTTGGTAGTTGGCTACATGGAGTTCATAAAAAAGAACTTAAACAAATTCGAGTGGGGGCTTGCGCTGTGCTGTGGGCAATGTGGAATGTGGAACCATCTTTTTTGCAGGTTATACCTATGATTACTCACTGGATCCGCTCATGGTCTTTTGTCCAACCAGTGGAGCAACACCATGTTATGGAGTCTGGATGTACCCGGTTGGAGTCAGTCATGAAGGACTTCTACAACCGTGCGGGATGGTGTTTTGAGAAGAGAATATAACTATGAATAATTTCTTTGTTTGTTTAGTTCTCTTTCGTTGGTTGATACATGCATCGACCCTTTGTGATCCATGAGATGTAATAGGATACTTATGACTATTAATAAATTACTCCCTTCGTTTCAAAATATAAGGCACGCTATTTTTGTGCTGGTCTTCGGTGTTCAACTTTGACCGTTAATATATAATAAATTATGTGGATCTATAATGTACAAATGGTACTGTTAGATTCGTCTTGCACAATTCTTTCATTCGATATATTTTTATAATAATTTTATGGTCATATTATAAGTACAAATCATGGTCAAAGTTGGACGTCGTTGACCAGCGAAATTAAAGGGCGCCTTGTATTTTGGGATGGAGGGAGTAATAAAGAGGCCATATGCATCACTTTGATGCAGAGGCCGGGCTGCCCTTTTCTAAAAAAATGTGTTTTTCAAATACTGCGAACTAAAGAGTCCCTTATCATTCAACCAAGCCTCCTGAAATCGCTTGATCCAGGTGTTTCCAACGACACGAGCTCGCTAGGTTCAAGGGTGTGCGAGGGGGAAATGAGAGGGCAATTTCATGACATACGACTTGTTATTCCTTTTTAGATTTACATGAAATGTACCCCTTCTGCAGCTTCTGCTCGACACATTCTTCTTCGTCCTCCTTTTAGTCCGCCAAGCGATAGCACTGTTTTCGTTGCTGCCACCTCCATGGCTCCATTGGTGTATCGTTGACAGGACTAGGATGGTTCATGGTTGTTGATTCTCTACATGCACGTTTTGTAGCCTTTGTTAAGGCCAACCAGGCCCGTCAGACAAAGTTTTAACGTGTTTATTGTCTCTGTGAGGCTTTGACCTTGACTGACACGATGCTTTAAGTTAGGTTTCTTTGGTTCAAAAGATTTTCAAAAAAATTGTATAGGAATTTCAAGTGTAGAGTCTATTTGGTTCAAAATAATGAATCCTCAAAAAATTTATAGATTGCTTTCCTATGCTATAATCATATGAAAAATTCCTATGTGTCTACAACGACTATGACATGTACTCAATCTCTATATAAATTGCTTGCATCTTTCCTTCAGTGCAACCAAATAATATCTACTACCGATTACTGTGTTTTTTATCATGTAGAGTTTCAAGTGTCATGCCATTCTATTAATCCAAAATTGTTATTCATGTGATTTTTAAATCTTGCGAACTAAAAAGTTCCTTATCCTTCAACCAGGCCTCCTCAAAACGGTCGATCCAGGTGTTTCCAATGACACAAGCTTGCCAGGTGCAAGGGTGAGCGAAAGGGAAATGTGGGCAATAGAGGCGGGAGCGCGGGGGAGAAATACTGGTAGCCTATTATCTATCTAGCCCTTAAGTACTCCATTCTGATCACCGCTTGCTCACTCCATCATTTATCCTCCCTTTAGCTCTCACTTCACCGTTGTTGGCTTGAACCCAACTCACTAAGCGATGTCGTTCTTTCCGGTGTATAGTACTCCTTGACGGCATAGGGATCCAGCCCCAGTGCCGAGGAAAACTCGTGTGTCAGCCTTGGGGACGGCCAAGAAGATATTGGGAGGCAAGAAACCCGTGGGGGGTATCTAGAGACAAAATTGGCACGATGATGTACCTAGGTTCAGGCCCTTGTGGTGGAGTTAACACCCTACTCTTGCTTGTCTCATCTGTATTGATTGTGTGCAGCGGTATTGCGTGAGTGCGCGTATGGAGTGATCGTGCCTTGGAAGCTCCCGACCATGCTTTAATAGGCAGTAGGGCCGTGTTACAATGATGGCACATTGGTGGAGTCATTTCTATTATTAATTACGTGGTAACAACCATGTGTTATTAGACTAGTCATAGTGGGGAGTAACTTAGACTAGTAACATACACACGTTAGTAGGCTATGTTACTACCTCTATAGTGGGTAGTAACATGTGTGTAGTGTCATGCAAATCTTCATTAATTAGGTTATAGACTCATATTGTCTTGGGTTATGTGATGTTACGGTAACATAGCTAGTTACTCCATTTGTCTCTCTTATTTAATTGCATGCCACATCACCAGTTTTGCTTATGTGGCACTTATGTTACTACCTATGTTATTTCCACTATGGGTAGTCTTATATTAACACACCGATTGTTAAACGCAACAGTGATTAGCTTTTATTGTCGTCTTGATGACGATCCCAACGATCTTCGATCAGGAGACGGAGACCCTTCGTGAGAGTCAGCTGCAGGGTAACAGTCTGGAAGTCGGCCCTGCACTGCCGGGTGGAGGAGTCGGCTATGGCTCATCTTGGTAGCTACCACGGGCCATCCTGGACCTGGTCACACCATTGACTTGATCCACCCTTGAATTGCGGAGCCTTTTCCTACTCGTGGGCCTACTTGAAAAGTATCCCACCGTTATTAGCCTCCAAGTCTTTCGAGCCTTCATGCTGGAGACGGCCTTGGAGGAGGGTTGATGCTAGATCGCTAATTGTAAAATCTTGCTCGACTCTTGTAGTTGAAAAGGTGTGATGACGTAGAACTTGATAAAGTCAATGGTCTTGTTTATATCAATGTCGAACTTGAGTTAACAATTTTTTTAATCTCCAGGGCGAGCTTGCCACTGGCCGCGTGATGTCCAGTCGGTTCGCAGCTCGAATGCGCCGGCGATCAACGACATCACGCCACACTCAATACATGAAGCTAAACATGAAACTAATATGTTCATGACTACTCTAAACACCTCTCCCATATCGTCCACGACCGATTGCGCAAGAGATGATTAGGGATCCGAGTCGAGAGGAACTCGTTGGGGGCGGTGGCGACTCTCAAGGCTGGATTTTTCTACGAAAACCGACAGGACCACTACCCAAACAAATATGGTAATTGCCTCCTAGCGCAGCTGCGCTATTTCCCGTCCTCGAGCGCTCAGTCCATCGACCGTCCGTCACGCGCTGTGATTCGCATCCATGGGCGACCTAGTCGAGCGCTCACACCAAACGTGAACGGAAAGAAAGTTCGCTCCACCCCATCGTCTCTCACCTCCCTCTTCAGCCTGCGAGCGCGGCGGCGCACACAACAGTGGCCAGGAGGAGAGAGGAGAGGCTCAACGGGTGTGATAGGTTACCAGGAAATCGTTGCCATTGTTGGGGAGGCCGGAGGGAGCTCGGCGACGACGCCATGGTCAACGAAGTGGTGGCCGGAACAGGGCACTGTGGCGGGGCCGACTCGAGAAAGAGGGGCACCACCGGGTGGTGTTGGCGTCTTCGGGAGACCTCCGCAGAGCTAAGAAATTTGACCTCAGGTACGGGGACGTCCTGGAGACGTAGATCGACGCGGCGGCGGTGTTCACCGGAGGCGGAGGAGACGAGCATGGCGACAACAAAAAGCGGCTTCCTGCGCCGATTCCTCTGGAACGGAGGATCAAGACGACAAGGCAAAGCTATTAGGCATGGTTTGGATCTCGCCTGAGGTGAAACGCTTCGGGCGGCGCTGGCCACGTGCAGGGGGAGGAGCTCGCGCAGAGGCCTCGGCTAGACGGAAGCTCGCAGGGGCGGCCAGCGCAGGCTTCGCACAGGGGACGACCAAGGTCCGGGGTGGAGGGGATGGCTGGTGGCCTCTTGTGCATGTCGGGGAAGAAAGTGCATGTCGGGGAAGAAAGAAATGGTAGGGAAAGACGGAAAAAAAGGAGAATAGGAAAAAAATAGTAGGCAGTTGCTCAATTCTATCACCAATTTGTTGCCTAAAGCATGTATTAGTTACTCGATTCTACCAATTTGTTGCCTAACTTCGTCGTCGCGCACCAAAGTTGCTTCATCGAAGTATCAAAGTTGCGTTGTCTTGTATCAAAGTTGCTTCGCCGCGTATCAATTTTTGACCGTTCGCTCTTATCCTCTCTCCTCTGCCTCCCACCGCACTGGGCTAGTACCCCCTCAGCCTATTTGTCGCCAGCGAACTAAAGGCGACTCGGTGCCGGAGCGGAGTATGGAGAAGAAGGTCTTGGAGCCATACAAAGTGCTCACGGGTGCGAATAATGGCGCCTTAGAATTGTGGGCTCTCATCGTGGATTGTATTTTTTGTCTACCCTTATTTTGAGTTGCCTACCACAGTTGTAAAAGTTGTCTCAACGCACACCAAAAGGTTCTTCGCACAGTTGTGAAGTTGCATCAACGTGCCCCAAAGTTGCTGCCTGTCGTACCAAGGTTGATTTTAATTGTTGTGGAGTTGCTCAGTTGCTTACCGATGTCCGTGAGTTGTCTCATCGCATACCAAAGTTGCTTACCGATGTTGTGAAATTGCTTTCCTTTGAAGCTACTACTGCTTTGAAGCTACTGAGTGTTGTTACTTTGAAGCTAGTTCCTTCGCCGCGTATCAAAGTTGCTTCGTCGCGCCACAAAGTTGCCTTCAGTAGCTCCAAAGTTGTCTACTGTTGTTGCAAAGTTCCGTACTGATCAAAATTGCTTAGAGCTATTGTCAAGTTGACTCATCACACACCAAAGTTGCTTACCGCTGCTATGAGGTTGTCTCGGCGCACCAAAGTTGCTACGGCTTGTACTAAAGTTTTCTTTGATTGTTCTGGAGTTGCTGAGTGTTGTTGCGAAGTTGTCTCAACACACACCAAAGTTGCCTCGCCTCATACCAAAGTTGCTTCTACTTGTTATGTTGTTTCTTACCGTTGTTTTTAAGTTGTCTCATCGCACACCAAAGTTGCTTACCGCTATTATAAAGTTGTCTATGCGCACAAAAGTCGCCTTTAATTATTCTGGAATTTCTTGCCGCTGTTATGAAGTTGTCTATGCGCACCAAAGTTGCCTTTGATTGTTCTAGAGTTGCTGAGTGTTGTTGTGAAGTTGTCTCAACGCACACCAAAGTTGCCTACCACTGATGTGAAGTTGCCTACCGTGGTTACGAAGTTGCTTTCTAAATGACATTTAGTTGTTCTGAAGTTGCTTACCACCGTCGTGAAGTTGTCTCAACGCACACCAAAGGTTTTTACCGCTGTTTGTGAAGCTTCCTCAATGCACTTTAAAGTTCTTTACCGCTATTATAAAGTTGAATCAACACACACTAAAGTTGCTTACCGTTGTTTTGAAGTTGCCTCAACGCATACCAAAGTTGTTTGCCGTTGTTGTGAAGTTGTCTCAACGCACAACAAGTTGCTTCGCCTCGTACCAAAGTTACTTTTAATTGGTGTGTGAGTTGCTCACTAACGTAGCGAAGTTGACTCATAGCACGCCAAAAAAATCGCCCCATACCAAAGTTTCTTCTAGTTCTTGTGGAGCTGCTTTACTCGTTGTGAAGTTGCCCAATGTTTTTGTAAAATTTGGTTTGCAACGAAGCAATTTGGACAACTGTGGTACGCAACTTTGCAATAGCAGTAGGCAACTTTGGTTCGCGATGAACCAACTTGGTCATCTGCAGTAGGCAACTTCACAATAGCAGTAGGCAACTTTTGGTTCACGATGAATCGACATGGTCATCCGCGGTAAGCAATTTCGTAATAGCAGTAGGTAATTTTTTCGTCGCAGTTGTGAAGTTGCCTACCCGCAGTTGTGAATCTATTTTTTCGTCGCATATCAAAGTTGTTTCATCGTGTAGCAAAGTGCTTCATTTTGCATCATAGTTGTCTCTTAAAAAAATCTGACCTACTCCAGCCCAAAACATGTATGAAAGTTGCTTCATTTTGCATCAGAGTATTAGCTAAGCTTTATAATTCCCTAAAAAAAACTACAGTAAGATTTTTAATGTGGCGTCAAGCCCAGCTACAGCCCAAAACGAAGCCCATCAGCTCCCTGTTTCCCCTGTTCGTGAGCTAGGAACTGCTCAGGAGTCAGGAACAACGAGCAAAGACGAGACATGGCCTCCTTCCCCGTTTCCCCGTTTCCAGTCGAGGTAAACAGCGCCATCACCGGCCCTCCACTCGCCGCCTCACCCGCTCCAGCTCACCGACTCGGGCGTCCTGCTTCTGCACGGCACACATCCGCCGCTAGCCGCCTCCCTACCCCACAGGAGTTGGCCCTCCCGGCGGCGCGCGGTGGATGTGGCCGCTCCTGGTGGCGTGGTGCGGTGGGGGTGGCCGGGGGCTGCGCTCTGGGTGAGTCGCCGGCGGGAGGCAAGCGGGATGGTTTGGTTCATGATTTGGGGAGCAAGAGCAAGTAAGACAGGTGGGTAGCTGATGACGTGAAACACACGTTCATTGGGAGACCCCAAGAGGAAGGTATGAAGCAGTGTAGCAGCAAGTTTCTCTCAGTATGAAACCAAGGTTATCGAACCAGTAGGAGCAGAAGCACTTCAAAAGGTTGTCAACGGCGCCAGAAAATATGGTGTTGAAGGGGATTCTGACTGTTGACGTGGAACCTGCACACAACACAATCAAACTACTTTGTCCCAACGAAACAGGAAGGTTGTCAATCTCCCCGGCTTGCTGAAAACAAAGGGTTAAACGTATGGTGTGGAAAACAGTGTTTAATTGCAGAAAGTAAAAGAGAACAATGATTGCAGTTGGTGGTTTTATCAGTGTAAAGGAATGGACCGGAGTCCACAATTCACTAGTGGTGTCTCTCCATAAAGATAAATAATATGTTGGGTAAACAAATTACAGCTAGGCAATTGACAAATATTGAGCGCATGACAATGCATATATATGACAAGATGACTACTATGATATTCATTTGGCCATTATGACAAGATACATAAACCGTTATCCAACTGCATCTATGACTAATAATCCACCTTCAGGTTGACATCCGTGTTCCCCGTTGGTATTAAGTTGCAAGCAACGGATAATTGCATTAAGTAAAGTGTGTAATGTAAACAAGTACATATGACCGTAGACATAGCATTGTTGTGTTATCCCTAGTGGCAACAGCACATCCACAATCTTAGACGTTGCTGTCACTCGCCCAGATTACTGGAGACATGAACCCACTATCTAGCATAAATACTAACTCTTGGAGTTACAATCATCTACTTGGCCAAAGCATCTACTAGTAACGGAAAGCATGCAAGATCATAAATAACATATAAAGATAGATTGATAATCAACTTGATCATAGTATTCAATATTCATCGGATCCCAGCAAACACAACATATAGCATTACAATAAGATGATCTTGATCATGTTAGGCAGCTCACAAGATCTAAACATGATAGCACAAAGTGGAGAGACAACCATCTAGCTACTGCTATGGACCCGTAGTCCAAGGATGAACTACTCACGCATCACTCTGGAGGCAGGCATGGTGATGTAGAGCCCTCCGGTGATGATTCCCCTCTCCGGCAGGGTGCCGGGAAGAGGTTCTGGACCCTCCCGAACTAGGGTTGACGACGGCGGTGCCTCTGAAACTTTTCATGGATAATGGCTCGGGTGTTTAGGGTTTTCGCGTCGGGGGGAATAAATAGGCGAAAGGGCGGCGGCTGAGGGCCCCCGAGGGGCCCACACAACCCTAGGGCGTGGCAGGCAGGGGGCCCGCGCCCAGGGTGCGTGTGGCCACCTCGTGGCTCGGCTCCGTCTCTCCTCTGGACTCTGTGTGCGTGTCGGTGAAATAGGACCTTCAGATGACTTTTCGTCCAATTCCGTGAATATTTCCAGAACAGCTTTTCTGAAATACAAAAACAGCAGAAAACAGAAACTGGCACTGTGGCATCTTGTTAATAGGTTAGTCCCAGAAAATGTATAAAAATGATATGAAGTGTATGTAAAACATGTAACAATTGGCATAATATCAACATGGAATATCAAAAATTATAGATACGTTTAAGACGTATCAGTAGCCTGGGGCGCCGTGATTTGCGGTGGTCGTGCGGAGGTGTTGCGTAGCATGAGCGCTCAATATGTCGAAATAGCGCAGCTGCGCTCGCTAGATGCGTCCAACAAATATATTTTCAAATGCGTTGCACATAGCAAGTGTACGAATAACAACATTGCACATTGCAAAAAAAAGATACAAGTTACACGCTTCAAAAATGCGTTGTGAAAAATATGCAGACAAAAAACTATGAATTAGCACTCGTTTGATTCAAAGTAACTTCATATTTTTTTTTGTAGGATTTGATCCTATAGAAATGAGACTCGTTGGAGTGCACGATTGAGGCTTAATATCAGAGCCACGCCTCCGGTGGCTCAACGACAAAAAAATGAGAGACACGGGAGCTCGTGTGGTTCTCGACAAGGTGTTGGTCCCAAATAGGCCCATTGGCCGAGGCGGTGGTGATGCTCTCGTGGCCCGTGGTGCGACGTCACCGGATACCTAATAATTTCAAATTGCAACCCGTGCTTAAGGAGGTGGTCTAGCGCCGTTTTCCAATTGGTGCACACGTACTTGCGCTCCTCGTCCACCGTCAGTCCCGACCGGTTCGCGCGCTTTTGAGAAGCATTGGCGCTTGAACAACGGGCCAATTCACGCCTCCGGCCTCCACTGCACCAGTGGTGAGTCATCGTGGTGCGGCGGATGCACGCGACCTTGATCTACTCGTTGGTGGCGTCAGCAGCAACAACGACGAGCCGAGATGCGCAGGAGGCGAGGCTGCGCATGCCAAGACGGTGGACAATGGCGTGTATTGGGCGTGCGGGGAACCTAGTGACCAGGCATGTTGCATTAAAAAAGGAAAGGGTGGGAGACATCGAGGTGATGTGAGACTGACTAGTGTGCCAGCGGAGCGTGAAGACAGACGAGTGCGAACATGGACACGGTTCGTTTAGACTTGTATTCTGTTTTCGCTTCTTTGGTTTTCTGAAACTCTTGTACATAACCCTCTCTTTTGTATCTAATTGGACAGGCAGAACGACTGCCTCATCTATACTACTATTAAAAGAGCAAACTTGTGTTGATACATTAAATTTGAGCCCTTCAATATTTGACCAACGGTCCAGATTGCTCCAATGTTTGACAACTCAACTTATCTTTTCGTTTCATGATAATTAGGAGATTTGCCACCGCTTAAGACAAAACGTTCCTTTGCATGCCGAGCTCCTCGCGGGCGGCGGCTTGGTCCCCGGCGCCGAGCCCCAGGACTCCTCGCTGGCGACTAGCCCGTCCTTGCCTCGCATATGTCGTCACCCACGCGCGAGATCCTAACGCCGGCGACCGACCCTCCGAGCTTCTGACCACACCAGCCTCCGAGTGCACCGACGAGCTCGGACCTCGAGCTCTTTCCGTCCTCTCCCAAGACGCCGGGATCCAGCCACCGAGCTCGCAGTCCGCGACCATGCCTGCCGCCGAGAAAGGCCTCCTCTCCCCGCTTCCCCCAGCCCTGCCCCGGTTCCGAGCTACCGCCGGAATCCGTTAGTTCTGAGCAACTGCCTCTGCTCCCGCTGGACGCACGCCGAGGCAAACCGGTCGTCTCTTCACAGATCCTCTCCATCCTACTCGACAGGGTTCGCCAGCACGTGACCAAACAACGGCCGCGGCTACACAGATACGAGCTCCGCCCCAGCCGTCCCCCTTATATCTCTCTTCCCTCTGCAGGTACGGAGGCTGACTCGACCGAGTTCCGGCGTCCGGCCTCCTGCGACCCCCAACCTCCGGCGTTCGGCCACCAGATACATCTCCCTTCCCCGTCCTCTCTCTCCCTCCCCCTTCCTATCTCTCAATCTCAACCTCTCTCTTGGACAGGCAGCACACTCTTGGACAGGCAGCACACTGGAGACACTGAACCTGAACTCGACGAGAGTCTGTGGCGCCGCCGGCAGCTCGGTAGCCAGGAGCGGTGGCAGCTTGGTTGCCCAGGATAAAGACTCGCTTATGTTGTTGCTCTACTACTGTGTAATGTAACTGAAACAATTGAGTTCAGTTTAGTCTAGCCTGCTGTTTAATGTGCCTCGCCCAATATAGTTCAGTTCAACAGATCAAGGAAAAGCTCGGCTATGCCTGTTCTATTTGCAGTGACCACCACATTTTGTTAATCTATACTATATATTATATATAAATGACGACCGTTTCACCAGCCTCTCGAGCTGCTGATGCATGTAAAATGCATACATGAACTTTGCATTATATTACTTATATTTCAATCATATTTGCATCATATAAGGGTTATATCATTGTTTTATATTGATTTTGGGAATATTTCACAATTTCCCCATTTTTCTGGAATTAACCCTGCACTGTCAGAAACCCTGTTTTTCAATGTTTTTACCTTTCAGGGACCCAAACGACGTCCAAATGACCTAATATTTTGCGGGGATCATTTTTTGGAAGGAACGAAGCGTCGGAGCGAAGGAAGCGAACAAACGGAGACCCGAGGGCCAAAAGAGGTGGGCCCACGCGGCCAGATTCCTTGGCCGCGTGGGACCCCCCATCTTGGGCCTCATGGCTCCGATGCCGTCCGTTTTCGTCTCCGTGGCTTCGTCTTGACCTAAAACCGACTATAAAAATAGTCCCCCGAGGAGTTTCGCGAGGAGGCGGCGGAGAAACACAAAACCACGAAACAAAGAGTCAGAAGGCTGCCGCCGGAGAAGATCGGAGGGGGAAACGCCGCCGGAATCACCTCCGGAGGGCTCCACCCCCTCCGGCGTGTTCATCATCAACATCTACAGCAAGATCATCTCCATCTCTCCACTGTAAACTCTTGGCAAACATGATATATGATGCAATATACTATTCCCTTGATCTATTGTGTCTCCCCATCTATGTTTGAGAAGTGATTTGTTCATGGCAATAGTGAAATAGTTCGTTGATTGGTTGCATACAAGTTTTGTTATCTTTTATGATTGTCTTTATGTACAATATATGAGTGCACACATATGTTGGGGAATGCATGTAAGGTGATCACCGGTAATGTAATGGAGTGAGGGAGACTTGGGAGGACATGTAAACCTGAGACCGAGTCATGAAGTTACTTTATTGGGGGATATATATAGGGGACCTTAGAACTTAAGGCTATGGTGGGACTTTTATGTCTTAATAATTCTTGTGTGCTCATTTACTTGGCCATGAGATCCATCATAAGGGGTTTTAGTTCATTTACTTGGCTACACCTATTTATGGCTCCTTCCTAGAAGAAACAATTAAGACTGAAACATGTGCTTCACTAATTGTGACAACCACACGAATGAAATAACAATTGCTAGAACATTTGCTCCCTTGAGATATTTGCTACTTGAGATATTTGCTACTTGCTACTTTGAGAAACTTGCTCTAAGAAACTTGCGTTTGAAACTTGATTGAGAAACTTGTTACTAGATAAACCCATTCCACATCACTTGCTTTCATTAGTTAGTTCCTTTCATATTTAAACTTATTGCTTTGCACAAACGGCCATATAAGAGGGTTATAGGGCTTTAGAGAATAGATAGTTTACCTTCAGCTCCTCGTGGGTTCGACACTCAAATACTTATCGAATTGTGCTACAGTGATTCCTTGCTCTTGGGGATTATCAAGCACTTTTCTGGCGCCGTTGCCGGGGAGCGTTGTGCTAAGCTTTTATTCTTGTTTGCATTGCATACTAACATATAAATCTAAAACATTATTATAAAATGGAAAACAACCAAACAATTATAGACTGTATAATATCTATCTTGAGTTAGGACATGAAGTGTTTGAGGAGAAAATTAAATTTTATTTGCATAACAATCATGTTTGTGGTAGTACTAATTCGTTGAACACCTTTATTGCTAATGCTAAGGAAAACCTTAAGCTTGGGGAAGTTTGTTTTGATGAATATGATATTTTTAGTCCCCCAAGTTTGGAAGAGAAAATTTATTTTGATGATACTATGTCTCCCATTTATGATGATTACAATGATGTATATGATATTTTCAGTCCACCTACTATTGAGGATGAAAGTGATTTAATTGAGTTTGATGATCCATTATGCTCATTAGATGATAAGTCTTTATGTGGTGATTCTATTCAAAACTATGTGGTTATGTTTAACTTTAATGCTTGCAACTATTATGAGAGAGGAAGAGATAAGAATCCCCTTTATGTTTCTATGTTATTTAAAATGCAAGCTATTGATTATTATATGCATTGGTTACCTCAAATTTGTTGTTATTTATTCATATATAAAATTCCAATGCATAGGAAGAGAGTTAGACTTAAAAGTAAATTGTTTAATATTCTGTGGTGTGTTCCTTATGCTTTAATTTCCTATTCGGTTTGAGCACACCTTTATATCTTTACAACATGTAAAATATCTTTACCTACTGTTTTGTGACAATTAGTTTAAGATTTTCATTTTATATAAAATTTGGGAAAGTAAATGAGAAGGATGAGTAATGGAGAAGTTGGGGTCGACCTTGAACATGTGTTGTTCATGCCAATGGAACCGTTGCAAAGTCTCTATCATTAAAACTTTTCCCAAAGCTAAAACCAAATAAAAAGAGTGTTTATGTTGTATATATTTGCTTCTCCTTTTGCCTTTTTGCTAAATCAAAAACAACAAAAATATTTTCCTTCTTCTTTGATTGTTTCTCTTGATTCTTGCTTGGTTCTTTTTGTTTCTTTTTTATTTTTATCTTCAGCTTAAGTTTTGGGTTTTTGAGTCAAGGTGCTTGTTTACTACTAACATCACCTTTGTATCTTATTTTTCATCTTAATGGCAAGAATAACCTCTTTTGAGAGGTAGGATTAAACAATAGTGATTTGCTGTCCAGAAAACAGATTCCTGAGCTTCACTGCGAAAAATGTATAAAATCACAGAAGAGGAATTTTGACCTGATATTTTACGACAGCAATATTCAGTTATTAATACACATTTCATTAGTTCAAAGTTTTCTGATTTGAGCAACGTAAGTGCCTCTGAAAATTCACTCTTTACGGGCTGTCCAGTTTTTGACAGATTCTGTCTTTATTTTGCATTACTCTCATTACTTGTGTTTTGTGTGGTTCTATTGATCAAAGAGCAATACACAACCATAGTAATATTAGCTAATGTGTAGAATCAACTCATGATATGTCTTTGCTGTACCTATGAGGATTTCATTTATGGAGACACTAACCCCTCTAATCAAGTTTTAAGATGAGTTTTGTGTGAAGAGAACTTTCAAGTGGAAGAGTTGAGGGTGATGAATAAAGATCACGAGGGACAAACACTCAAGCTTGGGGATGTTACCCCTAGGCTCACCCTACATATATCAAATAAGTACAAGAATTTAAGCTTGGGGATGCCAAGCCACCTCACTCCAACCATCTTGATACCAAGTAAGTAAGCCTAGCTATATGGCTATAAAGAAAGCGCTTTACGGGAGGCAACCCGGTTGTTTTTACTTTTGATTTTCTTTGTGTCCTCTTGCTGTAACAAGAGACTTAGTTTTTAGTTTAGTTTCTGGAATTCTTAATAAAGTGCCAAGTTTTACCTATTTTGGCTTGAAAAAGTTGCTTTTTGCATTCGGAGATTTTATTCCAGCACGAATCTGTGCACGGTATGATTTTTAATTCCTATTCTGTAACTCCGAATGAGCTGAAATTTGAACTGTGTTGCAACTTTTCATCCTCTGTGAGCGTGAATTTTTTCAGATTTTTTCGACATATTTAAGTAGGGTAGAAAAATACGTTTTGCTGCTGCTGTTTTTCTGGACGATTCTGTCCCATTTTGTTTGATGCATTCTTTGAACTTTTAACTTGAATCTTTTTGATCCAATTGAGTTTATAAGTAGGCATACAACATTATACACTTTCTGGACATTCATATGAATTTTTGTTTAAGGATTTTATGCAGCAAGCAATTCATTTGTCTATCACTACTAATGTCACCCCACAGAAAAGAAATGGGAGAAACGGTGTTTTGAAGTTTTTTCACAGGGATTAGAGGAGATGCACCAAGAGCTATCCAAGGATGGTGAAGACCATAAGCTTGGGGATGTGAAGACAACCCCACTGGACCAACACACTCTCGGTTTGCACACGTCTAACTTCTGTTTTTCGATCAATGCACTATCGCATAAACTTGGAGCGTCTTTTATTTGCTTTTTATTTTTTGATTTTTGTTTGTCTTGAGACCACCACTATCATTTATATATGAGAGAGCTACTGGAAATTTGGGTTGAATTAAGTTGGATGCTATTAAAAAGATTGGGAAAGGGATGTTTGAGTTGATTCAAAAAGATACATATAGTTGCATGATTCATGTGCTTTTTAATGAGTATTAATTTGCAAGTGTTTTATCAAGAGCTATCTTTTATTCATGTTTTGATGCTGAATGTTACTTTACTTTGTTTAACATGGATTGGTTAGTTCTATGGACACTTATGCATGCATTTAGACGGTCAACTTTCTCCCTCTTGCTAGCCCAAAAATTCCAACAAGTAAAAACTTGTTTTCCAACACCTTCAACCAAAGTTTTTCCAGTGAGTCCACCATATCTACCTATTAGCTTTATGCTATTCCGAGTATGTTTATCATGTTATTTTGTATTATCTATACTTCTGAATTAAAATGCTTATGTTATTGATTGTTATGGGAAAAGTTGGTTAAAGCTCTCACGAACTTGATGCACACTTTACTTTCATTGCACTTAATAAACATGACCATTGTGATTAAAATTATGAAGTTGTGAGCTTGACAAGAGTCTTGGTTGGGAGTTAGCTCATATGTGCTGTCACATGGCAAGCTTTCAACGTGCTCTTTATATTTAGTTGATATCATGTACTTTTGTTTATGGATGCTTATCATGGTGCCAAATAAATGTGGAAACTTAGTAAGTTTAATGAGTTTGTATAAATGGCTAGAGAGACGCCTGGGCCGCTAATCTAAGCCATGCATCATTCATGGTGGAAATTTACTTACATGCTATGGTGAACCTTCAGTGATGCACCTCACAATAAAAAGCTATACCAATAGTAAATAAAAAGGTGTTGAGATTGTTCATTTTGTTTGTTTGTCTTGTCATTTTGACATGGGCTTGTTCCATGTCCTGGGACAAGAGGTACCCCAGTTGACGCTCTTGATGACGCTATTATATTACTTACAATGACCTTAACTTGAACTTGCTTTGTGTCCCAAGTTGAGTAACACCGTGGTGTAGGTACTCGTATTCACGGGGCATGAGACATTCAACCCATACTTTGTCAAGCACACTACTCATATTTGCTTTCACTTTAAACTTTAACCATTCAAGATGCTATGATAGGGGTAATGAGAGCTTGACACCAATGAATACCACATTGCAAACATTAACTTAAGTAGAAGCATTTGGAAGTTAGATGAAACTTATTCATGTTTTACCTCTACTCATTTATCTATCTTTCCAAAGTGTCCACCTTTTATATTCAGATTTCATAAGAATACTCTATGACCATTATAGGATGTTTTTACTTTTCATTATGCATACATTTGGTCCATAGTACTTTCTTCTATGTTACACTTTGTGAATTATCATTGAACATCCTTTCATTGAATATTTGATATCACTTTATAATCTATCTTGTATATTGCTACTCCTTTGAAGAATGAATCATTTGACTTATGTAGCAATAGTAATCATCTTTGATATCCATTGATAGTATTAAAATGCAAAGTCCATGTTAGTTTTATCACCTTCATACTCGAGGACGAGTATAGGTTAAGCTTGGGGATGTTGATGCATGTAAAATGCATACATGAACTTTGCATTATATTACTTATATTTCAATCATATTTGCATCATATAAGGGTTATATCATTGTTTTATATTGATTTTGGGAATATTTCACAATTTCCCCATTTTTCTGGAATTAACCCTGCACTGTCAGAAACCCTATTTTTCAATGTTTTTACCTTTCAGGGACCCAAACGACGTCCAAATGACCTAATATTTTGCGGGGATCATTTTTGGAAGGAACGAAGCGTAGGAGCGAAGGAAGCGAACAAACGGAACCCGAGGGCCAAAAGAGGTGGGCCCACGCGGCCAGATTCCTTGGCCGCGTGGGACCCCCCATCTTGGGCCTCGTGGCTCCGATGCCGTCCGTTTTCGTCTCGTGGCTTCGTCTTGACCTAAAACCGACTATAAAAATAGTCCCCCGAGGAGTTTCGCGAGGAGGCGGCGGAGAAACACAAAACCACGAAACAGAGAGTCAGAAGGCTGCCGCCGGAGAAGATCGGAGGGGGGAAACGCCGGAATCACCTCCGGAGGGCTCCACCCCCTCCGGCGTGTTCATCATCAACATCTACAGCAAGATCATCTCCATCTCTCCACTGTAAACTCTTGGCAAACATGATATATGATGCAATATACTATTCCCTTGATCTATTGTGTCTCCCCATCTATGTTTGAGAAGTGATTTGTTCATGGCTATTGTGGGACTTTTATGTCTTAATAATTCTTGTGTGCTCATTTACTTGGCCATGAGATCCATCATAAGGGGTTTTAGTTCATTTACTTGGCTACACCTATTTATGGCTCCTTCCTAGAAGAAACAATTAAGACTGAAACATGTGCTTCACTAATTGTGACAACCACACGAATGAAATAACAATTGCTAGAACATTTGCTCCCTTGAGATATTTGCTACTTGAGATATTTGCTACTTGCTACTTTGAGAAACTTGCTCTAAGAAATTTGTGTTTGAAACTTGATTGAGAAACTTGTTACTAGATAAACCCATTCCACATCACTTGCTTTCATTAGTTAGTTCCTTTCATATTTAAACTTATTGCTTTGCACAAACGGCCATATAAGAGGGTTATACGGCTTTAGAGAATAGATAGTTTACCTTCAGCTCCTCGTGGGTTCGACACTCAAATACTTATCGAATTGTGCTACAGTGATTCCTTGCTCTTGGGGATTATCAGCTGCCCACGTCATTACGCACTGTAGATCGTCTACAGTGCGCGCACTTCTACAGTGCACGGCTGCCTCCGCGCCGTCCGATATACTATATATAAAAGACGACCGCTTCACCAGCCTCTCGAGCTGCCCACGTCATCGCGCACTGTAGATCGCCTACAGTGCGCGCACTTCTACAGTGCGCGGCTGCCTCCGCGCCGTCCGATCTAGATCCGACGGGCCACCTTTTCATGATAATACGATCTACAGTGCGCGCACTTCTACAGTGCCCGGCTGCCTCCGCGCCGTCTGATCTAGATCCGATGGCCCACCTTTTCATGATAATATATACATGAAATATATGCGCGTCGACGAGTAGGTTCCATTCCCGTGATCGGTTTCGATTTTGGTCGACTCTAGCTTCTTAATTTTGGATCCAAATTCGCAAAAACATTTGACGAATTTTGTCAAATTCGTCGCACTCATTCATCCGTTAGAATTTTACTTTCACGAGTATATGGATATCACCCTTCCAAACAACTTTCATGTTTTAACCTTTTTATTTTGACGGACGTATACATATTTCTCTCTAATCTTCAAATTCGTTATATTTTAGGCTGTGCAAAGAGACAAATTCTGACAGATTTCAAACTTTTGAATCCGGGTATTTGGATCCAGAAATTTGTCTTCTAGCTCTAGCCTAGAGTAGCATTTTTTACCTGCCTGTCATGTACAAAGTTTTCGTGAACCGAATTATATTTCTACAATCTCAATTAATAACTTATTTTACAAAACTACGATACATACCAATACAACGGGCGCGGCATGTTTTTTCTGCAGAAAAGTCCCTGCCTTTTCCTAGAAAATGTAAATCGGTCATCCGGCATAAAACACACGCGCGGATCCTACGCTTTTTGCAGAAAAGTCTCCGCGATTTCCCCTATTCTTTTTTTAGAAAAGTCCCCGCGTTTTCCAAAATTTTTGAATCGGTCCTCCGGTCTACAGTGTACACGCGTCTCCGCGCCGTCCGATTCAGATCCGACGGCCCTCGCGACGCTTCTACGGAAAGACCCTCGCATTTACCAAAAATTACGATTCGCTCTTCTTTTCATGATAACATGTACATGAAATATATGCGCGTCGACGAGTAGGTTCCATTCCCGTGATCGGTTTCGAGTTTGGTCGACTCTAGCTCCTTAATTTTGGATCCAAATTCGCAAAAATATTTGACGAGTTTTGTCAAATTCGTCGCACTCGATCATCCGTTTGCTATATATAATGGCTGAGCGTTCCAGCCTCCGCTGGACGTGGCCACGTCATCGGCGTACTGTAGAAGTGCTACAGTGCCACACATCTACAGTACCGCACATCTACAGTACCACGCGTCTACAGTGCGCCGCCTCCGCGTCGTCCGATCTAGATCCGACGGTCCTCCTTTTCATGATAACATATACATGAAATATATGCGCGTCGACGAGTAGGTTCCATTCCCGTGATCGGTTTCGAGTTTGGTCGACTCTAGCTCCTTAATTTTGGATCCAAATTCGCAAAAACATTTGACGAGTTTTGTCAAATTCGTCGCACTCGATCATCCGTTTGAATTTTCCTTTCACGAGTAGATGGATATCACCCTTCCAAACAACTTTCATGTTTTAACCTTTTTATTTTGACGGACATAGACATATTTCTCTCTAATCTTCAAATTCATTGTATTTTAGGCTGTGCAAAAAAAGACAAATTCAGACAAATTTCAAAATTTTGAATCCAGGTATTTGTATCCAGAAATTTGTCTTTTAGATCTAGCCTAGAATGGAACTTCTCCGCGCTGTCTGATCTAGATTCGGCGGCCCACACATCTTTTTGCATAAAAGTCCCTGAGTTTTCTAAAAATTGTAAGTCGGTCCTCCGGTATAAAACACACGCGCTAACCCTAGAACCGAAATCGACCTCATTCCCCCCGAGTCGGCCACCTCCGACCCGACGCTTCCGCCGCTGCCCAAACCGCCCCCGCCGCCATCTCGCCCCGACCTCGGGCCTCCTCCTCTCTCTCCCCGTCGCCCCTCCTCCGCTCCATCCCAGCCCGACGTGCATTCCGGAGCTACAGACCGGCGTCGCCGACAGAGGACCGCGCGCTTGCTCGAGTTGCGGGTCACTGCCCAGCTCCAACCATCCAATGTTGCCGGACGCCTCCCCAAGAGAGAACCAGAGATCAGCAGCGCCGTATTGGCCGGCCGACCGTCGCAAAGCAGAAGAAATTAAAGGTCGAATGTGTGGAGTACTCTTGCCTTGAATCACTTGTCATTTGATCCGTTGCTGCGCTTTGATATGGCACTTTGCAGCTTAAGATTTTTCCTATTTTACAAAGTTATTCAGTACAAAGCTTATTAGGCAGGGTGCCAGGTTCAGTAAATGATGTTTGTTCACTTTTATACTTCTGATTATCATGGTAAAACTGGCCAGTATTGCACAGCTCGAGCATCTACTAATAAACCAATTTAATAATGGTAATCTGAACTTCTAAACTAAAACTTAGACATACTACTTTGGATAGTTACATCTGTGTTATTGGTTAACCACTACTCCTGATTCTTTTTCCATATGCAGAATTTTAAAAGTTTGTCTTGAATATTCCATATTTTTACATTGAGAAGCCTGGTACACAATTGCCAATCATACCGACCATACATTTATCCATATTTGTTTTCCTAGAAGCTTCTACAAAATGTGCAGTTTAATATGTAAATTCTGGAACAGAGTCAACAATCTCTCATGCAAGCGTGTGTGTGAACTAAATCCTAACTTCTTCTTATCAGATGCAAGTGATATTAACACGATCTGTCTATGTACAGTATTATATTTTTGCTCAGTTGCTTGGTGAGGTTACTCTTGCAAAGTTTTAGTTGAAAAAACATATGAGACGTGAGAGATTTTTTTATAGATAATAGGGTGCGGATCCCCGGCCTCTGCATCAAAATGATGCACACAACCACCGCAATTATTAAAGAATAGCATCTCAAAGTTTACAATTTATGGATCACTCAAAGTGAATACAAAAATCAGCCACCTAAAGAAAGATCTATCCATCGATTCGCTTATGATGTCGCCACCCACCCTGGCAGAAGATAGCCCGTAAGACCATCGTCATTCGAGTACAGGCGGAATCCATGAGTCCACGCCGCTCCACAGGGAGAAGAAATGACCACATGTGAATCCAGTAAGTCGTCTTGTTGATAACCTGCAAATAATGGGATGGTGTTGTCTTGTTAAAAATAATGTCATTTCTACAGTTCCAAATAGCACATAACACAGCCGCAGTGCCTATTCTAATAAGCTTTTTGGATTTCTTATCCACCCCATTCAGCCAACTTCCAAATAAATTCCCAATACTAGAAGGAGGTTTGATGTTGAAAGTAAAATGTATGATCCTCCAAATATCTCAAACAAAAGGACATGAAATGAAAAGGTGTTGTACAGACTGATCTACATCACAAAAAACGCATTTTTTACACCCAATCCATTTACGTTTAATCAAATTGTCCTTAGTTAAAAGCTCCTTCCTATGCAAGAACCACAGGAAAATACGTATCTTTAGAGGGACTTTCAACTTCCATAAGTATTTCCGCAAGTACTGTGTATGGCCGTTCAAAAGTTCAGCGTAGTAAGATTTAGTGGAGAATACACCCGTAGGTGTTAAAGTCCAACTAAATCTATCTGGTTCATCTACAATCTGGACACGCATTAGTCTTTCAACTAGATGAAACCAAAACTCTCTATTATTCCCAATCAAATTCCTTCTAAACTGAAGATTGATCGGGTTACTCCCAAAAAACAGACGCAACTGTTATATTTTTATGAGAAGCAATAGCATACAAGGATGGGTACTCATGCGCAAGCGAGGTGCTACCCAACCAAATGTCCTCCCAAAATCGGGTTTGTTTCCCATCCCCAATTTTGAAAGACCCAAATTTGAGAAAATCATCTTTAACTCTCATCAAGCCCTTCCAAAAAGGTGAATCCGTAGGTTTAAGTTGGACTTGGGACAAATTCTTCTCCCCTAAATACTTATTTGTAAGCAATTCCTTCCACACCCCCTCCTCCGTAAGTAACTTAAATATCCATTTACTCGAAAGACATTTATTTTTAATCTCAAGCACTTCAATACCGAGCCCCCCTTGATCCTTTGGTCTACAGACAATATTCCATTTAGTTAGTCTATATTTTCTCTTTTGCTGATTACTTTGCCAAAAAAATCTTGACCGATAAAAATCTAGTCTTTTACGAACCCCCTTAGGTATTTCGAAGAAAGACAAAAGAAACATCGGCAAGCTGGTCAAAACTGAATTAATGAGCCCAAGACGATCACCGTATGATAACATCTTAGCTACCCATGCTCCCAATTTCCCATCGAATCGATCCTCTACTGGTTTCCATTCTTTATTGAGTAATTTCCTATAGTGAATAGGTATACCCAAATATTTAAATGGGAGGGAACCAATTTCGCACCCGAAAATATGTCGGTATTGGTCTCGCACCTCAACAGCTTTACCAAAACAATATAACTCACTCTTATGATAATTAATTTTTAAACCCGAGAGTTGCTCAAAGAAAGCCAATATTAATTTCATGTTCACAGCCTTCGCAATGTCGTGCTCTAGAAATAATATTGTGTCATCCGCATACTGGAGTATTGAAACCCCACCCTCAACCAAATGCGGTATTAGCCCCCCACCTGACCATCCTCTTTAGCACGCATAATTAGAATGGCCAGCATATCAGCGACAAGATTAAACAACAAAGGAGACAATGGATCCCCTTGTCGTAAACCTTTTAGAGTTTGAAAATAGTGTCCTATATCATCGTTCACCCTGATGCCCACGCTCCCCCCTTGGACAAACCTTGCAACCCATTCACACCACATCGGTTCAAATCCTTTCATACGAAGAACTTGTTGCAAAAAAGCCCAGTTCACCTTGTCGTATGCCTTTTCAAAGTCGATTTTAAAAAGCACCCCGTCTAGTTTCTTCCTATGCATCTCGTGAATTGTCTCATGTAGCACAACCACCCCTTCCAAAATATTTCTCCCAGGGATAAACGCTGTTTGAGTTGGACGCACCACTCTACTCGCAATTGAGGTTATCCTATTAGTGCCTACTTTTGTGAAAATCTTGAAACTAACATTTAATAGGCAAATCGGTCTATATTGTTCAATTCTACTGGCATCCTCAATTTTGGGCAGCAACGTAATGATCCAAAATTAAGTTTATACAATGGTAGTTCACCCTTTCGCAATTGAGCAAACATGTTCATTAGATCATTTTTTAAAATATGCCAGAATTTTTGATAGAACTCTGTCGGGAACCCATCCGGACCCGGAGACTTATTATGTTCCATTTGCGATATCGCCTCATACACCTCTTTCTCATTGAATTCTGCTGTCAAGATGTTATTTTCCTCCGATGAGATTTGAGGCATGTCACTTGTAACATCCTCTTCCATCGAGAAAAAATTTGGTTCCGGCGCACCAATTTTTTTTTATAGTATTCCGAAATGAACACTTTCAAATTTGCCTCCCCAACAATAGTTCCCTCATCTTGTTCAAGTTGGAAAATTCTTTTTTTCCTATGCCTACCATTGGCCATAATGTGGAAATATCGCGTATTATTTCCACCCTCCTGAACAAGCCGTACTTTTGCTCGTTGAGCCCATTTGGATTCTTCATCACGCAGAAGTTTACCAAGATGTATCTCCGCCTCCTTTTTTGCAGCTCGCTCAGCCGCAGTTAAAAAGATTGTTTCCGCTTTGATATCAAGTTGGTCTATAGTAAGTAATAATTTTTCTTTCAACTTTTTAGCATCGGCATTCAAGTTTTTTGCCCATCCACGAAGGAATTGCCTAATGTGTCTAATTTTATTTTGCCAACGCTCCACAGGAGTATTCCCCTCCTTCACCGAAGCCCACTCTTTCTCAATCATCTCTTTAAATCCTTCCTGGCGCATCCAGGATTGTTCAAAGTAGAAGTGGCTTTTATTTCCTACATGAGCTTGATCGCCTGAGTCGATAATCAATGGTGTATGATCAGACCCCGTTCGAGTCATCGCATGAACAGACACCAACGGAAACTTTTGTTCCCATTCCACACTAGCTAGGAAACGATCCAGTTTCTCAAACGTTGGAATCTCCCTTCTACTCGCCCAGGTATATTGCCTACCTGAAAGTTCTAGCTCTTTGAGCTCTAGACTCTCAATTATTGCGTTGAAAATAACAGGCCACCGCGCATTGAAATTTGAATTTTTTTTTTGACGAGATAAGGGAGGAGAAGAAGGGAAAAGCAATAGAGCCCATGATTGTATTATTTTGATGGTAAGACATTCTGCCAATTAACTAACCACAAAAATGGGTTGCCCTGCTGCAACGCCCGGGCATGTGTGATAGTGATTTTTTTTAAACGATTTTCTATCATTGTATCAAAGGTCTGAATATTTTTGTTTTTTTTGAATTTTTCCACGTATATTAAACCAGCAAAGAGTACACGATTACATCGATTACAAAAACTAAACTAAAAGAGACTAGCAAATCTAAGAGATCTTCAAGCTCTTTCTTCATCCATGACACAATCTTGTACTTTTCTGAAGGCAGCCGTAGAACAACGCCAACACCACCAAACCACAGACCTGTGAATACCACAGAAGGTTCTCCCTTTTTAATTTTGAGCCGCAATGCCAAGGCTTTGTGCACGCACGCAGCCATTAAATTAATCAAGCAATATCGGCAAGAGCACCACCACTGATATTCCAGGACAAATAACCGAACCAATTTGTCGACGTCGTTGGGAGCCGAGAGAACGAATCACCATTGCCGAAGACGTAGTAGTCGGGATAGATATTGCGAGGACAAACCTCCTCACGGCAACCATGAGAAACAATCCAAGATTGATCTGGCGAAGCAAGATCTGAAGAATCATACCTAGACAGACTTAATCTTCCAAGGCCACCATTGACGCCGGAAGGATATCTCGCCGTCGAACGAAGCGTGGAAGATCACTTATTGCAGACGATACCATCTCCATTAACGAAGAAGATGACGACCAAAACCAAACTCTACCATTAACGACCTTCGAAAAGCGCCGTGCGCAGGTCCGAGGTCCCCACCCCTTCTAGTGCCAGAACGGCAATATTTTTGTTAATTTTATATCGTCTGGCACCAATTGTTTTTAATCAATTTTATAGATGTGCTACATTTGTACTAGTAACCCAAAAAAAGACACGTTGATGGAAAAATAGAAAAGCCCATAGAAGTTGCCTTAATTTGATCCATACCCCGCTCGGTACCAATCGAGGTGTCTACCGAAA
This sequence comes from Poa pratensis, assembly GCA_947311845.1. NCBI lineage: Eukaryota > Viridiplantae > Streptophyta > Magnoliopsida > Poales > Poaceae > Poa > Poa pratensis. Next base: position 47,285,378 of record CAMZMU010000036.1, read on the forward strand.
CAAACGCACGACTCGTGAGTCCCGATCGATTTCAACATACCTGGCTTGCTTATTTATTCCATGCTATATACTTTTCTACTACTAAGGTTCTATGTACAGACGAGATAAGACGAGTCCTGGGGCAGGGCCCTTCTTTGTCGTCGAAAAATTATGTCCTCCGGCCTGATGCACTCCTTCAGGATATTCATAAAACGAGTATTATGTGTAGGAGTATCAGATAACGAGAATTCGAGTCGCCGGCGCGTCCGTGCTCCTGTCCCCGACATGGACAAATTCTTCAAGCGAGGTAATTTTCTTCGTTCTAACCCTAGTCCCCTAGTCTTCGTAGTACTTGTTGGCTGCTCCTAGTACAATGAATCGTATCGGTTTACTCAAATAAAGTTCACACTCTAATCACCTATTTCATACTTCTAGTCCTTCGTTGGGAATTGCTTACTTTAGTCTTTGTTGCAAACAATAATATTGCTCCCTCCGATCCGTTTTATTCGTCATTGGAAAAGAGCTACGGTAGTACACCCTTTTTTTTGGGAACTACGATACTAGTACAAATTGGTAGTATAAGTGCCAGACATTTTTTTCGGATGAGAGGAGTACCTACTTACGACTCGACAAATTAGAAAGTATAATCTCATACGCTTTGCCTCCATAGATACATTTATTTTTTAGACAAGCCTCCATACATACGTACATACAAAAGGAAAATTTAAACGCAACCTGGTCCTCCGTCTAAAACCTCACAATCAGACGACTCAATGTTTGCAAACATCGGAAAGCAATTTTTTTTTAGGGTTAGGGAAACCAAATGTAAGCCTGCATATCATGTTTCGGTCGTGTCGATTTAATGAGTTGGGCTGCGCATTTTGTACCTTGTCGGCCCGGTCTTTCGCTGCGTGGGGTAGGGCAAGGTGGACTTTATTTGCGGTGGGGCCCACTGCTTCTTAGTCCTGACACGTCACCTACGGGACCTACGGGACGCAGCAGCGGTTACGGTACAGCAATACTACCTCGTCGAGCCGAACAAACAAACCCAGCAGCAGCATATCTTCTCGAGCCCAAAAGGGACCGACGACTCAGGTCAGAGAGGGAACGAGGCGGAGGAGATACAGGGGAGGCGGAGGAGCTAAACCCACCGGCGGTCAGGCTCGAAGCCAAGCCGTATACCGCGGGCGCGCGCGCACCGCGATGGCGGGCAGGACGGCGGGGCGGGGCGGGAGGCCGCTGCTGGGCGGCGCCGGCGGGGGAGGCGGAGGGAGGCGGGCGAAGCCGTCCAAGGCGATCCTGGCGGCGCTGCTGCTGGCCTCCGTGGCGCTGCTTCTCCTCCTGGCGCTCGGCGCGCTCTCGCTGCCCGCCGGCTCCGACGGCGCCGGCAGCGGCGCCGCCCTCTCGCTCCATCGCCCGCGCTTCCGCAGATCCGCGTCCCAGTCGTGCGTCCCCTCCACGTCCACGGCTCCACGATCTGCCGTCGTGCGCCCTGTCCTTTCTGAGATTGACGTGGTGGTGTTTGTTCTGTGCAGGAAGCTGGAGAAGACCGGCGAGAAAGGGGAGCCCTGGACGGAGATTCTGTCGTGGGAGCCACGCGCGTTCATGTACCACAACTTCCTCGTGAGTCTCTTGCATCATTCAGTTTATTTATTTATTTTGGTTTGCGTCGCAAGTGGCCGCATCTTTACGTGATTTTTTTGGGTTATAGGACGCGGTTTGTTAGATCTCGAGAATTTTATTAGGTGATTGTTGGATTATAGGTCAGAGCTCAGTGTAAACATTGGCCCATCGAACCTAGATTAGATTGCGTTGAGTAATATTTGAAATGCTTGTACTTAAGTCGCAGGAATACAGAATGAGATTTAGTTACGCCGTGAATTAGATACCAAAACCATGGAACTCTGCTCCAGATGCGAGCAGTACCGTACCGTGGATACCATATTGAATTGCATGCACTAGCCAACTTGGCCAAAAGTGAACTGATGGAAAGGGCTACACCCGATGACATTTTACTCTAGGTCGCTATTGTAGATTTGAGGCATGTGGACATGGCTTTTACTGAGTTCTACATGTCTCCAAAAATGTGAGCACGACCAGACATTATGCACCTAGGAATCCTCATACGCATTCACGCATAGTTTGGCTTTTACCTAGCTCCTGACTTGTAGCTCCACCCAGGTCTTCAGCCACATGGGCTTTTGAGAAGCAAATGCATTACTGCAGCCAGATCATGAGTATTAACACGTGTACATTAGAAAGTTGACATTTTGATTAGTAGTGTGCAAAATATCTTTTAAAGGTGTGTGGTGGTGATGACATTGCATAATAGGAGATGAAGAAATGTCGGGAGTGTTTGCCACATTTATATCGTTTCTTATCCATGTTCGTGTGCTTCATGCAGCGATCAGTGTATGACTGACTTTACTGTTATTTTCCCAGTCCAAAGAAGAATGTGAGTATTTGATTTCATTGGCAAAGCCTCACATGAAGAAGTCGACAGTGGTTGATTCAGCAACCGGGGGGAGTAAAGATAGCAGGTTTGGACATTGCAAATATCTTTTTCATGAAGAAATGCTGCAACTGTGGCGTGTGCTTATGGTTAATTAAATGTATTCAGGGTAAGAACAAGTTCAGGAACGTTTCTTAGAAGAGGCCAGGACAAAGTTATCCGTACGATTGAGAAAAGAATATCAGATTTCACCTTCATACCTGTAGGTATGAAATACTTACCATGGCTAACTCAAAGTTGTAGTGTTTAGATATTCTATGTTTTTGCTAGTACGCCCAGGGAACAATTCCAACTGCTGGATTTAAAGTTTGAAATATACTTCAAATACACCTTATTTACCATTTTAAGAGCTTCTCAACTCTCATCCACATCAACAAAATGAATCACCATCTGAAAAATCAGTTAAATGTATCGCTCTGTTTCGCTCAAATGTACAACTGTAGTTGCTCTACCGAAGCTGAACTGTAATATTGTATACTTAAATTTTAGGCCCTACATGGTACAGCAGTCTACGTCATGGTATAACTCCAAAGTTTTGATTATCATGTAGTGCTAGGTGTCACAGACTCACCAACAGTGCACTTGCTTGTAACTTATTTTGAATACTGGCTATTGAACCAACTATGCAAAGTAATGTATTGGTACATACAGAGTGCAATTGCAACGCGTGTCGGTGATATGATGTTCTCACAGTTATGTTAAGCAAGTCATACCAATTAGTAGCAAAGGTTTCATTACTGATTCCACTGTTTACCTCCTAATAGCTTAGAGCCTACATACTGGCAGTATGTGCAAGTTTACATTGCCTCATCCCACTACTAGGTGGCACTAGCGCACTCAATTGTTGTAGACCCTCATTTGATAGATGGAGTTCCATATCTCAGACTCTCAGTAGACAAAGACAGTTTTGGTACCCATATGGCATATAGGCTGTCACACTATCTTGTCCTTGTCAGATACTAGATGGTACCCCCTCCATTCCTAAATGTAAGATGTTTTAGCTATTTCACATGTTGACTAGATGCGGACTGAAATGAGTGAACAAATACACTAAAACGTGTCTAGATACGTGTAAAACTGGAAAAAAGCTAAAACATCGAACATTGAGAAACGGAGGGAGTAGGTACTAGGTAGAGCTAAACATCTGTCCTTAGGGCTAGCATAAATCTGACAGGTTCAACCCCTTTGTTCCCTTGTTATGCACAACAGATCCGGTTTTGTGGCTGGCATTTCCTGGACGAGGTCTGTCATTAATTTTAATAGTCATGTAGCGCATCGAGTGGCAAATTAAAATGTGAAAAGTGCACCAAGTATTGGACACTGTCTACCGCACCAAAATTGTTAACAAGATTCACATTTGTACTTAAGATAGCACCCTTGTCACACATGGAGAGCATATTAGATCTGTAAATGTGGAAGTCAAACTTCTCATATTCAATTGATGTACATGACACTCTTACAAGAAAAAAAAAAAATCCATGCACTAAATTGTGTGCTGCACTATGTTTAGTACATCCTTGAAACTTCTTTAGGCTTTTAAAATTAGTACATCGTGTGCTTTTTAGTTAATTTCGTGTAGTTTGACATATTGTACATTTGAACAAAAAAGTACATGTTTCTTAACAAGATAAGGTACACGAGGGGTCTTAACTCTAGTTTGCGCGAACAGGAAAAAAATTGTGCAACAACAACAAAGCCTTTCATTCCCAAGCAAGTAGGGTAGGCTAGAGTTGAAACCCATAAGATCTCGAAACCAGGAAAAAAATAGTGCATTGCAGCAAAATGACATGGCCATTTATAATGCATCACCCCATGAGGATTGCACAAAAGCAGAAATAAATTATGAATTCTACTTGGCACTTTTGAGTTCTTCAAAGGATTTGAGGCTGAAGCATGGACACACTATTCTTGTGTACCATAGCTGCCTTGTATTCCCTCTGTCCCGAATTAGTTGACCTAGATTTGTCTAAATACGGATGTATCTAACGTATTTTAGTGTGTACATACATCTATATCTAGAAAAATCTGCATCAACTAATTCGGGGCGGAGGGAGTATTTTCTACTGGAAGTTTGTTTTGGATGTGATATCTATTTCTCTTTGTTATCTCATGATATGTGCAGAGAATGGAGAGGGCCTTCAAGTTCTCCACTATGAAGTTGGACAGAAGTATGAACCTCACTTTGATTACTTCCATGATGATTTCAACACAAAAAACGGGGGCCAGCGTATAGCAACTCTTCTGATGTACCTGTATGTATTATAATATTAGGTATTTTTTATATACATGCAACATACGTGATTCAATTGACAATCTCTTTTGCTGACTATTGATTAATTAGTTCGGATGTTGAAGAGGGTGGCGAGACTGTGTTTCCTTCTGCTAAAGTTAATAGCAGCTCAATACCACATTATAATGAGCTTTCAGAATGCGCAAAGAGGGGTATATCTGTCAAACCGAAGATGGGAGATGCCTTGCTTTTCTGGAGCATGAGACCCGATGGTACCTTGGATCCCACAAGTCTCCATGGTGAGATTTTGATACTACCTCCGATCCATATTAGTGGCCACAACTTTGTCTAGATACACATGTATCTAGTCTAAATACTTAACTAGATACATATGAATTTAGACAAAGCTATGCCCACTAATATGGATCGGAGGAGTACTTGATTTAATGGCATTTTTTTCCGCACTAATGGCTATGCCACAGTACACTCACTCTCGTTTACCTGCAATTACCTTTAGGTGGATGCGCAGTGATAAAAGGTGACAAATGGTCATCTACAAAGTGGATTCGTGTTCATGAGTACAAAGTTTAGGCATACCAAAACCAGAGACCTAAGGTACTGGTCAACTTTTGCACTCAATACGTTTTTAGTTTGCCAATTGTAAGAGTAGTGGACCTCTACTCTGTGCTATCCTCTTTATTCTCCAAGTAGTTCAATGTCTGGGGTCAACTCTGAAGATATCACACATTTTGAATTTATTGGAGTTCTTTATGTTCCAGTTATTTACAGGTTATGCACCAATTCTTGAATTTGTGGACGTTATAGCACATGATGAGGAACTCCAGTTTTCCATAGAGGACCGCTTACATTTTTTTCTAGCTTACCAGGGCTTGGCCCTGGTCACTTTGTTGCACATTAACTTGTTAACTAGGCTTATGAACCATGATTATTCACAGAAGATGTATTTGTTGAGTGTATAAATAATCATTGCCCTCCTAATGCAAATCGATATTTAGTGTCTGATAGACTGATTTGTGTGAAAAGATCATTCCTGTTAGATTTGTACCAAGGTTGCTAACTTTTCTCATGCAATCATGATAATATTTGAACAGTTTAGGAACTCTATTAGTTTTTCAAAACCTTAATTAGGCATCTATTTGAGTTCTATAAATTAGTAATTTTAGATAGTCAGTTTGCAACGTAGGAAGTCAAAATGTAGAAACTGAGATGTCATATATCCTAGATTGGATTTCTACAGAAATCAAAACCACGTGGAAACTTCAAAACTATTGTTTGGACGTGCCGGAAAAATTCAGTAATTTAAGACAGAAATTGAAAGAAAACATGAGGTGTTTGATTCCCTAAAAAATTCTATGGAATATATCCATTTAGTGGAATTAAAAAATGTAGTATACCATTCTTTTATTCCAAACAGCACCATAGGATTTTTTTCTGTACGAATCATATCCTAAAAGTGTATATATTTTTCTTTATTCCAAACGCGACCTCATTGGATTTACTGAATGTGGTGTTTTTCAAATCATATACTACCTCTGTTAATTGAACTAGCAAAACATTTTAATTAAGAAACAAGGTATGTATTACACAAAACGTAACTTGTACCTAGCTGGTGAGTGAGTGCCAACTGCCAACTTCATTGTATACTTCGGTTGTACCTGTGCTTTTGGCTTCTTCGATCAGCTCAACCTCCAATGCAAAACATGTTTTACTAATTTGCTTGTATTCAAAGCAAAATTCAAATGAGTGAACTTGTCACCTTCTATTGTCCACATTCCCAAAAAACAAAGTTTTCATATCCTGAAGTTAACCTGGCATGTGGTATCTGTTGTGATATCTCCTCACGTGGTTGTGATGGGACGATCCAATGAAGCTTGTTAGGCAGTCCAAACACGTGCAATAGTTCTCCAACTTTAGGATTATGAGTATGAGCGACATAGTGGTATTTTGAACTTTGTACACGAGGGAAGGAGATGTTAATTCTCTCATCCAGCCACAACAAGGTAGAGTGATGAAAATTCCAGTTTAGCTTTCATTGGAGAAGAAAGAGAGAAAACCAAAATATAAAGGAAGGAGAGGAAGTTGAAAAAAGAGTTTGAGATCACGCAACGGGTATTCTTCACACGGTTGTGAAATTCAGATCCACTAACTGTCTGCTCCAATCTGTGACTCCACAATGTTTGATGAGATTGTTCCAATCCCTACCTCTGATGTCTAAATATTATTGTTGCCCTCGACGATTTGTGATGTATGTATGAGCTTCTTCTATTGCTCATTAGAGAAGAACTTGTTGCATCCTGCGTCTGATAATAATGGAGCAAGATTTGGGTGGTTTCAGCTTGTGGTTGTCCCCCCCCCCCCCCCCCCCCCCCCCCCTCAGTTTGTGGTTAGTGCCTTTGTGTTGATGTTGTTGTACAAGTCCTACACATGGCATTCACTGGTCGCCCCACACATTTTTTTACCTACGTGGATTCATGGGGCGGCGGTATGGTGCTGCGTCACAGCTTATGTCCTATGGGATCTTCGACCATGGCAGCCTCCTCACCCAGTATGCTTTAAACTCTCCGGCAACGTTGTCACAAAGAAGAGATGCATCAGGAGGTTTTGTACTCATTCTCAAAGAAAAAGGAAATAGTTGGTGTACTAGTTTTTAGTGGCATTTCTCAAAACAAGGGTCATCTTGGGTGACTTTGAGAAGATCCAACACTGGCTCAGATTCGAACATAAAATTCATTACTACCATCGATCGGAAATTGTTGACACAAATTTGTCAAAATATGTATGTATCTGCACACTAAAATATATTTAGATACATCCGTATTTAGATATATCCGTGTCAATCATTTCCAATCGGTGGGAGTAGAAAATAATAGTTACGAACACAATGCCTATCATTTTTTATGGTGTAGTTGTCATTATGAAATCGACAGTTTAATCCTATGCACGATAAATTTACCATCTCAAAATGATATTCACTTATGAAAACTAGGTGTGTGGTTACTTCAAAAGTCGTAAAAGTCTAAAAGAACAACAAAAAAATGGTTCTATTTCAACCCAAAAACTAATCGTTAATATGGTGAGTAACTTACGTAATCATGCCTAGCTAACTTATATGTTACGGGTGGGTAACTTTTGGGTCCAAAAAAAAGTTGTCGAAACATATCGACATGGGATCTAGTTTCGAAGATCTCGTCGCGACTAGTCCAACGGTGAAAACGGATTCTAAATCGGATAAACGTTTTGGGCTACAAAACTTTTTGATTTTTTTAGTTTCGCATTTAATGCGGGATGATATCAGTTTTTTTTTTAGATTTTTGTGCATGCATGCAAAGGAGGACTATTCCTCTCATCCCGTACGTACGATTATGCCAAATAGAAAGCGTCTGATGCCTAGTTGTTACAATGAGCGAATTTTGAACGAAGAGCAAAATTGTAACAAAAAGTTTGAAATACTACAGTAAAGAAATCAACTGGATATCAACTGAAAATAAACTATCCATTTGATTGCTTATACACACGATATTGCTTTGGTTGGTTAAACTTCAGTAGCACATTGCTTGAACTAGTGAATCTGAAGTATTCCGTAGTTCAGCTAGCAGGAACAAATAGTTCACATTACTCAATCGTGTTTCCCAGGCATGTGCACCTGCACCTCTGAGTCCCGTTCCAGCCGGCCGGACGTGCGACACAGCCAGTGGAAGGGACGACACTCTGACCAGAGAGTGCTTCCGCCTATATAACCAGCAGCGCCGCCGCGCACACCTCGTTTGCCCGACGACTGCGCCGTGGCCGTGCTCCTTGGTGCACCACCACCTCGTCATGGTCAGCGCCATGAAGCTGTAGCAAAGGGTCATGCGCTCCAGAAGAGACGAACTGCAAGGTAGCAACGGCGCGTCAAAATCTACATCACTCATCCAATAGCACAGAACCCAAGGAAAGGAAACAATGGTGCCGGGCACTCACCGGCGGGGCACCCTGAGACTGTCGGCGACCAATCTTGGAGGAATCCGGCGATGAGGTGCAGCATTGGAACGCGGAAGTCAACGGCGCCTCCCTCCGACGGCTGCGCGGAGCTATTACTCTCCTCACGCCACCAGATGGCCGCCCCCGCTGCAGCTGGCTTCTGCGCCTCGCCCCCAACCTCCACGGCCGTGGCGACTCCATAGCCCCCTGTTGGGCCAGCCGCCTACACCGTGTTCCACCTCGTCGGCGACGCCGTCGCGCTCCTCGACTAGCTCCCCAAGATGTTCATGGTGGCGGCCGTTGGGATCTGTTGGTGCGCCTCCACCGTGGGTTCGCCCGGATTCGCCTCCCGGTCGCCGCGGGGAGAGAGGAAAAAGGTTAGCCGAGGTCGAAGGAAACGTCTGAATGAACCAAACCATCCCGAAACGGACGACGTGTGCGAGACGTGCGCGACGCGCGGAAGTTACACGTTCCGGGCAAATCGCCACCGTTCGCTCTCGATCGAACGGCTCGCCTTGGTGCGTCTCGTTTTGCCAGATATAAGACGCCTTCTGATTAGATTATTTTTGATTGATCGTTTTGTCCGAGATTATCTAAAAAATATCCGAAAAGCCAAATTTCGTCCATTTCGCCCAGGGGCAGTAAACATTTGCAAAACGTAATCCAAAATTGATGCGCCGGTGTGGCGCCGGTGGCCAGCTGATGCACATATTTTCCATACTTCGCCATAACTGATGTGACATGACTAGTGAGGAGTCGAAATCTCAACAAGGTGGACGACGTCGTAGCGCGGCACTGGCTGCGTGGTATCGCGTGACATCGGGTGTGCACCAGACTTTGCGGCAGCCATGGAGGGCGGGAATGCACATGCCGAACTGAGCATCGTACTGATGTGACTCCCATATGTTTATGATATAGTTATCCACCACGAAATCGATACGGTTACCCGTCACTTTGGCTAATAATTACCCACCCAGAACTGATTGAGTTGAGTCACCCATGTGTTTTTGATATAGTTATTTGCCACGAAATCATTATAGTTACCCACCAAGTACTAATAAATTTACCCATGTGTTTATGATTTAGTTATCCACCACTACACTCTCGGTAATAGTTACCCACCCAATACTGATGGATTTGCCCACCCAGTATTAATGAAGTTACCAATGTCTTCGTAATATAGTTATCCACCACGAAATCGTTGTAGTTACCCTACTCTCTCGGTAATAGTTACCCACCCAATACTTATGAAGTTACCCTCCCAGTACTGATAAAGTTACCCATGTGTTTTTCATGATATAGTTATCCACCACGAAATCGATATATGCACCTAGTTTTGATGACCCTGCATTTTCCCTTCCCCATGGTTAAAATATGTGTAGTCTAACAGTGGCATCTATCTTTTCACAAGTTCAGGTATAAAAACTGCACGCTGAGCATGAGCGACACGGTTTGAACTTGAAATGTCTACTTAACACATGTCAGTTTTCCAATTCGTGCACAAACACATTTTTTTGACCAACCAGATGTTCGACGTGTGTATCTATCTTCAAAACGCAAAATTCAATGGAGAAAAGATTTTGTTCGTGCAAAATATATGTACAAAATTGTGAATTATCAAACGAATGATGTTCTTATTGCTCTCTTTTATACGATTGCTGCTTTGTCAATGGATTAGGCCCGCTACCCAGCTCCTTTCTTGTCGCATATAATCGAGATCTTGACGAGGTGGACGGCGTCGGGGCATGGCACTGGTTGCGGTGATACCGCGTGACGGCGGGAGTGCACCGGAATCCGCAGCCGCCGTGGAAGGCGGGGATGCACTTGCTGAAATGGATCATCGTGTTGATGTGGCCTTAGCTCGGCTTCCTCCACGTATGTTCTGACGGCCCCGCGCGTCCCAATCCTGTAGAAGCCTCTCCCCCAAGCTGAACCAACCGGAGCACGCCCACCTAGTACTGATAAAGTTACCAACCTATTATTGGTGTAGGTACCCACCATGTACTGATAAAGTTACCAATCTAATACTTATAAAGTTACCCACCTAGTATTGTTGGAGTTACCTAACTAGTACTGATAAATTTATCAACCTAATACTTATAAAGTTACCCACCCACTAGTGATGGAGTTACCCACTCAGTAGTGATGGAATTAACCACCCTGTACTGATAAAACTACCAACCTAGGACTAATAAAGTTACCCACCAAGTATTAATGGAGTTACCCACCATGTACTTATGGACTTACTCATGTGTTCATGATATAGTTATCCACCACGAGATCGATTTAGTTACCCTACTCTATCAATAATAGTCACCCACCCAATAGTTACCCACACTGTACTGATAAAGTTACATACATAGTGCTAATAAAGTTAGCCACCCAGTAGTGATGGAGTTACCAACCTAGTACTGATAAATTTATCCACCCACTATTGAAAGAGTTATCCACTCTGTACTGATAAAGTTATGAACATAGTACTGATAAAGTTACCCACCCAGTACTGCTGGAGTTAACCATGTGTTCATGATATAGTTATCCACCACGAAATCGATGTTGTTACTCCTAATCTATCGGAAATAGTTAGCCACCTAGTACTGATAAAGTTATCTAGTACGAAATAAATTTAGTTACCATACTCTCTCGATAATAATTACCCACCGAATACTGATGGAGTTACCCACTCAGTACTTATGAAGTTATCCATTTGTTCATGATATAGTTATCCACCACGAAATCGATGTAGTTAGCATGTCCTCTAAATAATAGTTACGAACACAATGCCCATCTTTTTTATGGTGTAGTTGTCACTATGAAATCGACAGTTTAATCCTATGCACGATAAATTTACCATCTCAAAATGATATTCACTTATGAAAACTAGGTGTGTGGTTACTTCAAAAGTCGTAAAAGTAAAAAAACAACAAAAAAAATGGTTCTATTTCAACCCAAAAACTAATCGTTAATATGGTGGATAATTTACGTAATCATGCCTAGGTAACTTATATGTTACGGGGTGGGTAACTTTTGGGTCCAAAAAAAAGTTGTCGAAACATATCGACATGAGATCTAGTTTCGAAAATCTCGTCGCGACTAGTCCAACGATAAAAACAGATTCTAAATCGGATAATCGATTTGGGTTACAAAACTTTTTGAATTTTTTAGTTTCACAGTTTTTTAGATTTTTGTGCATGCATGCAAAAGAGGGCTATTCTATCTCTCATCCCGTGCGTACGATTATACCAAATAAAAGACGCCTGATGCCTAGTTGTCTCCGTTTCAGAAATATCAAAACGATATCGACGCCTGACCATTCTAATAAATAAAAAATGTGATGGCTGATTATGTAAGTTGCAACGAGCGCTAACCTTATTATCATTTCCATTAAAAACGTTGAGGCGGTGAGCAGCTCCAGTGTCCAGAAGAAGGCGACATCAAGTACTCCACGTGTCCGACTGTACGGGCTCACTGACAGACGTGCCAGCGTCGCCGAAGAACCCAGCAAAAATAATGGGAAATGGCGGTGGCGACAAGGTGGGAAGCCTCCACGCCCGAGAGCCACCGCACGGCGAGACTTCGTCCTCCTCCCCCCACGCCACGAAGCGGCGACGCGCGCACGGCGCGGCAGCAGCGATGGCCGACCGCTTCTTTCCCAACGACCTCCCGACTTCGTCGCCGAGACCCCCGACGGCGGCGAACCTCCAGCCGCCGGCCTCCGCGGCCTGCTCTCCCTCCCGTACCCCAAGCTCTCTCACCGGCTCCTCCACGCCGCCCTTCGGCTCAAAGACAAGGCACGCCACGCCGTCCGAGCTTGTCGGATGGTTTAATTCTGTGGCGCGCGCGAGGTGCTCGACTGATTGTTTGTGCCCTGCAGGTCGTGGCAGAGACATGGACCAGGACGGGAGGGCAGGTGACGGACTACACGCTATACACGGGCGCGCTCGGGACGGCGCTCCTCCTGTTCAAGTCCTTCCAGGTCACCGGCGACCGTCGGGACCTCGCCCTCGCCGGTGACATCGTCCGAGGCTGCGATGCTGCTTCAGTTGGCCTGCCGTAAGTTTCTTGTTTCTGTTTCTCAGTTATTTAGGTTAGATTGTTATGTTTTTTTGTTAATTGATATGAAATGATCTCATGGGTACAAGGCGCAGGTTCTTGACTTTCATATGTGGGAGGGCTGGCGTCTGCGCTCTTGGAGCAGTCATCGCGAAGCACTGCAATGATCAACTGTTGCTGACCCACTACCTGAGCTCGTTTGATGAGGTGAGCTTCTAGTAAGTTCTCGAGTCAGTATGTTACTTTGTATGGGCAATGGGCTATAATGCTACACGGCTGTAGAACAACAGATGTTACATATTACAATAGTGTTTTTATTCCTAATGTTGTAGGAAAAATTGTCTTACATTATTCATTTTGTAGATAATTGTCACAGAAAAAGTGCCAAACGAGTTGCTGTATGGAAGGGCGGGATATTTGTGGGCTTGTTTGTTCTTGAATGAGCATCTCAGTGACAAGACGATTCCTGCCGAACACATTATACTTACCCTGCGATTCTGTTACTCCTTTTAACATTATTTGTTTCTGTAAAACTATATGAGAGGCACCACACTACGCTTATCTAATTATGCAAAACCATTGCAACTATGCAGACTTCTGTGGTGAAGGACATCATTAAGGAGGGAAGGAAGCTGTCGAACAAGGGGAGGTGCCAGTTGATGTATGAGTGGCATGGGAAGAAGTACTGGGGTGCCGCCCATGGACTTGCTGGAATCATGCATGTCCTCATGCACACTGAATTGAAGCTGGATGAGCAGGAGGACGTGAAGAGTACTCTGCGGTACATGATCAGCAACCGATTTCCTAGTGGAAACTTCCCCTCAAGTGAAGACAGCGAATCTGATCGCCTGGTGCATTGGTGCCATGGTGCCCCTGGTGTTGCTCTTACACTCGTTAAAGCATATCAGGTATCGCTGCATCTTTTCAGAGTTGCTCTCTAGCATATCCCATTGTCTTTTATGCATACATCTGGGATATTGTGCATTCATGTCCACATAGGCAAGTGTAGCTCAGGCCTCAGCATAAGTTTTTACTGATGACCGAAGAGGACCGAAGAGTCGCCAGTCAATGTGTTCAGTTAACTACATTTGTATATATCTCTTTGCTCTCAGTGATAAGCAAATGTTTGTGTTTCAGGTCTTCCAGGACGATCACTTCAAGCAGTCAGCTGTAGAGGCTGCTGAAGTTGTTTGGAACCGTGGTCTTCTCAAGCGAGTTGGAATATGCCACGGCGTGAGCGGGAATGCATATGTGTTCCTCTCACTTTACAGGCTCACTGGCAATGTTGAGTACCTCTACCGGGCCAAGGCTTTTGCTTGCTTTCTGCTTGAAAATGCTGATCGATTGATCGCCGAGGAAGCCATGCATGGTGGTGAGCGTCCATTTTCACTGTTTGAAGGAAAGGCCGGGATGGCATACCTCCTTTTAGACATGGTTAATCCCTATGAATCAAGGTTCCCGGCCTACGAACTTTGAGTGCCCGGCCCACCGATCCATCAATCCAATGATTCTGTGTTAAGTAGGTATCTTTGTACTACGCTGTAATATTGACCTCGGTGAGCTTGATATCCTTGTAGTAAAGTTCTGTGTTTCTGACTGCAAACTTGGACCTTTGTGAAATCCTGAAATGTATGTATACGAGGAGTTCTGTTGATTATCCTCACCTCTTTGTTGGATAATGCCTCATCTTTGTTGGATAGGTGACACTGCAAAAGTGGGATCCTTCCGGTGTTTTTGGAATGTAAGAGGTACCAGAAATTTCTTTCAGGTTCTCCTGAGACATCTATGTCCTTTTCGATGTTGTTGACTTTCTTTCTATTTTCCCTCTTTTGTCCCCTCCAAACCCGTGTTTTCATTTCTTTTGATCCAAAGATGCCCCAAGTATATTTATCAAGCATAAGCGCTCTCAAGCAAAGATCGTACTATTTGAACCCGGTGGTCCGTATTTAAACAGATTTTCCGTCATACATAACAGCTGTTCTGAGCAAATACTCGAAATGGTCTTTCACGGCACTGGTGCAGTGATGCCGATCCAGGAATTTAAGGGTATCGCTGCCTCTTGGATTCCAAGGAGTGGAGTGTTTGTCTTGACCTGCAGGAAACACCAAGATCAAGAGTACATGAAGCCAAAATGGCAGGGTAAACAAGCAGGAAACACCAAGATCAAGAGTACATGAAGCCAAAATGGCAGGGTAAACAAGCAGGGAGCGGACCTACCAATATGGCCTGGTGTGGATTCCGCCATAGCTTATTTCTGGCCGGCCGATAACCACTTCTTCCCCACTAAAAATCATGTTAGTTTGCACAAGCTTGAAGATGCCAATTACATATATCTAGCATCCATAATGAATCATGCGTGAGGGAACAAGAAAGACTAGAGATTGAGCATGGCCGTTTGTGTCGAATGCATCCTTTTGAATTCGAAGTAACTCGTACTGTAAATTAATACTAGGGATATTAGCGCGGCAATGCCGCGCCTGTTTGACAAATTTTGGGAAAAAATTGGAAAAATTATTGAAGTATGAGTATTATTTGAGTTCGGAAAAGTTTGTGCTTAAAAGAATGGTGGGATTTTGTAAGTTCAAATGTGGTTACATTTTGACTTAATTATCTTAGTTAGCACCATAATGTAAGAAAATATATTATGGGTATGCTAAAATATAATGTTGTTTTTTGGTCGTAAATATGTAATTTGAATAATTTGTTTGAAGAAATATATTGTATTAGCATCTATTAAATGCAATCCATCTTTAGAGCAAAAATGAATTTGTGATTTCTTGGAATATGCATGTAGTGAAGCATTATTTAAATGTAACTATACAATTAGGGAGAGGTAAGTTCAATTTGAGTATTTGTTAAATTGAGTTGCATAATTGGAGGGAATTCAGTTATATTATCTGAAAATATTAGCCTGTTCGAATTGGCATGATATGTTTGTGTTTTTTACCTAAATATTTAATTTAACTGAATAACTGGAGGGAATACATTGTGTGAGTATTTATTGGAGTCAATTTGAAATGAATCCATAATTAGAATAAATGAATTTGCATTTTCTCTAAATATTCGTCAAATCAAGCATTGTTTCAATTGTAAGTACGTAATTAGAGAGATTTAGGTATATTACTTCCAATCATGGTAACAAATTTGAAATGCCCAAATACGGTTCCATTTTGCTATAATTTTCTTATGTAGCACCATAATTAGAGGAAATATATTGTGGTTATCTCGAAATGCTAATTAATTTCAGCATTTATTAAATATGTTTGCATATTTGGAGGAAGCTCAGTTAAATTAGCTGTAAATATTAATTTATTTCGAAATGATGTAATAAGTTTGTATGTTACCTTAAAAGTTTTATTTAACTTCGTAATAAGAGGGAACACATTATCTGAGATTCATTAAATTCAATCTATTTTTAGAGGTATTGAATATGTTTTTTTTCACATATTCACCAAATTTAAGTTTTCAGATATGTTTGCATTATGCCAAAAGTAGTCACATTTTTTTGGTGGTTTTTAAAGAAAGATGTAGAATTCAAATTTTGTGTAAAATTTATGATTTGAAATAACTCGGGAAGTTTTTTTGTGTGGAAATTGAAATAATCTGGAAAAGATCACTAAGTTTTTCAAATTGCTGTTTTGATTTTTACATTTTTTATGAAATTGGTCTCAATTGATTTGGAATTCTATTTGAAAAGTTATAAAAATATTGGAAAATTGAAATCTAAAACAGAAGGGGAAAAAAATAAAAAGGCCGAGCCGGACGCGCAGGAAGCGGCCCAGCCCAGGTAGAAACCCGTCTCACCGGCCCAGGCCCACTGTGATGTCAGCGTGACGTCACAGTGGCCGGAGCTGCCGCGGCGGAGGCGTGGACGCCGCCGTCGCTCCACGGCGTTTCGGGACGCGCGGGTGGCTGCGGCGGGTGCGCGTGGACGCGATCTGTCGAACGGGCGGCGCGTCCAGACATTTGGTTGCCGGAATCGCCGACGACAACCAAATCCGCGGCGGCGAACGTTGAGATGAGCCGTGGCGATGCGGCGGCGTTTCCGAGCGATTCCGGCCATCCCGCCGCGTGATCCTCAGCGAAGATGGAAAGGGCGCGGCGGTGGAGGTCGCCGTGGGCCTGGATCTGAAGGTGGAGGAGTGGAGCGACGGTTGGCGCGTCGGCGGCGCCGGCGACGTCCGCGTCGCGCGCGAGGAAGAAAGCGAAAGGGGGATTCTGAGGATGTTTTCCCAGAAAAGTCCCTGCGTTTCCGTAAAATCGCGAACAGGTCCTTCGTAGTTGTAAAACCTGGACTGTGGGTTTGTTTTCCAAAGTTTCGGGTTCTTTTTTGTAAATTTGGCTGCGCCAAAAATCGTGTGCGTGTTCTGATTGGTAGAAACTCCCGAGCTACAGTGCGCACGATTCTTGACGCATTCTTGATCGTTGGATGGCAAAATCGAACGGTCCATGTTTTTGGGGTGACGTGGACGTGCGGAACGGCAGCGGTGCGGAACGGGAGCGGTTTCGTCGAACTTTTATATATAGTAGGATGCTTGCTTGATGGACCGATTTGGGTCATAAGGAATTGAGTGGCCTACAATATTAGTGGTGTGAGAATTTTCAAGTGCGTTATTATTTCATATGTGTGATGGACAGATAACTGCAGTTTTAGAGAATACTTTTGGTTTGTGCTATCACGTGCTGCGACCACGGCAGCACAAGTGCTAGTGCTAGAGACTGGGCAACCGTCTAGAAGTATTCCAGACTTGCAGTCCATAAAATTTCCTCGTCTCCGTCCCTTTCAGGTTTTCATTCTACGACTTTCAGGGTGGTGGCGGCGCTGCCTTTCAGGGTGGTGGCGGCGCTGGCAGCCAGCTTGCTGCAGCGTGGCGGCGGGGACTTTGTGGGCCCATTCTGGACCCGGCTGGGCTAGATGGGTCTGGTTTGTCCCTGCTGCCAGCCTGCCACGTCCGGTCGGTTACCGTGTCGGACCGTCGGCGGTGAAGGCAGTCCCCTCCTGCACGCCAGCGGTGTTGCTGCCCCCTACCCGCTGCGCTCTCCTATTCCGTCATCTAGGCCTCGCGATGGTGACCACAGTGAGATGACGAGGTTGGCGTCAAGACCGTGGTGGTGCACGCTGGTGGGCGACAAGTTGGGTGGAGCGCTACAGATTGTACGTACAGGTAGTGGGTGTATGAGGGTTGGGAGAAATCCCTGTCGGCTTGTCCGGCTCCGACGCGGTGACGCCTGTGGGTGCCGCCCTTCCTCCCTGGAGGGCGTCGGGTGTACCCCTTCCCCACTACCCTTCGCGTACCGGGGAAAACTCTAGGACCAGTCCGGGAAACAGCATCGTCGTCGTTGCACTCCTTCTTGAATGTGTTGCTTGGTACGTGGCGCGTCGGAGTGCTAGGAGCGTGGTGGAATTCTCCAGAGGGTGCAGCGCTTGCGGGTCATCCTCGTTTAGTCGATCTTCCGTTGTTGGCATTAGTTTATTTTTTTTCTTTTTCTTTGTTTTCTCTTTTAGGATTTTTGTGCTATTTGCCTCAGCGGTGGTCTCACAGCAGTATGGTTGGTTGCTATATTAATATAACGGGAACAAGCCTGTTTCGAGGAATTATAATCAATTTTTGCTCCTATATAAAGTGAACCATCACGCCCTCTGTGCTCAGGGAGCAGACAGCAGAGCAATGGCTCAGCAGATAGAGCACACCAACCTCCCCATCCGTGGGCTCAGTCTCCACGTAGCTCAAGTAGGCAAAGGTGGTTTATCTTTTCTTCCTTTTTTTCCATTGCCGTAGTGTAAGAAGTGGAGCTCGAATTGGGCAATGGCTCGTTTGATATGTCGTTACTCTGTTCTCCGTGTTGTTTGCAGATGAGCTTGGCACGGTGGTGTTCTTGCACGGCTTCCCGGAGATATGGTACACCTGGCGCCACCAGATGCTGGCCGTGGCCGCCGCCGGGTACCGCGCCATCGCGCCAGACAGCCGCGGCTACGGGCTCTCCGACCAGCCGCCGGAGGACGAGGAGGCTACCTGGGAGGACCTCGTCGCCGACGTGCTCGCCATCCTCGACGCCCTCTCCATACCCAAGGTAACACAAGAGTCAAGATAGATGACAATCCAGATCCGCCATGCTCTGAGCTCCTTGCCATGACCATGTCTTCTTGTCCCCTCCTCCGTACCTGTGTTGTGTAGGCGTTCATGGTGGGCAAGGACTTCGGCGCCATACCGGCGTACGACTTCGCCTGCGGCACCCGGACCGCACCCGCGGCGTGATGTGCCTGGGCATCCCCTTCAGCCCCGTGCCCTTCAGCTTCGACACCATGCCGGAGGGCTTCTACGTCCTGCGGTGGCGCGAGCCTGGGAGGGCGGAGGCAGACTTCGGTCGGCACGACGTCCGGCGCGTGGTGCGCACCATCTACATCCTCTTCTCCCGCAGCGAGGTCCCCGTGGCGGATGAAGGACAGGAGATCATGGACCTCGCCGACCTCTCCACGCCGCTGCCGCCGTGGTTCACCGAGGAGGACCTCGACGCCTACGCCGCGCTCTATGAGAAATCTGGCTTCCGCTACCCTCTTCAGATACCATACAGGTAACTAGCTGAAACTTCTTCATGGTTCATGCCCCCTGCCTTTCCGCAATGAACAAGAAGAAAACGATGGACCTGAACTGCTTCCATGATCTCGCAGGGCTCTGCACCGGATGAAGATGCAGCTGGACGCCAAGTTCCAGGTACCGGTGTTCATGGTGATGGGGGAGAAGGACTACTGCTTAAAGTTCCCCGGGTTCGAGACCGCCATGAGGAGCGGCATCATGAACACGTTCGCTCCGGACCTCAAGATCACCTACATTCCGGAAGGGTGCCACTTCGTGCAGGAGCAGTTCCCGGAGCAGGTCAACGACCTCCTCCTCGGCTTCCTCAAGGATCATCCCTGATTCTGTGAGAACTGAGATCGGGTGTATCATACACCGTGTATCCATGAATAATAAAGCATGTGGTTTTGAACTATTCTCGGTTGTTAAAATGGATTACGTAATGTAATCATGTCTGTGTGGTCGTGTGGATGTTCGATCTGTTTAGTTCATCGGTTCAGATATATAAAATTTAATACTTTTCCTGTGAACGTATGACAGATAGGTTTAGCCGGGATGTACCAAGCTCACGGCCATTGCAGTGTACTGGAGTTCGGAAAGAGAAGCTAAGAAAGAAACACCTCGAAAGGACCTTCTGCAATGTGACGATCTCGTCTTTGGAGGTGGCTGCTTTGGTGCGGGAGGAGTTGGCGGTGCGGGTTTTTGCCCACACAAGATCCTGGAGACTAGTTTTGTTTATTTTTTTGCATGTAAAGGGATTTATCCCTAGCCCAAAATTCTGTACATAACTCTCTTTTCTATCTAATCGGATGGCGGATACGACCGCTTTAAACCTCAAAAAAAAAAAAAACACCTCGAGCCAAGCCTGGAATTTCTAAAGTTTGTCAAGTAGAATATCTCGGCGCCCCTGTCCTCTGCCCTTGTGTGGAGAATCAAACGGTGTGCTTTTCGTGAGTAAGATCTTGAGCAGGACAGTAACTGTGGCTAGTGATCGTGAGAATCAAAGTTAGTTCTTCAACGATTGCGGCGTATTTCTTCGCTACTGCGTGGACTCGCAACTCGCAAGCTCTGCTGCTGGATTCGAGTAGATGTACACGTGCCAACTCTCAGAGAGATCACACGTTTGAACCTCACCGAGCGTCCACTGCGAGTTTAGTTACCAAATTGTTCGCATGGAAAAAGAAAATGTTACAACATTTTTCATCCACAACTTTACTCAGGGTTTAGGTTTCGTCCTTCAATTCCAAAACCATACAACTTGGACCCCCCAACTTCTGAAACCACACGGGGCAGCACTGAGCGTCACCCGGATGATCTTTCAAAAAGATCACCGGGTCCTCCTGCTGACACGTGCAGCTTTTTCCTTCTCAATCCGCTTTTGCTACCGCGTAGCAAATAATTACCCGCTTTTACTGCTATGTAGCAAAAAACGGTTCGCCCACAAAACAGAAAATGAAAAGACTGACTTCGCCGAAGACCTCGCCGGAGATTTCGTAGCAACAAAAAATGTGCTACTGTAGCAAAATCGACTTCGTCGGAACCATCACCGGAGACCTCGATGAAGACCTCACCGGAGACATCGTAGCAAAATCTTTGTACTATTTTAGCAAATCCACAGAACTATAATAGCAACAAAATTGTCATATTGCAGCATCGTAGCAAAAATTATTCCGACGAGTTCTCCGATGAGACTTATGATGCAGCAGAACAAATTGTAGCAAAAACTTGTAATCAGACATGGACAGAAACCTTGTAGCAACAACATTGTGCTATTTTAGCAAAATCACAAAACTATTGCAGCAAAAAATGCAAAAATTACAGTATCGTAGCAGAAGCGACGATGTCGACTGCCCTGCAACTGCGATGATGCCGCCCGGCACCAACTGTACTCCAGAACCAGGGTGCTCACGGCGCGGAAGGTAGGCTAGTTGGGGAGCGCCGCTCGGCTGTCCTCGATTACTCTCGCCTCGCGTCTGAAGGACAGGGACGCCCGGGTCCTGCGAGGCCCAGCCGGAGGCGAGCACCGTCGTCCTCGACGCCGGCCTGCAGCCTAGCAGCTAGCTAGGGTCGCAGGGGAGCCCATCCCGGCAGCTTCGGCACACGCAGAGGAGCGGGCGCGCGGCGGCGGGCGCAGGGGATCCGTTCTGCCGGCGGCAGAGCGCAGGGGATTCGTCCCGGCGGAGCGGGCGCGGGGGAGCCGTCCCGACCGCGCCGGGCGCAGGGGATCCGTTCCGCCGGCGGCAGGGGCGCAGGGGATTCGTCCCGGCGGAGGCTCTCAGCAGGGATCTCGTGGGGATCGTGGTAGCGAGTCGAGCGAGTGGGAGGTTCGCGTTCTGGATGGAGACGAGGACGTGGGGTGGGGTTGACTGGTCAAGAAGGACACGTGGAGCGCGCGCAAGGAGGAGGACGCGAGGCGTGCCATCACCCGGATGATTAGAAGGGTTTTCCTTTTTTGAACCTCCTGTGTAGTGGTGAAAACCGGTATAATCTGAATTATCCGGCATTCGTATTAAAAAAATGAAAATAGTTGTGGCAATATCTGAATCTGACCGAAAATGAAAATACGTTGTGGTAAATTTATGAAATCGTGAATTATGGATACATCCATTTTCTTATCCACATTTTTCCAAAATTCAGTACACATTTGTAATTGCATTCGTAAAATAAAATTATGTTAGTAAATTTTGGCAATTCTAGCCGGATATGCCATTTACCTAGCCAAAAAATAAATATCAAAGTGGTCAAATGTATTTATTTGATTAAACATGAATATTGTGTATTATATCACCATATTTATCTTTGTAACATTCTATAGTTGACTCATTATCACAAGTCTATTATTTCATTACATTCAAAATAAATCGAATTAGGAAAAACATCATACCCGTGGCGTATTTGAGTAATATCCATTCCACATTCGTATTCAATACCATCCATATTTTTATCGTATTCTTTTTGAAAATATGAAAACGGATATGAAGGAGGCACTGTCTGATCCCATCCAATCCGTTTCCACCCCTACTCCTATGAACCGAAGCGGTTAATCCGTTATGTGACATGGTTTTGAACCGGGCTCACGTGTCGGGGTCAAATTTGACGTCCCGTGCCCAATGGATTGGACCAAGCTCCGCCAATGCACATGATTTCTTTGTTGGTAGAACTTGGTTCATCATAATATATTACCCCTGAAATCTATCATGTTTGTATCGATCATAATTAAGCAAATGTCAGCACCACATATTTGTCTGGGTATCTTCCATCTGATTTTTTTTTTTTGCGGACGATTGATGTACTTGATATATTTTTTACGTTAATATATTACCTTTTTAGAAAAAAACTGATGAAATATCCTGATATGTATTAGTTGTCGTTTGTGCTTTTATTTGGGCAATATGAAATTGTAGAATCGACTATGTTTAACAAGATTGGAGCCATTCACTTTTTGCAGCTTGCCCACACGGCGTCATATTGGATCCACATGTGGTTATTTCTCGTTTCACAATAGCAACATGTTCTTATGAATTCCGGATGTATTCAGTTAATGCTGGTCGTTCGGGCTATGTTTAACCACTATGGTTGGCATCATGCTAGACGATTACAAATGGCTAGACGTTGTTCTCTTTCTGTTTTTATTTGGTTGATCAATGTAGCCAATGGGGCTGATCCTTGAATTGTAATATTGTTACCTCTCAAAACTTAAAAACTATACAAGAAAAAACTGTGTGCATCGCTCTGATGTAGAGGCTGGGACTTTTGTTCCCTTTTCAAAAAAATAGTTGAATTTTGCGTGGCGTCACGCCACGCCTGGTGAGATTTTATGTGCATTTTTTTTCCGGCCAAATGTTTGCTAAATTGGAATGTGCAAACCTGTTTTTATTTGTGTTACGAATAGCTAGTATTTTTTGTGTGGGCATTTTTTATATGGTGTGTGGAATATTAAAATGTTTGGTGGTATGAAATGTTCAAACATGTTTGTATGTTGGCGTCGTTGTTTAGTTGAAATTAGAAAAATTCTTTTGAATTTGATTCTACATTTGGGGAAAGTTTGTTCGTATGGTGTCGAAATATTGGGCAAATTGTAATGTCCATAAATATTTGTATTTTGCTATAAGTGTGTAGCGTTTTTCTTGTAGCATTTTTGATATATTTTATTGAATATTGGAATATTCGCGCAAATGTACACCAAATTGGAATTTAGGAATATGTTTTTTTATTTTGGTATGAGTAGGTAGCATTTTTTGTGAGTATTTTTTAAATATGTTGTGCAATATTCAAATATTTGGTAGTTCGAAATGTTCGGCATGGTTGTGTTTCGTCGTCAATATTTAATTGAAATTAGAGGAAATGCATTTGAATTACCTCAAAATGGTGACAAAATTTTGAGTATTCGGGATTGCATGTTTGCATTTCGACGTTAAAATTTAATTGAGATTAGGAAAAATGCATTTGAATTGTATCTAAATGGTGAGAAATTGTGAGTATGCCTTTTTTTCCGTTAGCATAAGTGATTTGTATGTAATTATACATGGCATAATTCTCAGGGGGTTAACTAACTGTTGTGTAAAAAATTTAAATTTGGGAGTGTGCATGTCCAAAAGTTTGAACGTAAAATTTGTTCGAGTTTCAAAAATTGTTTAAATTGGAGAGGCATTCATATTTGAGTTTGGTTTATGTGTTTTTTAATGCTCGGATTTGAGAGGCATTATAAATGTTGGAATGCTGAAACTTGAATTTGATCGTATATCGTGAATAGTTAGCGTTTATTGTTGTGGTCATGTTGATATCTTTGTGACACTTGTAATAAATGTTGTGTAAAAAATTTAAATTTGGAGGTGTGCATGTTCAAAATGTGTTTAGATTCGAATGTGACAATGTAAAAAATGTTTGTGCTTATGAGTTGTTTGGTTTCGAAAAGTTCGTAAAATAGGTGGAAATACTGTGGGATAAAAAATTCAAATTTGAAAGTGTCCATATTGCAAATTTGGCTTGGAAAGTTCGAACAATAATTAGAAATACTGTGGGGTGAAAAATTCAAATTTGGGAGTATCCATGTTCAAAATGTGTTCAGAGTTGAATGTGTCGGGGGAAAAAAATATGCATGAATTGTTTGTTTTACAAATGGTGGCTACATAGTTAAATTTGGAAGATATGCTAAATTTTGAAGTATTGAAATTTGTATATATTGTTTTTTGTGGTACAATTCATATTCGGAAATCTCCACATTTTAATATTGTGTAGATATGGAAATTATTAAATTTGTATTTCAAAAGTTGTAAAAGATTTCGGAAAAAGAAAAAAAAAGAAAAAGAAAAAAAATAAAAGGGACCCAGCTGCGCAGCAGCCAGGCCGGCCCAGCACGCGGCCCAGCTGCTCGGCCCAGGCCCACTGGGAGGGCACGCTGACGTGAGCGAAGGCCGGAGCTGCCGCGGCGGCGTTGACGTCGCCGGCGTCGATCCAGCGCGTTCCGGGATGCGCTGGAAGCGGCTCGCCGCGGAGTGGCCGCAGGTAGCGGCGCCGCCGAATTTAGGTCGCCGGAGCGGCGCCGGCGGCGTGCTGAAGCGCCGGCCCGAGCGAGCGCGGCGGACTCGATTGCGGCGGCTCCGGGGCATCCCGGCACGCGTCCGGCGAGGAGGGATGGGGCGCGACGGCGGACCTGGCCGTAGGCATCGATTTGCGTGGGGAGGGGTCAAACGGCGGGGCGGCGCGGCGGCGTCGCCGGCGATTTCCGTCGTCGCGGGGACAGAGAAGGGAGAGGGGGCTCTGCGGAATTTTTGCAGCGGAGTCCCTAGGTTTCTGAGAAATTACGTTTAGGTCCCTCGTTTCGAAAAATTGGAGGTTTTGCGGTCTAATTTGTGGGCTTGTTTGTCGGTTTTTGGAAATGTAGCCACGACAGGGGGCCCACCACGCACTGTTCAAACTGTAGCAGTGAACAGTGCTTACTGTAGCTAGCTATAGTGCGTGGGGCTGAGAGCTCGCTAAAGTGCTCATCTTTCATATAGTTAGTAATGTATTAGTTGGAGTAAGAAACTACATCAAATATGCCGAAGAACATCAAGCTGTGTGGGGACTCGATTCTGTAGGCAGGTTCAGTCGTTCTGAACAATAAACCTGTAGAAAAATGTGACACGTTTCACACTAGACTAGTAAACTGTCCGGTTTCTGCTCGTGTCGCGGCTAAAATAACTCACGTGGATCGTCCATTAGTCCTGACAACTGGTAAGATGATAAGGTTGATAAATAGGAGCCCTCGTGGTCCTGACATTGGCGCCTAGGGATGCGGATCCGGTCTTCACAGTCCAAGATGAGGAGCGAAGTTGCAGAAGAATCTAAAGATAACATCCTTGTCCCCCAGCCCGCTCCTCAGAGATTAGATGATTCTGACCGTCAAAAGTCATTTTTGATGCGATCCTGGCCGTCGATCTTCTAGCGATCCCTGTTCGGCGGTCAATTTCTACCCGCCTGGAGCTGCTTTGCGTCGCTGCTTGTGGTCCCGATATCTTCCCGGACCCACTTGTCAGCGTATGGGGTGAATCATTTCCGTGTGTGTTGCGGGACAGCCCATCGCGGCGCTGCCACCGCGCCGTGATTCCGTCCAACTCTATAGGCAAAATGGTCATTTCGCGCCTGTGGTACATAAGCTGCGCCCCGCGCAGTGAAACCCTAGCCGCCAATGGCTCGCGTCGTCTCTCCCCAATCCCCGTCGCGCTCTCCTCCCCCAATCCGCCTCCGCCTCCCTCCCCCAATCCCGCGTCTTCTCCTCTTTCGCGTCGTCGTCCCCGTCTGCACTTCTCCGGTTGCCGGCACGGCGGCACCGCCCTTGCTCTCTCCTCCCTGGCCGCTTCTCCATCCTCTACGGGAGAAGGCGCTCAAGGATGGATGCACCGCATGGGAGGAGGCAGGCGACCGGGCCGCAGGCGGAGCCTTTCATGATGCCACCGTCGTCCTTGCCCTCAGCGTGCAGAGCTCAACCATCTTCAGCCCTGGCTCCTCTTCGTCAAGCAGCGGCGGAAAAAGGAGGATGGCAATGGTGGCGGACGGTTCTCCTCCTTCGCGAGCCAAGGACGACGAGCTGAAGGGCCCAGGCGTTCAGGTTGGTATGACACCTCCCCTCCTTCTGTTTCTTGCTTGATTTATCTGTCAGATCTGACATGTTCATGCTCTTCCCCTTTCTACAGCTGGGTTCGGCCGATCTGTGCTGAGAAGAGAGGTTGGGGACACACTGGTCAGGTACGGGGATATCCATGGAGAGATGCTACTTTCTTGCGCTTCACCTTCTCTTTTTAGTTCTGATTTCTATTTCCGAGCGACCTGATTTATCCTATTCTTCAATAGATGTTTGGCTGCGTACTGCTTATTGGGTGCAGGCGCTGCTGCAGTCTTGACATCCAGTAGGTGCTCTTCTTCCCCTCCGCAAGATTCAGGAAAGATAAATAGTATATATATGCTTTATTAGCTCTGTAAGAACAATCCTAAGGTGTATGTAGTTAATTTCTAACGTCAGGAGAATATACATACTGTTGATTATTTCATTCCCGTGAGCTATTAAATGAATTCAGATAAATATTTTTCTTTATTATTGAGTTGGATTTGTGCAATCCTTTTTTATCTTACACTATATAGTGATCTCTTATTTGTTTGGCCGCTTGCAGGTACTATTTCAACTGGAATGGTGCATATACTATTTCAGATGCAACAGTTTTGAGCTGAAACTGGAGAGCTTTAGGTACGGGAGATCAATGTGTGAATCCACTATGATCAATAAATTGGGGCGCTATGAATGAAGAATACGTGTTGATTAATCTGGTCATGTTTCTCAGCTTTTCTGCTTTCCCAATTTATTGATTTTGTTGCCATGGTCTTCCAGGTACCTACATCGAGGGTCCCAAGCCCCAGTTGAACAAGTTCAGTAAAGCAGGGCACCCATGTGCCACCCGTGGATCCCCATATATCGGCTTCAAATGGTTATTCATCAAGGCTTATGCCATTCTATCTGGTAGTCTCTATCACCTTCCTGCTCCCTTTCTCATTTCTATTTGTCTTTCTGGTAGATTTTGAGTCGATACAAGCTGCAGGTTTGGCCTTTATTTGATATGTGCCTGACCATGTTCTGTGATGTTTATATCCATCAGCATGAAACAAAATATTCTCATTATTTGACTTCAGTTTGGGTTGTGTGAATAATCATTATCTTATCTATGTTTTCAGACATTCCTACTGCATGTTATGTACATATCTTATCACCTTGCAACCATTTAGTTAGTTTTCCTTTTGTTTTAGAGTTTATGTGATTTCCACTTAAACATGTCATGCTGGACTTATTCAGTATTCAGTTGTCTTTCAGATAACGTTCATGTCATTTTGCACGCAGGCTACATGAGCTTTAGCTTTTTTAGCTCCACATGAGGACAACAACAACAATAATGTTGTAGTTTGCCTGAAATTGATGCTCCTGAAGATTTGGTCCAATTCTCCAAATGGAGGTGTGAGGTATAACTCTGATTTACTCGAGCGACATGACCTGCCAAGCTTTTGAACTATTATGTTGCAGCTCTCTCATTAAATCTTTCCACAAAACAGTTACATTTGGGCATGTTTTCATGCAAGGAATAGGCAAGAAGCTGCTGGTGCTTTATGGAACTTGTCGTTTAATGGTAAATTTTGAATCCATGAGCCCTGCTGGTGGCGCTGAAGCTCTGATATGTGTGCCCTGGTCATGTTCTTCCTGCTGGTGATGTTTCTATCCATTAGAGTGAAGCAATATTCCCCCTATTTGAATTCAAATTTTATCTGGATATTGTGTGTATATGAACGGTTTTGCTTGAATATCAAACAATTTTTCTTCTTTCCAGTGATGTGTTTGATTCACTGTCCTGCATTTTTTAAACTTCAATCTTGGATGTTAGTCTTTTTAGTTTCAGGATGTTAACTTATCTGGAGTTATTTTCAGTCATGTGCTTTGCTCATAAAAATTTGTTACATGGGAATGATAAAAAATGTTATTTTAGTAATTAGCTCTATATTATCTTTTTCAGTTGTGATCCCGTAGTCATCTTTTCTCTTTACAGGTTTTCAAGAATTTCTCTGTTTGTGTTTCTGTTGTACTACTTACAATTAAATTTAAATCAGGACAAAATTATATAATTCATTTGGTTGTTTGTGTGGTTTGCCTAATTTCCACGGTGTCTTACAATTTGGTTTCTATGTCTATTATTCCTCTCTGCATTTGAATTATTTTAGGATCAATCATGCAATCCGTGTTCAGTTAGCTTAGTAAATCCATGCTTGGGTATTTTGTTTGTTAACTATCTTCATGTTTGAGAGTTTAAAGAGGAGGTATTAGACTACTAGGGAAGGTTAGAGCTCTTTTTCTTGCTTGGCAAAACAAGACAGTGGGCTAATTCTTAGTTCTGTTGCTGTCCTGATTTCGTGTATTCAAACTGATTAAAAAAATGATGTGTACAACTTCATCTTACAAGAAAACGCAAAAGCCTTGCGTTTCTTTTCACTTCCACATGCTCTTGCCTGGGTACATTGTGTGAGGTTTAAAATGTGTGTTGCCTGATGTTTACACATGAGGAGCATAATTACTTTTTGTTAGTTACACTAACATGGTGTGTTGAAAGCCTGCTGGTTCGTTTTGCTTCATGTACTGTATGAGCTCCTTCATTTGGTGTATCATATTTTGTCTGCAGCTCCTCATAGATTGGGCTTCTATTCGCATCTTACGCCTCGCCTCTCTTTGATGTCTACCCTTGCCGTGTTCTCCTGCCGGTGATGTCTTTTCCGTTGGTTGCTCCTGCTTAGCTGCTTAAATT